>JAHRHZ010000013.1:2095167-2159333 GCA_024137785.1 Ginglymostoma cirratum
CTACCTACACTCACCTTTACTGGCTCCATCCCCGCCTCTTCGACTTGTCTGCCTCCTCTCCACCTATCCTCTCCTCTATCCATCCTCTATCCGCCTCCCCCTCTCTCCCTATTTATTTCAGAACCCTCTTCCCCTCCCCCATTTCTGATGAAGGGTTTAGGCCCGAAACGTCAAGCTTTCCTGCTCCTGTGATGCTGCTTGACCTGCTGTGTTCATCCAGCCCCATGCTTGTTATCTCACATAACCTATTCAGTTCTGTCAGTAGAAATTTCCAGCACAGTGTAAGTCATGACATTGAAAATGTAAACTGCCTGTGGACACAAAAAGTTCTGCTCATTTGTGGCCTTTCGAGTACAAATACACCGTAGAGGGATCATTATGAGTAACCCTCCAGTCCCCTGGTATTATATCCACTTTTCAAGATGAACTGAAAAACTTTGGGCAGAGCCACTTCATTTCCTCTCTGACAGGTCTTCACAGTGTGGGAAGTATATTGCCAAAGATCTTTCTACTTAGATTTCACTGCGTTTTTTTTTAAAAATCTGTAAATATCCTTCCCATTTCCCTCCTCTCCTTTTATCCTTTCAATGCCACTACCACACCCTTTTATGAAATATGAGGCAAACTGTAAAATGTGGAGGTTGTTCAGGGAACAGTTGCTACAAGTACTGGATAGGTTTGTCCCACTGAGGCAAGGAAAGGATGGTAAGGTGAAGGAACCTTGGATGACAAGACATGTGGAACATCTAGTCAAGAGGAAGGAGGAAGCAAGGATCATACAGGGTTCCAGAAGTCTATAAGGTAGCCAAGAAGGAACTGAAGAATGGACTTAGGAGGGCTAGAAGAGGGTATGAGAAAACCTTGGCTTTAGGATCAAGGGAAACCCCCAGGCGTTCTATGCTTGTGTGAGGGACAAGATGATGGCCAGAGTGAGGGCAGTGCCGATCAGGGATAGTGGAAGGAACTTGTGCGTAGAGTCAGAGAGGTAGGTGAGGTCCTTCATGAATACTTTGCTTCAGTATTCACTAGTGAGAGGGGCCTTGACGTTTGTGAGGACAGCCTGAAACAGGCAGATATGCTTGAACAGGTTGATGGTAGGAAGGAGGGTGTGCTTGAAATTTTGAACAACATGAGGATAGATAAGTGCCCTGGGCCAGAGGGGATATACCCCAGGTTACTACGGGAAGCAAGGGAAGAGACTGCTGCCCCTTTGGCAATGATCTTTGCGCCTCACTATCCACTGGAGTAGAACCAGATGATTGGAGGGTGGCAAATGTCATTCCCTGGCAAATGTCATTCCCTTGTTCAAGAAAGGGAATAGAAATAATCCTGGAAATTACAGACCGGTCAGTCTTACTTCTGTGGTGGGCAAATTATTGAAGAGGATTGTGAGAGATAGTATTTATGATTATTTGGAAAACCACAGTTTGATTAGAAATAGCAGGTTTTGAGGGGGGCAGGTCGTGCCTCATAAGCCTTATTGAATTCTTTGAGGATGTGCCAAAACACATCAAAGAAGGTAGAGCAGTGGATGTGGTGTATGTAGTTTTTAGCAAGACATTTGATAAGGTTCCACATGGTAGGCTCATTCAGAAAGTAAGAAGGCATGGGATACAGGGAAATTTGTCTGTCTGGATACAAAACTGGCTGCCCAATAGAAGAGAGGGTGGTCGTAGATGGAAAGTACTCAGCCTGGAGCTCGGTGACAAGTGGTGTTCCGCAGGGATCTGTCCTGGGACCTTCGCTCTTTGTGATCTTTATAAATTATTTGGATGAGGAAGTGGGAGGGTGGGTTCGTAAATTTGCTGATGACACGAAGGTTGGAGGAGTTGTGGACAGCATGGAGGGCTGTTGTAGGTTGCAACAGGACATTGACAGGATGCAGAGTTGGGCAAAGTGGCAGATGGAATTCAACCCAGAAAAGAGTGAAGTGATTCATTTTGGAAGGTCGAATTTGAATGCAGAATACAGGGTTAATGGCAAGATTCTTGGATCTTGGGGTCCACTTCCATAGATCCCTCAAAGTTGCCACCCAAGTTGATTGGGCTGTAAAGAAGGTGTATGGTGTGTTGGCTTTCTTTGGCAAGGGAATCGAGTTTAAGAGCTGCGAGGTTATGCTGTAGCTCTACAAAACCGTGGTTAGACCACACTTGGAATATTGTGTTCAGTTCTGGTCACCTCACTATAGGAAAGATGTGGAAGCTTTAGAGAGGGTGCAGAGGACATTTACCAGGATGTTGCCTTGCATGGAGGGCAGGTCTTATGAGGAAAGGTTGAGGGAGCTAGGGTATTTTTCATTAGAGCGAAGGTGGATGAGAGGTGACTTGATAGAGATGGACAAGATGATGAGAGGCATAGATAGGGAGGATAATCGGAGACTTTTTCCCAGGGCAGAAATGACTATTACGAGTGGGCATATTTTAAGGTGATTGGAGGAAGGGAAAGGGGAGATGTCAGAAGTAGGTTCTTAACAGAGAAAGTGGTGGGCGTGTGGAATGCGCTGCCAGCAGTGATAATGGAGTCAGATACATTAGACACATTTAAGCAACTCTTGGATAGGCACGTGGAGGTAGTAAAATGTAGGGTATGCAGGGTAGTTTGATCTTAGTAGGATAATAGATCGGCACAAAATCGTGGGCCAAAGGGCCTGTACTGTGCTGTACTGTTCTATGTTCTACTCATTTAGCACCGTCACTACTCTTTCAACTTCCATAAAATGATTTTTATGTTTCATTTCACACAAATCCAATCATTCTGCGTTCTGCTAAAACTTTATGGGTTTATAAAATCATGTACTTTTTTCTGTTTATGTTCCCTACCAGTTCTTCTGCTTACTTCAATGCGTTGTCGTAACTTAGAAACACCAGCCGAAGGCATCTTCAAACTACTTTGAATAAGAACACCATGAAAATGTGTTTTACTATGAATTTCCTCATGTTATCAGTTCTACTTAATCCAAATAAAGCAAAAGTAAATAATTTAAACATCAGTGAACCTTACAAAACAGTTAAACTACTGTGATCCATGAATACCTAATTACTTTAAGACGTTGTATATAAGTTAACTGCCAGCAACATGGATTAATCACTTTGCTTTCCCCACATCATCTCTCAGGACAGGACAACACTCTCATATCACAAAACATCTATACACAGCATTCCAGATGAGCCCAAACAAAGCATCATCCGTGCTAACTCTGGGGACATCAATCCCACTGGTAATCAGACCTGGCACACAAAGGTTCAGAAGCAAGTCTGCCAATAAGACAGCGATAGTAGATTTATGTACAGCTTAAGGAGTACAATTCTGCAAGTGCAGAGTAATGCGAGGTGACAAACCTCCATGAACAACAGCACTGGAACTGAACACTTGCTGAAAGTGTCATTCTACACCACACTCAAGCTATTTAGTCTAAATGACCCTCATTAGCTACAATGCCAACGCAATCAGTTTGAACAAGGTGAATGATAGGTCAAATGTGATAGATCAAAAATAATCATTTTATATCATCAGAGTTCTGTCATAGAGTCAACATAAGCAGGTCAGTGGCAAATCTGGAGTCGAAATGTTAACTCTGCTTTTATGCTGCCAGACTGCTGAGTTTCTCCAGCACTTTCAGTCTTTGTTTCAGATCTTCAGCATTTGTAATTCTTTGTTTTATTCTCTTAAGCTGTCTGTTGAATTGGGTTAAGGTAGAGCTTATACTGTTCAGAATCATTATCTTTTGTCTTCAGTGAACATATTTAGTCATTATTGCTGGTTTGTTTTGTTCACGTTTATGAATATTCAAGTGTTTCAATTTAATCCTGAAATTCTACTGTTCATTTTCTTACCCTTTTTGTTTTGCATGTGTTATATTCTCTGAACGGTCATGGTCTCTCAAGCCAGATCCAAACAAATATCTAGCTTGTCCAACTTTCTCACAGGTGAGATTGTAATGACAGGAACTGGCTGATAATCTCTTTGCTTCTCCCAATCATCAACAGCCCACTCCGATGGCCATTTTGTCTGACTCATTGGCAAAAATCAGTTAGTTCATAAAATTCAAGGATCTTTCTTACTTGTATACATCTGTAGCAAATCAAGTCTAATGTGCTGAGCTACTGTAGACACAGAGCTCTATTAAGAGCCTTTGGTGTTGGTCTATTTGTGTGGATAGAGAACTGGCCAATGGACAGTAAACATTGAATGGGGATACAGGATTCTTTTTCAGGTCGGTGACCAGTAAACAGTGGGGTTTCACAGGGATCAATGCAACTGTTTACAATATATATTACTGACTTGGAGGAAGGAAATGAATGTACTACAACTAAATTTATAAATGACACGACAATAGGTGAAAACACAATTTGCGGAAGGGATACAGTTTACAGAGAGATATTGAAAGTTACATAAGTGGGCAGAACATTGGCAAATGTGAGAAATGTTATGTTGTTCATTTTGGAAGGGAAAACAAAAGAAAAGAGTATTATTTAAATGGAGAAAGGCTGCAGGAGCTGCAACACGAAGGGATTTAGAGTACTTGTGCATGCAACATTAAGCTAGCATACAGGCGCAGCAGTAATCAGAAGGTTAATGGAATTTTGCCCCATATTTCAAAGGGCTTAGATTATGAGAGTGGGGAAATCTTACTGCAATTGTATAAGGTGCTGGTGAGACCACACCTGAAGTGCTGAGCGTTTTAGTCCCCTTATTTAATGAATGATACTGTTTCATGGGAGGCAGCGCAAAAAAAGTTCACTAGGATGATCCCAGGTATGGAGAAATTATGTTATGACCAAAGGCGAAACAGGCTGGGGACTCGACTTACCGGAGTTTAAAACTATGAGAGGTGATCTCATTGAAGGATTCTTGAAGGGATCAACAGGGTAAACGCTAAGAGGATGTTTTCCCCCATGGAACAGCTTAGGATGAGCAGGGATTGTCTCTGAATAAAGGGACACCAGTATGAGACTGAGATGAGGAGGAATTTCTTTTCACAGCCGGTTGAAAATCTTTCGAAGTCCTTTCCACAGAGAAGTGTGGGGCAGAGTCCTCGTGTATAATTAAGACAGAGATAGACAGATTCTTGATCCTTTGGAGAAGAAAGGGTTATGGGGAAAACACAACTAAGTGGATGTGAGGATTGCCAAATCAGCCATGACCTTAATGAATGATGGCGCAGGTTCAAGAGGCTGAACAGCCTACTGCTATTCCTATTTTTTTACGGCCTAAATTGTGCATCTTTCATCTCCAGATCCCGAATGCAATCCCCAGTAAAGCAATCTGAGTGGACAGACAAGTCCACACGACTCTTGCCCTGTGCGACACCTAACCTATTTAAAAAAGATTCAATATTGGTGCTCATTTTATTTTTCAATGACTCAAATAAAATTATCAACAAGATGATTATTCTTCATTGCTAAAAAGTGCAAGTATTATAATCCTTTTGAAGACAAACCTTACCAATATCCAATTTATTCTGTGCCTCAAATTTTTTAATTTTAATTGGGTTTGACGTGTCAAAAAATGTTACAATCTAGCAAGCGGAAAGGCAGTTTCTTCTTGTGGGAAAGTGTAGAAGACATAATCTCAGAATGACACGTTGCACATTAAAGACACTCTCAAAAGTGCTGAATCTGTGGAATTCTTTATCGCAGAGGACTGCTGAGGCTGAGCCTTTAAGTTTATTTAAAAGTGAGACAGACTGATACTTAATCAGTCCGAATCAAGGGTTGTTGGGAAAAGGCCAGAAAATGGAGTTGAGTCATGAGATCAGCCATGATCTCTCTAAATGGCAGGGCTGAATGGCACACTTCTGCTCCTATGTCTAAGGTCTTATTGTCTTAATTAAAATATATTCGGTTGTGGGTAAAGTGTTGAAAAGGATTATAAGAGAGAGGATTTATAATCATCTAGAAAGGAATAATTTGATTAGGGATAGTCAACACGGTTTTGTGAAGGGTAGGTCGTGCCTCACAAACATTATTAAGTTCTTTGAGAAGGTGACTAAACAGGTGGATGAGGGTAAAGCGGTTGATGTGGTGTATATGGATTTCAGTAAAGCGTTTGATAAGGTTCCCCACAGTAGGCTATCGCAGAAAATACGGAGGCCTGGGATCGAGGGTGATTTAGCGGTTTGGATCAGAAATTGGCTAGCGGTAAGAAGGCAGAGGGTGGTGGTTGATGGGAAATGTTCATCCTGGAGTTCAGTTACTAGTGGTGTACCGCAAGGATCTGTTTTGGGGCCACTGCTGTTTGTCATTTTTATAAATGACCTGGAGGAGGGCGTAGAAGGATGGGTTAGTAAATTTGTGGATGACACTAAAGTCGGTGGAGTTGTGGAGAGTGCGGAAGGATGTTGCAGGTTACAGAGGGACATAGATAAGCTGCAGAGCTGGGCTGAGAGGTGGCAAATGGAGTTTAATGCGGAAAAGTGAGAGGTAATTCACTTTGGAAGGAGTAACAGGAATACAGAGTACTGGGCTAACGGTAAGATTCTTGGTAGTGTGGACGAGCAGAGAGATCTCGGTGTCCATGTGCATAGATCCCTGAAAGTTGCCACTCAGGTTGATAGGGTCGTTAAGAAGGCGTACAGTGTGTTAGGTTTTATTGGTAGAGGGATTGAGTTTCGGAGCCATGAGGTCATGTTGCAGCTGCACAAAACTCTGGAGCGGCCGCACTTGGAGTATTGCGTGCAGTTCTGGTCGCCGCATTATAAGAAGGATGTGAAAGCATTGGAAAGTATGCAGAAGAGATTTACCAGGATGTTGCCTGGTATGGAGGGAAGGTCTTATGAGGAAAGGCTGAGGGACTTGAGGCTGTTTTCGTTAGAGAGAAGAAGGTTAAGAGGTGACTTAATAGAGACATACAAGATGATCAGAGGATTGGATAGGGTGGACAGTGAGAGCCTTTTTCCTCGGATGGTGATGGCTAGCACGAGGGGACGTAGCTTTAAATTGAGGGGTGATAGATATAGGACAGATGTCAGAGGTGGATTCTTTACTCAGAGAGTAGTCAGGGCGGGGAATGCCTTGCCTGCAGCAGTTGTAGACTTGCCAACTTTAAGGGCATTTAAATGGTCGTTGGATAAACATATGATGATAATGGAATAGTGTAGGTTAGATGGGCTTCAGATTGGTTTCACAGGTCGGCGCAACATCGAGGGCCAAAGGGCCTGTACTGCGCTGTAATGTTCTATGTTCTATATCAATTAATAACATAGACATTACTATGCCAGTCAACCTTTGAAATATTGAAAAAATCCTTCAAAAACATGGCTTGACATATATACTGGATATAAACGTAAATTGCTGCAGTGGGTGTGGATGGTCTCCATTTTGCCATTCACCACATGGAGTCCACTGTGTGGCATATCTTGAACTCCCATACATCTCTGCAAACAACTTGTCACCTGATTGATCCCTTGTGCTCTGTTATAAGGTGAAAGGGTAAAACACCCAACCATGGTTTGAAAAATGGAAGGTGACAATAACGTAAATATAGTATGTCATGGTTAAAATGATGAATCACCTCATATCGCATATGCGGAAACATCATTTGAGGCTGAAAATACAGTCATGGTACATTGACTAGACTTACACACACAATCTACCGTATTCAAACCAACAATATCATTGCATCACGTCTTTTGCCAGGTGAATACAAGATTCCTTGGTCTTCTGATCAGGAAATTTATTAAACAGGAAACAAATATTCAACAAACTAAACTGATGTGAAAGCTTAACCCTAATTTGACGCCAGTGCTGTACTGAAGGTCTGACTGCTGAAGTGCGTTAAACTAGAATCTAGTCTGCGTTCTCAGGTTGATAGAACAGATTCAATGGACTATTCAAAAAGGAAAGTTCAAGCAAATATTTAATATTTCAGGCATCATTACTAAAATAATTTAGCTGGTCCTTCACGTTGTTGCTTGAGAAAAACTGCTATTACAAGATTTACAGATACATTTTCCTACATTAGCACATTGATTGAATTAGTTGCGAAGCACTTTAAAGATGCCACAAAAATCATCAAATGCATGCAAATTCTTTCTTAAATATTTAAGGAGGAAGAAAATGGCCCTGAAGCGCTCAGACGTGCTGTGAAATACTAAATAGATAGCACATAGAGAGAGTTAATCAGTTCTTTGATTGGAGTTACATGTAAACTGAACTATTTCAAATACAGTTGCAAGTGCCAACAAAAAGAATCTCTCAATAATTCCATAGCACAACTTCAACGTGAAATATGCCATGAGGAGAAGGAATCGAAATTTCAATTACAATGACAAAAATAATTCTTGATACAGAAAAACAAAGAAACTTTCAATTTGGGCAGGGGAAACAAAAGTGTGTAAAATATGAAGGAGAAATTTAGAAGCTGTATAACAAGTATTTAGGTTTAACCTACAGATGAGTTAAGATAAACAACTGGCTCTCTGTTTCATCGGTACTGTACTTATGTTATCATCAGCTCAGACGTGCAACTTAATAAGCCTATTTAACATCATTGTCCACTTTTACATATAAATGTCATCTAGTTGACTATGATTTAGATACTAACACACATAGCATTGCCAATAGAACACAGTTGCCAATGACAAAGTGCGCTACTAAGTTAAATCCTTACAATTAACAGCGACAAAAATGACAATGTCATTCTAAAATCCCTTCAGTAGGATAAAACATTGGATGAGTGAGCCTGTTGCTTCATCATTATTAAGATAGCTCTCATTACACTGCTCACTGCAAGTTGAATGATTTACCTTGTTCATCAAGATAAAAGCATTAATCCTTCAAATGCAAAGCATACAATTCGATTGTTAATTTAATAATTGTCTATAATATTAAAGTTATAAAATTTAACCCCGTAAATAGGCATACTTCTTTTATTTACTAATGACATGGGTTGGCCAGCATTTATTGCCTGACCCTACTTGCCCTTAAACTGAGTGGTTTAGAATCATAGAATCCCTAAAGTCAAGGTTAATGTCAAGCTCAAAGAAAAGTCGTATAGTTATGAAAAGATAGATCACAGGTCAAAAGATTGGACTGGACATCAAAAAAAGCAAAGAATTACTAAAAGATTAATAAGGACGCAAAAAGTTAGAGTTCCAGAGAAAGGTAGCCAAAATTATCAAAACAAATTGGAAATGTTTCTTCAAGTATTTAAAAAAAGGTTTAAAATTAAGTGCCAATATGATATAAAATGAGGCTGTAATCAGTAATACAGGATAAGGAGGTTGCCGGTGAATTATAAAGAATTTGGAAATATGACAGGTACGTTATTGCAACATCTGAGGTTACTAGGGGAGTTGACCAGAAAGGTTGTTTCCCCTTACGGCAAAGTCTAGGACAAAAGGGCATAATCTCAGAATTAGGGGTTGCACATTTAAGACTGAGATGAAGAGGAATTTATTCTGTCAAAGGGTAGTGAACCTGTGGAAGTCTTAACTGCATGGGACAGTCAAGGTTGTGTTATTAAGAATATCCAAGGCTGAGATCAACGGGGGTTTTAATCAGTAAGGAAATCAAGGGTTATTGGGAAAAGGTAGGAAAGTGGAGTTCAGGATTATCAGATCAATCATGATCTCATTGAATGGTGGGATAGAACCAATGGGGTGAATGGTCTACTCCTGTTCGTATGTTTTATGCTTTTATTTTTGAATAGATATCTTGCATAGTTTTCACGAGAGTGGATACAAGTAACATCCCAGAAATAGCTTCAAATCAGACACTGAAAACAGGGTACGAGGTCCAGAAAAATGTAATTACCAGGGAAATAGCATTGAATAAACTGACGTAACTGCAAGTTGACAAGTTGCTTGTTGGATTTCGTCCTGGGGTCTTAAAGAAGTAGTTAGTATGAGAGTTAATGTCTTGGTTTTAATTTTCCAAAATTCAGTTGATTGAGGGAAGGCTACTCAAGGTTGGAAATAGCTAATGTAACTCTGAAAAAGGGATAGAGATAGAAAGCAGGAAACTACAAGCCAGTTAGCTTAACATCTGTCATAAAGAAAATGTCATCATTTGTCAATAAAGATGTTACAGCAGGGCACTTTTAGAAGTTCAAGGTAATCAGGCAGAGTCAACATGGTTTTATAATGTTTAACTCACTGGAGTTCGTTGAAGAAGCAACTTGTGCTGTTGATAAAGGGGGAACCAGTGGATGTATTGTATTTAGATTTCAGAAGGCATCTGAAAAGGTGGCACAGCAAAGGTTATTGCAGAAAATAAAAGCTCGTGGTAGTGGAAGCAACACACTGGCATGGATAGAATAATGGCCATCTAAAAGGAAGCAAGGAGTAGGAATAAATGGATCTTTTTCAGGTTGGCCAGGATGTCACGTGAGGTACGCCACAGAGGTCAGTGCTGGGCTTTTAACTGTTTGCAATTCATATAAATAATTTGGATGAAGGAACCAAAGATATGGTGGCTAAATTTGCTGATGGCACAAAGATAGGTAGGAAAGCAAATTGTGAAGAGGACATCAATAGCCCACGAAGAAATTTGGATAGGTTAAATGCATGGACAAAGAGCTGGCAAATGGAGATTTAATGTGGCAAAGTGTGAAATTGTCCAAGATGCCAGAAAGAATAGAGAAGGAAGCAGGTGATCCAAAAGGTGAGAGGTTGCAGAGCTCTGGGATGCAGAGAGATCTGGGTGTTCTGGTGCATAAATCGCAGAAGGTTAGTATGTAGGTACAGCAAGTAATTAGGAAATCTAATAGAAAGTTATGTTTTACTGCAAGAGGAACTGAATAAACAAGTAGGGAGATTATGCTTCAATTATACAGCATCTTGAGTACTGTATCCAGTACTAATCACAGCACTTAGGGAAGGATGCTGGAAGCAGTTCAGAGGAGGTTTACTGGACAAATATCTGGAATAAACAGATTGCCTTAGGGTTCAATACAGAGTAAACATCAGGGTGCCGAAAGAAAAGACAGTGAAGTGAAAGGGAGCAAACACAAACAGGAAGAGTTGGAAATACACAGCAAATCTAGCAGCATATGTGAGAGACAGAGATACAACATTAACAGACACTATGTAAAAGGATTAATGTTCTATATAATGAACACTTAATTCTGAGGCTGTTGTACTTATCAGTTCTCATATCAATTCTTGTTGAATATACCCAGATTTACAAACATTTTCCAACAAGCCTAACACGTTGAATTACCAGATAACTGGGAGAAGGGTACGAAACAGATTGCAGCTTCCAAAGGCAGTTAATGAGCATGTCTAGTTAACTGAATTGATGGAGGTCACCCCAAACAAGTATTCAATGTTATCATTCCATTGTTTTATGAACAACATGCAGAGATAATAACAACACAAACAACGTCCTTTCATCAATGGTAATAGCAATCTTTAATCATTCCCTACAACATAGTCTTTAAAAATAAATTTGAAGTTTATATTTGAAATTAGTTGATGTCCTTTGCAAGGTTGAGAGATCATGCCATTGAGAAGTGGACCTGAAATTTGAAATCATTTACAACTGTTCTTAGATTAGAAGAATTTGCAAGAAATAATTTTGTCCTAAATTTTTTTGGTGCAGGAATGTTTCAGTATTAATCTAAACTTGTCCAAATTAAATTTTCTGACTCAACAAGAACCAATCCATTGCACAAAGAAGTATAGAGAATATTTAACAACTTAATTACTTGTGGCGCACTGACCATGTAAACAGCAGTTTTACATATTGTGAGCATTTACTGACTTGTTCTGCCTTCTGATGAAAGACAGCAGACATATCAAGCAAGGTGCTACGTTCATCCAATGCTGCTGCAAATGCTTTCCACTCCAGGTCCAGCTGACTGGCAATCTGCTTGATTTGCTGAGAGGCATAATGGTTAGATTCCAGTAAACGATTGGCCACTGACATTATGCGGTTGATGTTTACATATACATTCTGTGGAAAAACACAAAATAATTTGTCGAATAAACAATCCGGTATCCAAATGGTAGGCTGCTTGAATAGGTGCAAAATTGCACGAAATGCATCTTAACATTCAAAAGTTTACGTATTCTGAAAGGGTCTGAATTTAATTGTCTACCTTTTTTAAACAAAGGCAGGGAATTAAATTGTTCAAAGTAAATTTCTTTTTTGTTAACTGAAATTGACACCTATATAAATAAAAAGGCTACTTAAACATTTTATCACATAGCCCATAGAATCTTTCTTCAGATTCGCAACTAAAGTAGTTAGTTAGTGTTAGAATATAACAGGCTTTCTCTGAACAGACAGCTGTGTTTTTACAGTGAAGTCAAATATTAAGAACACTTCACCACTGTAATTGTTCTAATGAAGTCTGAACATCCACTACAACCCCGTGGTTCTGTCAATCATAAGCAAGACCAGACACAAATATTAGGAATATTTGCAGTGTACTTTTGAAATGGGTCCCTGCTGAAAAAATTCAAACACTTGCACACCAGCTACTACTATACAATGAAAGCAACAAGTGCGACCAAGTTCCAAGCTGTGCATTGAAAGAAATGAGCACGTTCTGGTATAAAAGTAATTATTACAATTAATATTAGTAAATCACTTTGAAAAGCCTTGCAACAGTTGGGGATGCCGCATAAATAACATTACAAGGCAAATTGAAAACAACAGCAAAAATTATTGGATAGCTCAAAATATTACCCTTTGCGATAAACTGGTGTTGCCTCCTACATTTAATCAACAGAACTACCTCCCAGAAATTAGAGAACATAGAAACATTAAGACAAAACATGGACTAAGAAAGCCCAAGGATGAAAAAATATGGAAGAGAAAATAGTCAGAAACAAACAAAAAGACAGTAGCATAAACAGCATTAAAACGGAACAAATAGAACACCTAAAAGTTATAAAGCAATGAAGCTAGTTTTTCTGTTATATATTTTGAACATTACCATTTAATAACAACAGTCTGCTTATGATATCTAAGCGGGTCAGTATTGCACCATATTTCAGTATTCCAACTGTCTAATTAGAATGTCAACCACGATTGGGTTCAATTTAAGGCGATCTTGGGGTGGTAATTATACTTTATGGTACCATTTAAAATATGCTACTTTGGTAAAAATATGAGTTCCAAACTAATGTCAATCATGTATTTTTTTTTATTCATCCACAGGGTGTGGGCATCATTGGCTAGACCAGCATTTATGGCTTATCACTAATTGCACATTGGGAAAAACTGTAATAGAAACCTGAAAAAAAAACATATAAAAGGTCTTAGTTTTACCATTAAACATTCAATTCCTCCTCAATTCTCTCCTAAAACAGACTGCTTCCTGCTTCTCTCCATTAAATTTTATACGACCAATCAACTAACCTATGTCCTACTGGAAATGCTTCCAATCCTCTTCACAAGTAGGTAATTTCTTTGAAAAAAAGAGAATATGCACACAAAAAAGGGGGAGACCAAGAAAGAGGAGCTAAGATATGAACTGTCTGTATCTCTCCAAAAGATAAACTTTGATTAGCTATTTTCTTCCTACAGCTAACCTCTTATCCATGCTGGCATACTCCACTGCATTTGCACAACTCAGTTATTTCCTCCAAGAATTCAAACTCCTAGAATACATAACTCAGCTTTACAACTCCATTGTGGCTACTTTTAACCTACAACTTTCTAATTTGACATTTTTAAAATCCAAATTACAGCCGCTTGAACATCTGTCATTACTAAAGTTAGGCTGATAGATGATTAACTATTTTATCTTTTGTGGTCAAAACTTTTCTGTTTCTATTATTTCATAATGCAAGGCATTAAGGTTCAGTCTCACAGAACAAGACAGGTTTACAACACAGAATGGAGCCATTGAAGCTACACTTCAAGCCAGCTCTTTGCACAAAAAGTCAAAAACACTCCCATTGCCTCATGTCTCTGCAAGAAACTGTCCCCTGCACGCAACAATTAACCAAATCCCTTTGTAAAGATATAGATCATAAAAATTCCTTTGAATAAAATATACCTTCCTCCAGTAGTGACATTTTAATTTCTCCTCATTGTCTTTAATTTGACAGCCATGAATCACAAACACTGACTTCATAACAGGAGAAATTAAGATGAGAAATAATAAGAGAAATAACAAAATAGTAAGTCTCCACTACTCTGGGAAAAAGATCTTAGCAATTCACCCTAACTATGACCTCATGATTTTATAAATCTCTAAAAGGTCACCTGTCAGCCTCCAACGTTCCCGGGAAAATAGCCCCAGCCTATTCAGCCTCTCCTTATAGCTCAAACCCTGCAACCCTAGCAACATCCTTGTAAATTTTCGGAGATAGCAAGACCTGCAGATGCTGGAGTCAACATCAATACAGTGTGGAGCAGGAGGAACTCAGCAGGTCAGGCAGCATCAGAGGAGCAGGAAAGTCAATGTTGCGGGTTTATATAAATAATTTGGAAGTGAATATCGGAAGTATGGTTAATAAGTTTGCAGATAACACCAAAATAAGTGGTTTAGTGGACAGCAAAGAAGGTTACCTCAGAGCACAACAGGATCTTGATCTGAAGGGCAAATGGGCCTTGGAATGGCAGATAGGGTTTAATTTAGATAAATGTGAAGTGGTGCACTTTGGTCAGGCAAATCAGGGCAGGGCTTAATTCACTTAATGCTAAGGTCCTGGGAAGTGTTGCTGAACAAAGAGGCCTTGTGGTGCAGGCTCACAGTTCCTTGAAAGTGGAGTTGCAGGTAGACAGGGTGGTGAAGGTGGCGTTTGGAATGCTTGTCTTTATTGATCAATGCATTGAGTATAGGAGGTCACATTGTGGGTGCACAGGACATTGGTTTGGCTACTTTTGGAATACTGTCTTCAATCCTGGTCTCCTTGCCATAGCAAGGATGTTGTAAAACTTGAAAGGATTCAGAAAAGATTTACAGTCCTCCAGGATTGGAGGGTTTGAGCTGCAGGGAAAGGCTGAACAGGCTGTGGCTATTTTCCCTGGAGCTTTGGAGGCGCAGCAGCAACATTATGGAGATTTATAAAATCATGAGAGGTATGGATAGTGTGAACAGCCAAGGTCTTTTCCCCGGGATAGGGGAGTCTTAAACTAGGTGTGAGGCTGAAGATTTAAAAGAGACCCAAGGAGCAACTTTCTCCTACAGAGGGTGGTGAGAGTGCATGGAATGAGCTTCCAGAGGTGATGATGGAGGCTAGTATGATAACAATACTAAAAAGGTATCAGCATGGGTTCATGAATAAGAAAAGGTTTAGAAAGATATGGGCCAAATGCTGACAAATGGGACCAGATCAGTTCAGGATATCTGGTCAGCAAGGATATATTGGACAGAAAGGTCTATGCTGCACATCTCTACGACTCACTAACATTCCTCCTACATTCACATCCAAATCATTTATATACCTGACAAAAATTAGTGGACCCAGCACAAATTCTTGCAGCACATCACTGGTCACAGACCTCCAGTCCAAAAAATAACCTTCTACCGTTGTCTGTCTCCTACGTTCAAGCTAATTTTGTATCCAAATGACTACCTCTCCCTGCATTCCATGTGATGTAACTTTGCTAACTATTCTACCATGTGGAACCTTGTCCAACACCTTGCTAAAGTCTATACAGACAAGGTTGACTGTTCTGCCTTCATCAGGAGATAGTAAGAACTGCCGATGCTGGAGTCAGAGATAACACAGTGTGGAGCTGGAGGAACACAGCAGACCGGGCAGCATCAGTGGAGCAGGAAAGTTGACCAGGAAATTTTCCTGCTCCTCTGATGCTGCCTGGCCTGCCGTGTTCCTCCAGCTCCACATTGAGTTATCTCTGCCTTCATCAATCCTTTGAAACTTTTGCAAAAAAAATCTCCATCAAATTAGTGACACATGATCTCCCACACACAAAGCCACGTTCCCTATCCCTGATCAGTTGTTGCATTTCCAAATACATGTAAAATCCTGTCCCTCAGAATCCCCTGCAACAACTTACCCACCACTGAAGTCAGGCTCACCAATCTATTGTTTGCTGGCTTTTCCCTACCACCTTTCTTAAACAAAGGTACTAGATTAGCCACCCGCCAGTTTTCTGGCACCTCTCCGCTTGAAGGAATTTCTCTTCATCTCAGTCTTAAACAGCCTCTCCTTAAACTGTGACTTCCCGGTCATTAAAAGCACTTTTCCTGCGTTTATTCTGTCCAGCCCTGCTAAAATTTTATAAGTTTCAACGAAATCCCCCTTCATTCTTGTACACTCCAGTGAATATTGTCCTAACCTATCCAGTCCCTCTTCATTATTCAGTCCTGCTATCCCAGGAATTAGCTTTGTGACTGGGAGGAAGAATCTCTAACTAGAAAGGTTCAAAATTGATGAGGAAGTAGTGTTGGGTACACTGGTGGTAACTTAAAGTTGACAAGACAGTGGAACGGAATGAAATGCTTCCAATGCATTTTAAAGAAGCGACGGCGGTAATTGGAGGGGCACTGGCCATAAATTTTCAGTCTGCCTTAGATTCAGGGGAAGTGCCAGAAGACTGGAAATTTGCAAACATTATATAACCTTGTTTCGAAAAGTTTGTAAGAACTGGCCCAGCAATTCCAGACTGTCAGGGCTGTAGAGAATAGTTATTTGTTGAAACTTGACACACATATACATTGGAGTTCCCAAAAAGTCAGCTTGACAATCATTGTTTTTCTTAATATAGATTAATGATCCACACTGGGATATGCAGGGCACAATGTGAAAATTTACACATTGTACAAAACCTGGAAATGCTGTGTACTATGAAAATGGTGATAAAGTTCAAGGAGATGCTGACAGGCTGTTGGGAAGCGCAGGCACATAGTTTGAAACAAGGCATTTTAAAAAAATTCATATCAATAACTCTCCCCTTCTTTCAAGAAACTATCAGAGCAAGCGAAAGAGTATCAGATGATTGGTCACAGGTATTTAACTTTATTTCCCTCTTCACAGATACTGCCAGACCTATTGAGTATTTACACTTCTCTCAAAAGAAATCACACAAAACGCTGTCAATCATTTACTTAAAAACGTGGGGAAAACCCAAAAAAGATGGTAATAATGAATAATTATGTCAAACTTATTATCCAGGAGAAGGCTGTGAATGTTGGCAGTACTTGGCAGTATAAAATAACGCTGCTATAGGTATAAGCATGAGAATCTACAACTTTTAAAACTGCACCTATGATAACATTTGGCTGCAGAAGTGACTGCGTTGCATCAATGGTGAAGCCCAAATTGGTAGTGTATTTTACACATATAAAACTATTTTAAAATTCAACAGCAATTGAATTGTGAAAGTTGTGGACATTAACGTCTGATTAAAGACACATTCCTAAGGTCCCATCACCTACTGAAAAAATAATGCAGATCCTTAAAAACATAGCAGTATCCTTCAAACAGAAAGCATTCCAGACTTTTCATTTCTTAAAGCAACATCCACCTTTGAATGATTTGCAAAACTGTAACCTATTCCGTTATCACACATAAATGCATTCATTGCGGTATTAGGTTCAATGTGCTTCAATAATTGCACCTCATTTTATAGGTGTTACATTTCTGTAAGAAATTGAATATTAACTTGAAGTATTTTAGGATTTCTTGCCATTTGAAGTTTCTCAATTGTAATGGCGTTGAATGGCACTAAACTCACTGCACAGAAGATTTCACATTAGTAGACAACACTGTTCTGCAGGCATACAGGTTTATTGGCAAATATCTTGCTGTTGATCATAAGGAATGCTCAAACATAGTAACTTAATGAAAAACACAGATTAATTAGGATTTGAAATGATAATTCTACCTAGATTCAGCACTATTATAAATGCGGCTGGCCTAGCAGCATCTGTGGACACAAAGACAAGTTAATGTTTCAAGTTAAGAGTTAACTCTGTTTCCCTCTCCACAGATGCTGCCAGAACTGCTGAGTACATCCAGCACTTCGTGTTATTTTTACATTTTCCAGAATCCACAGTATTTCCTTTTATATTACAAAACTGTTGTTCGAGTTGAATAGAGTCACATTCGATATGGCAGCAACTCATACCATCAAATGTATTTAGAGAGTCATACAGCATGGAAACAAAGCCTTCAGTTTCCCAAGCTAAACTAGTTCCACTCGCCTGCAAATGGCCCATATCCCTATAAATCTTTCCTGTTCATGCACCTATCCAAATGTCTTTTAAATGTTGCTACTATAGGCAAAAGCAGCACGTGTCACAGCCAAATTTCTTCGTTAAGCGAAATAGATGACTCATGGCATCATACACAGTAACGGCAAAAAACGAACAAGTGAGGATGTTAGATTAGATATAACAAAATAAATCAACATTTAACTATTTTAATTAAGGCAGCTGCTTGCTTCGAAGTTTTCAAAATGTATAAACTTAGCAAATTTTTCTCATGAGAGCACTCTTAAAAATATAGTTCATATTTGGCTGTCAAATTCAAATAATTAAGGAATCATGCAGCTGGCTTCCTCTCTCTTCAGTTAAATGTTATCCATTCGCTCTGCCACACTACCATTGGGAAATAGGTTAGATTGCAGGCGCACAAGAACATAACTGGCACAGTGGTTAGCACAGCTACTTCATAGCACCAGGGACCAGGTTCAATTCCACACGAATGACTGTCTGTGTGGAGTTCACACATTTTTCACCGTGTCTGCATGCATTTCCTCCAGGCGCTCTGGTGTCCTCCCACATTCCAGAGGTGTGCAGGTTAAGTGAACCGGCCATGCTAAATGGCCCAGAGCGTCTAGGATTGTGCAGACTAGGTGGATTAGCCAATTGCAAATGTGGGGTAACAGGGATTAGGTGGAATGCTGTTTGGCGGGTCAATGTGGGCTCAATGGCCTGCTTCCACACTGTAGGGATTCTAATGACAAGCATTAGTAGAGGAAAAAACTTGAGAAGTATTCAGTAAATCAATTCACATCTATGGCTGAAGACAAACCCAGTGGAGTCATTCTGCAGGATAATCATTGATGATTGCGTGCCCAGTAGCAAAAAGGCCTGCCCTCCATATGAGGATAGAAATTCATTTAGACAAATCTGTTATGTTTACATATTGAAATGACAGCATCCCCTATAGATATTCATTCTTCCTTAAACCACCAGCCTGATACAAAATAGCAGTTGGGGTGAGATAATAGGATTGCTAATCTTCTTTTACTTCTATCTTTTGAATAGTGTATTACTTGACAGATTTTTAGATGTGAAAGTGAAATACTGTTTTTTTTAAAACCAACAATATGATTATTTTTCCTTGCCTTAAACTACAAATAATGAACGCTTTGCAGATAGGTTGTACGTATTGGGAGAGGAGAGCACCAATTATCCACCAGCCCCAGTCATCCACAAACCCAGACCCCAGGATAGTCAGCAGTCTGCACTTGCTCAGACATCATTCCATTCATTCAAACACACTGCACCCACTCAGCCCTCGATCCATAATTCACTCAGTGAACCAGCAATCTGTTAACTCTGTCTGTCAGTCAGTCACTCACCCATATAGTCATCCATACACCCACCCAAATCCCAGACACTCACTCACTTGCCTACTTGCTCACTCAGCCAACAATGTCCCCATCACCCAACCAGCCTCCCACTGAGTCACTCACTCTCCCAGCCAGTTCTCAGTCATATTAGACCCAAAACAATAACTCTGTTTTTCTCTCAAGTGTTGCTTGACCAGCTCAGTTTCTTTACCACTCTGTTTTTATTTCAAACCTCCAGTATCTGTACTGCAGGCTTTTATCCTCCAGTCAGTCACATACTCAGCAAACACACCAAGAGTCACTCACTCAACCATCCAATCACCCCAGTGAGTCACTGAACTCACGAGGATGGCCAGCATCCCAATCAGTCAGACAGTCACTCATCCAGCCAGCCTCAAAGACAGTCAACCATTCACTCAATCACCTCATATCTCCACAACCCTACCCCAGCCACTTGCTTGGACCCCATGCCCTCCAAGCAGGCAGGTCTTTTGCCACCCCACCCATTCCCACTCTAGTGACTCACCACTCCCCCATGTCGAAGGCCCACCTGACTCTCAATCCCCCTTTCCGGTTGGCACACCAGACTCCTGACTCCCTCCTCCATTTGCCTAACTAGCTGAGTTAACTTATCTACATTGTGCACAACCCATCAGATGCAAACACACAGGAGAACAGGCCTCCAACTGGAAGTGAAGCACTTTAAAAATCTTACAGTTACACATACCTCTAATTTTGTACACGTTTGAGGACCAGACAGAATTCCAA
Organism: Ginglymostoma cirratum; assembly: GCA_024137785.1. Lineage (NCBI taxonomy): Eukaryota > Metazoa > Chordata > Chondrichthyes > Orectolobiformes > Ginglymostomatidae > Ginglymostoma > Ginglymostoma cirratum. Next base: position 2,115,384 of record JAHRHZ010000013.1, read on the forward strand.
CTGCAGCCTAGAATTCTACAAGCAACAGTTAGATATCCAAAGAAAAATTAACACCAAAATCTAAGACATCCAGAACTAAATGCAGCACCTAATATTACAATGGCCACCTATTTCTTTAATACATTTTCTTTTTCATGCATGGTATGTGGGTGCCACTGGGCATGCATCATTTATTGCCCATCCCTAATTGCCCATGAGTACGTGGCAGTGACCTGCCTTCTTGAAAAAATACAGCCCTTGGAGTGTAGGAAAACCCATACTGCTGTTGGGGAGGGAATTCTAGCAACAGTGAAGGAACAGCAATATAAGTGCAAGTCAAAATAGCTTGTAGCTTAGAAGGGGTCTTGAAGGTCTTGGCGTTCCCAGCACCTTTATCTTGCTACATGGTGTTTTGCTACATTGGGGTTTTGGCAAGTGATATTGAAAGGGCTTACTCACGTGCCTCTTGTAGATGGTAAGCAGGCTGTCAGTGTGCATCAGTAGAGAAGGCAGTGAATGTGGAAGATGGAGGCACTCAAGTGCCAATCAAGTGGGCTGCCTTTTCCTGTATGGTGCTGAGATTCTTCAATATTGTTGGAACTGCACCCATCCAGTCAAACGGAGGGCATTCCATCACACTCTTAGCTTGTGCCTTGTAGATGGTAGACAGGCATTAGGATGTCAAGAGACAAGTTACTTTTGCAGATTTCCAGGCCTCTGACCTGATAGTGTGGCCAGAGTAGTTAAACAGCCAGTTCAGTTTAGTTTCTGGTCAACGGTAACCACTGGGGTGCTGATAGTTCAGCAACGGTAATACCACCGAACTTCAATGTTGGAAATGGTCATTGCCTGATACTTGTGTGGTGCAAATACTACTTGCCATTTATCAGCTTCTGCGTGGATGCTGTCCAGGTTTTGCTGCATCCGAACACAAGCTGCTTCAGAGTCTTAAAAATCTCAAAATGTGCTGAACATTACGTAATGATTAGCAAACGTTCCCACTTCTGACCTTACAACAGAGGGCCAGTCATAGAATCATAGAATCCCTACAGTGTGGAAACAGGCCCTTCAGCCCAACAAGTCCACAGTGACCCATCCCCCTATAACCCACCCAATCTCCACATCCCTGAACATCCACCTAGCCTGCACATCTCTGGACTGTGGGAGGAAACCCACACAGACACGGGGAGAATGTGCAAACTCCACACAGACACGGGTAGAATGTGCAAACTCCACACAGACAGTCGCCCAAGGGTGGAATCGAACCCAGGTCCCTGTAAGGCAGCAGTGTTAACCACTGCGCCACCATGCCGCCCCCACTGATGAAGTAGCTGGAAATGGTTGGGCTCCGGATACTACCCTGAAGAATTATAGCAGTGATGTCCTGGGACTGAGGTGATCAACTTCCAATGACCACAACCACCTTCTATGCGGCAGATATGACAAGAATCATCAGAGACTTTTCTCTTTGATTCCCACTGATTCCAATTCCTCTAGGGCTCCTTGATGCCACACTGTCAAATGTACTTTAACATCAAGAACAGTCACTCACACCTCACCATGAAGTTCACCTGTCTTGTTAATTTTTGAACTAAGGCTCTAATTAAATCATGAGCCAAGTGGCCCAGGCAGAATGCAAACTGAGCATCAATGAACAGGTTATTGTTGTGCAAATGTTGCTTAACAGTACTGTTGATGATTCCTTCCATCACTTTGCTAAGGATTGAGAGTAGACTCAAAGGGCAGTAATTGGTCAATTTGGATTTGTCCTGCACAGGACAAACCTGGCCAATTTTCCACATTGCGAGGTAGATGCAAACGTTATAGCTGTGCCAGAAAAGCTAGTCAAGGAGTGCAGCTAGTTCTGGAGCACAAATCTTTAACATTATTGTCAAAATGTTGTCAGGGTCCATAGCCTTTTGTAGCATCCATCTGAATATCATATGAAATAAACAGAAATAATTATAGACTGGCAACTGCAATGCTGGAGACTTCAGAAGGATGCCGCAATGAATCATGCATTCAGCACTTCTGGCTGAAGATTGTTACAAGTGTGACAGCCTTGTGTCTTAGCACTAATTTACTGGCCTTCCACATCATTGAGGATGGGGATTTTTATACAGCCTGCCCTCCTCTAGTGAGTTACTTAATTGTCCCCAGCATTCATGACCAGATGTGACAGGACTGCAGAGGTTAGGTGTGATCCATTGGCTTTGGGATCGCTTGACTTGATGCTGTTTGGCATGCAAGTATCCCTGTGTTTTGCTTCATCGAGCTGGTACCTCATTGTTAGGTATGTTTGTTATTGCTTCTGACATGCTGTCTTGCATTCTTCACTGAACCAGAGCTGACCTTCCATTTAATCAGCAAGTTTTCTTGCCCATGTTTGATTTGATGAATGTGACTCAGGATTCCAAGAAGTCTATGTTCAGAATGGCAAGGTAACTCCATCCTGACCATATAGCACTGTGCTGCCATCACTGGTCAGTCAGCCCTGCTCGTGTGACAGACCAGACTTAGGGACAATAGCAGTGGTGTGCAAAACTCTGTCTGAAAGTTGGAATTCCAAGACAGGCTGTTGCTTAATCAGTCTCAGAGACAGCTCTCATTCAATTCTGGCACAAATCCCCAAACATTAGTGAGGGAAAACTTTCCACAGTCAACAGGGTTGGATTTGCCATTGTCATTTCCAGTATCTAGAATGAAGCCAAGTGGTCAGTCCAGTTTCAGTCCTAACTTTTAGCGCTTGTAATATTGCTAGGCAATTTCAGAGAGAAGTTAGGAGTCAACCACATTACTGCAGGTCTGGAGTCACAAGGAAGCAAAACTAGGTTAGGACAGCAGATTTCTTTCCCTAATAGATAGATTGAGATGGTTTATACAAAAACTGTTGCATACAAGATGGGTCCTCTATCAATGCCTAGGTAGAGCTCATTAACTGGCAAAGTTAGTAATCTGCCATAACACAATTGTTAAATTCCACCAATGTCTACAACATCTATTAAAATATAGGGTAAGAATGTTGACAATTTTGCACTGAAAGTACAAAAGCTGGTCAAAGTATGCTTAAAAAGATTCGCAGTAATGATTAAAAAAAACTCGGCTTATTCATTAATGAAACTAATCACAGTTCTTTACTAAGTCAATAAAAGGAATGCAATACCTACTGCATTAACATTTGACTGTTTCTCATCTATTGGCCCTTACCATGCAGTTCATTGCAAAGTGATTGTGCTGGGTTTGAAGTTCCATTGCGTGCTGATGAGTAGCTCCAATTTCTGTGTAGCTATTCAAAAACAGTCCTTTGTTGTGAGAGATCCAGTCAAACATCTGAATAGAAGCAGGATATTTATTAAACACATGGGCTCTCAATTAGTTTTATGAAATAATACATCATGAGATACAACCAGTTACCTGTAAGTTACTGGACACGAATGACTGTAAACATAGAAAGCACAGCACGCAAAATGGACCAGTCAAATTTAACAGCATACACTTCCTTCATCTTTTCTTTGTAAACAAATTGCTTGAATAAAAACAGGTAATTTTATCAGGCATTTAAATGAACACTTTCTATGATGGAAGTTTGGCAACAGTACAATGCATACATAGCAACTGTGGAATCATGAAAATCTAAAGGGATTTGACTTCTGTCAACCTATTGTCCAAAAGTACAGGAAAGGAATCAATAATGTGAAGATTATGTGAATTACTTTAAAGCAGTAAATATTTCAAATGCACGCATCCTTCACACACTGTAGTATTGCATGATCTTGGGAAACAGCTGACCTACACACATGTAAACGTAAAGGATTGGCTCAGTTGGTAGTATCCTTGTTTCAGAAGATGGTGAATTCAAGTTCCATTCCAGTAGTGAAGCACACAAAGATGATAATTGAGTAACATGATAGACGTTCTAGATTGTCAAATTTGCTTTCAACTGAGTTTTATATAGTTACCTTATCGAGTAGATGTTAAAGATTTACTATCATTGCTTCAGATTTTGCAATCAGCAGCCCAGCAAGGTAGCTTGTTGCTGACCAGGAATTCAATCGCATTGAGTGATGTAGTGACATCTCTAGCAGGTATTTCACTTCCAGTGTCATGCAGTTGTACTGCGAATGTTCACACAGCTTATGACTGAGGAGTCACAGTCTCGAGCTGAAGTGATGTCAGCAGGTTCTCCAAGAACCAACCAAAGTAAAGGATTTGTTTGAAACCATTCACCCTCCCCACCATCCAAGAAAAGAAACTTAAATAAGATCACTTAAAAAACGTATACAGAGTAAAATAAAGATTGGGACATACATATGGTGTGAAGGTAGAAGCTAAAAATTCCAATTTGCCTTTGAAAATATCTTTAAACCTTAGCTTTAAAAATCTAATTAAAGTTTCAAGATCAATCCTATTTTTTAGCAAATGTTATCAATCATATTACTGTTTAAAAATAAGTTAAGGTACAATGTTTCAAGGAATTTCAAACAAATGCTGACAGCTTACCATCAACCACTACTTACACTTGCTTTGACTGCTCAAAATAGAGCATAATATCCAATATTTGCAGGTGGTGTTGACATGCCTGATCCAAGAATTAGAGGAGTCCCATGCTATAGGCTGTTATTGAATATTTGACAACCAAGGCCAATAGAGTGTCTACGATGCCTCTTTGCACCAAAATTGCTTTACGCTACTAAGCTCCTACACAGAGCTCAACATCTATAGTTCAAATAATTAGTCATTTGAGATTCGCAACACTAGCAGCTACACAATTAAACAAACTTGATTTGGGCACATGTGGTCATGTAATGTGTAGTCAAGTAGAGATCAAAGCTATAACTTCCAATACACAATGACTTTCACACTTTGGGAATGCCTTGAAGTACTTCACCATCAAATAATTATCTTAAATTAAATTACTATTACAATGTAGGAAAACCCAGTGGTCAATTTTTATTATGTAAAATCCCACAACAGAAATTAGCTAAATGATTGGTAATCCAATTCTGGGTGTTGTTGGCTGATAAATGTTGGCCAGGACACTGGAAGAAATACGATGCAAATGTTTAAACATTGGCAAAAAACCTATGATGTCAGCTATGAAGACAAACAGCACCTCAGTTTATTGCCTAAGAACTTTCTATCGCAGGCTGAGTGTGTGCTAGGACTGAAAAAAGCCTGACACTGCCAAACAAGTTCTAGAGAAAATTCTTAAATATTATACAATTCACAGACATGCGTATATAGTACAGTATACTCTCAAACAATTGTGGGAGGAACTGCTTTGCAATCAAAATAGGCATAATACTGCTGGAGAACAGAATATATCAAAGGAAAAAAATACAATCATCTAGAGTTAGGCAGGGTTCTGCCAATACTGTTATCATCCATCTAATCTGCTTCTTTCAGGACTGCTAATGTCCTTGGCCACAACAATGGACACATTTCAACATCAGAGCATATTGCTCAGCTTGCGTTACTAAGGTCTTTTCAACACTTTGAAATCTGTTCAAATTTAACTGCTCAGTCTCCTAAATTTCTTTGCGATCAAAACCACACACACCATACTACAAGACACAGATGCCATGATCCTACCACTCAAGTCACTTAAAGCTTTAAGGTAACCTTTACAAGCCTACATTAAACCTGCACAATCCAATCACCACGGTTACCTGCTGAGCTACTGGCTGTAATTCTGTTTTTCATTTCAGATTTCCATCATTTAATGCATGTTTGTTTTCTTGCAACCATACTGCTGCAATACGTACCTTAAATAGCCAACACCGGGAACCAAATGTTGCTCAGGATAGTGGGTAGTATAACTGGTTAACGGCATGCTACAGGGTCTTTACATCCTGGATTAATTAGTGCATTGAGCTACAGAGAGAGGCAATGCAGTGGAGGCACGACAACATCGTGGCAGACAGGAGATTGCAATGAGGACCACAGAATGGTAAAGCACAGAAAGTGGTAATTTGTCAATGTATTAGCTCTTAAGTAAAGTTATGTAATAAATCCCAAGCCCAGATTTTAAAATAAGGCAATTCTACATCAATAGCTTCTACAAAAACTGTGGACACAGGGCAAGTTTAAAAAGTTCAAAGTAACTTGAAAACAGTGACTTAACTGCGACTGCAAGCTCTGATTTAGATATCTCCTAGCTTCTAGGCTTCCTTCAAGCCCTACTTCATCTTGCTCAGCTCGAATGGACATCAACTGGTAATTTACTAAAACCATGACATGCACTGCTTATTTCATTGTGACATTCAACTGAAATGTTTCCTATACCATGATAAGATGTCTGAAGGTTCCCCTGTGTTGCCAATAAATGGTTCTACATTAGAATGGGAAGGTCAAACTTAACTGTCACATGAAAATCAGTATTCTCCAGGTACTTGAGCTGTTCTAATAGTAGCACATTCTTTTCCTTAACTGATGAGTTTAAAAAGTATTTTTAAACATTATGATTGTTTGACAATTTTCAATTAAAATTTAAATTGGTTAGGGGATCAGAGACATAGAGTAGAGATAATAGATACGTACTTAAATTGGTAGCATGCAACTTTAGGTGTCCCAGAGGGAATAAAGGAATGACCTCACCTTTCAACTATATTTGAAAGTGATGCAGATCAAGGATTAGAAATCCTGCATACAAGTTTAACACCAAGTTAGGTGGCACAGTAAACAGTGCAGATAGGAGAAGACTATTGCAAAGCAGCTTTTTACAGGAGTGCGTGGAAAAATCTATGCAGATGGAGGTCAACTTAAAGCATGGCCTCATTCATTTAGGACTCATGACAGAGTACTTTCTAAAAATGGGGAGCTAGGAATTGTGATGATGATTTAGGGATCTAAGTGCAGCAATCACTAAAAGCTAATGAACAAGTGAAAAATATAATTAAAAGATGATTGAACATTCATCTTTATCTCAAAACTGTCAGAATACAAAGGGCTGGGAGCTGGAATAGACAGGGGTGAAAGGTTTATTACAGTTATTTAAAGTTCTGGTGAAAGTCCATTTAAGCACTACATTCAGTTCAGAGTATCACACTTCAGCAAAGATACATAAATCTTACAGGGAAGTACAGCAGAGATTCAGAATGTTAGATTAGGCCTTTAGTTCAGAAGATAAAGGATTCTATACATAGAGAGTGTTTTAAGATAGTTAAAAAAATGATCAAGATTAGATCAAATAAAACTATTTCCTTCAGTGGGAAAATTCACATAAACCTTAAAAATTATAAGGTTTGTTAAGTCTGGAAGTACTTCTCTGTAAAAAGGTATCAGGAAATCTGGAACACTTTCTACGAAAAAGCTGTTGAAGTGATATCAGTTGAAAATTTCAAGATAAATAAATTTGTTTTTACCAGCCTTATGGAATTAAGGTAGCTACATGGAGTTAAGATACAAACTCGCCAGGATTTAAATGAATAGCAGAACAGATTTGAAAGGCTAAATGCTTTATTCCTGTTCCTTTACTGTGACTAGTCAAGGATTTGCTTTCTCCCTTCTTCTGCAACCACGATTTGAAAAAGCTCTTACATGGTTAAGAATTTACCATTTGTTAAATAGTTGTAGTTGACACCCCATTGGTAGCACTAAGACACCGGCTGCTTAAATCCAGTCACTACCTTTGAGCGATAGTTGGAAATTATATTTTAATTTTCATGTATACATATATTTATAATGTACATACGTACACACAACATATAATTAAATTGCCATACCCTCAAGAAATCCCAAAGCACATGGCAGTGAATTATATAAAATATCCTCTTAAAGCAAAGTACACAAGACACCTGTTAATCTATTTAATAATGCTCCAAATCTATTTTTGGCCATAAGTACTCACCTGCTCTTATTTGAAGGACAGTACCTACACAGGGAAACAGGACCCCACTTTAATAACTCATTCAAAAGATACCATTCTGACAATAGAGCACCCCATCAGTACTGCACTGAAATGTCAGTCAATATAAAGACATGTACATCACCAAAGCACAGTATTCTCATAATTATTCTGACTAATCAATTAAAATGACATTCAATTTGTACAGTTTTGTTTCTTCAAGTACTTACTAATGATTTTTACATATTAAATTACAAATTAAATTCATTAATGTTGTTGAGAAATACCATAATTATTCCAAGGCCAATGGCAGTTGTTATGCATGTTGATTTGTTTATTTACCTCACCTTTTCTGCATCTTGTTCAAACAGCCTAAGCTGGAAGCACTGATCCAGTTTCACCTTGCGTATATGCCACATCTGATGCAGATGCTGCCTGGTTGAGTGCAGTCTGTCCAGCATACTGGACACTTTTGGTACAAGGCCCTGAAAGTCTGCATTCCCTGATACAGAGTTCTTATGGGGAAAACTTTCACTACTTTGAATTTGCTGCAGCAATTTTTGCCCTTCTAGGTCCAGCTCTTCAATTGGAGCTTTGATGACTTTCTTCTTCAGTAGTGTATGCTCATCAATCATTTTTCTAGCTCCATCCAAGTCCTGAGGGAAGTCTTTTTTAGCTAGGATCTCCTGCAGTTCTTCCAATCTGGACAACATGTGTGATGCATTGCTTATGAAGTCTTCAAAGGCCACATGGATCTCAATCCACTCCTCATGGTTGTACTCTAGACAGCCGTCAAACTCAGGAGTGAGCTGGGATGGGTCAACAACTTTGGTAAGGCCTTCTATGGACACCATATTAGTCTAAACATAGACAGAACAAAAAACACATTATCCTTGCTACTCAATTAGTTAGTAGTGAAGATTACGTTTTAGTCGTACACATAACATAGCCCTGGCATCAATTGAGATCAACTTCCATTCATTCTAGTACAATGCATGCTTTACACTTTTCACAGTTGGGACTCAAGAGCCTTTTCATCTCTGCTATACAGTGACAGAAAGCAAGGAAATACATTTAGAAAGCAAAATTATGAATGGAAAAATTTAAAAAGGAAAATTACAGGACTTATTGTTGAAAAGTAACATCTAAAAATTCATCAACAATACTGTGGAAAATGTCTGGTTTTCACTTTACAAATACACAGGGTGGCTTGTTTCTAAACAGGAATAACACGATGTAGTGATGGAATAGGCAAAGGGGTGCAGCATTTTAGAGCATTTCTAAAAATTGTAATGCATAAAAGGTACATTGCAGATTTAATGTAAAGAATTGATTAATAAGTAATATAACCTTCTAAACTTTGAATGACTTTTATTTGTTAGGAAAATAAAGTAACATGAAGTTGCCATTGCAGCTATTTTTTACTTATTTAAACACGGTCCCCCAATTTAAACTTTACCTTATGTCTCTTTTCTGTAGAGAGCTTATAATTAATTTAATTGGAAACATCAGGCAAAAATAAACCCAAATTTTAAGAATAGGGTGAAAGGGGACTCCTTTTCATACTGTCCGTACGCTACTAGCTAGATTTTTAATATTGTTGCATTTATGTACAGATCCTAGAACTGTTCACCAGAATGAAGAGGAGATAATTTAAAACAGCATGGGAAGGTTTGGGGTACCAGGATTAAATTCTGGTTTTACTTGCTGACATTACTTCTTGATGCCCCTTCAATACTCGATATGCTGGATTATAACATTACAATAGGAAACAACACTCCTGCATTTTAGTAGCCTCAAAGAGACTTTTCAGTGAGCACGTTCAAGCGACAAACACTTCTCCTTTGCTATTAGTCTAAAAAACAGGTTTACTTCAGTGAGACAGCTGCGAGCCATGGGAGGCCTGCCCCGCAGCATCTATTGACTAAAAAGAGTTGTGTAAAACCAGCTAATACAAAATTAACTGTTGCATTCCAGTGGGGAGCACAATGAACTGAACATAATTTTACATTATCACGCTCAAGTGAGAAGCATGTGTCCCTAGGACTGTTCTACTGAGTCCGAGTCTTTTTGAGTAAAATGTTAGAATCAAACAGAGTATAAAGCAACATCATTCATCAGAGGAAGTTCATTAATTAGTCCTCCAGTACACTAGCATTGTCTCAACAAACTCATGGAACAAAGTTTTTAAACTTCTCCGAAGCTTTGTTTACCTAGGTCAAAGAGTTATATCACAGTATGAGATTAATGGATATGTTCGCACAAAATACATTTAGAAACTGTCATTTTCTCTCATAATCAAAACTATTTTGTCCTTTCCAGCATGGTTGAAACCTAAAACTAGCTTTTCAAGCTTAGTATGTGGAAGAAAACACATTTAAATGGTGTGGGCAAAATAGTTATTTTAGAAGCAGAGCAACAAGTCAAAGATTCTTTTCATAATTAGTCTAATATTTATATTTGAAAATACCTCAAATTCGAATTTAGAACTGCCAAAGTTAGTCCTTTGCTTCTGCCAGAAATTGTCTGGCTTGATGATCAGTGCAACATGAATACAGCCAGGAAACGATTCCTGTAGAATCTTCAGCAGCGGTTTAATGGAGTCCCACTTGGATCCACGCATGTCAACTATCACAGTGAACCCTCGCTTACACACTTCCTCACTGGAGAAAAGAAATACAAATCACATCCTGAAAATAAATGTGTACAAGACAAACCAGATAACATAAAAATAGCAGCAGATGAAGACTGGCAATGACATAGGATTAGATTTTCTGTTCTCCAAGACTTTCCTTGGGAAATCAGAGAACAAATACCAACTGGCTTGTTCAAACAAATGACCTGAAGTTACTTTTGCTTTTCCTTTCATTTTTCGAGTTTTCTTCTCTCGAGAATTCCTTACTGGAATATGATTACACACATGCTAAGCAGCCTCCATCATCCAGTCCGAAGCAAAGTGATCATCACTGATATGTGAACCCAGACAATGGTTACCTGAGGATCAGCAAGTCTGACACTGCTCTCGACAAACATTCAAATAAGCATTTATAACAGGGAAAATAGATAATGATGACGAAAAGGAATCAAGTGAATATTTTCTTTTCCTTTATATAGCACCAAGTCAATTTTAACATCTTTATCTGATGTTGAGATTCACTGCTAGGGAGAAGAGCAGTAATCAAACATCTTTATATCCTTATCCAGTCAAGGAGGAGGTTGAGAAATGACAGACCAGCACAATCAGAGACAAAGGATGCAACTGGTGACTTAAGGAGTGCAAATACCAAACAACGAACAGGATGCAGGGGTAAAACGAGACCATAGTTGGGTAACAAGGTGTGGAGCTGGATGAACACAGCAGGCCAAGAGCATCATAGGAGCAGAAAAGCTTGACGTTTCGAAATGGGGGAGGGGATGAGGGTTCTGAAATAAATAGGGAGAGAGGGGGAGGCGGATAGAAGATGGATAGAAGAGAGGATAGGTGGTGAGGAGGCAGACAAGTCAAACAGGTGGGGATGGAGTGTGTAAAGGTGAGTGTAGGTGGGGGGGTAGGGAGGAGATAGGTCAGTCCAGGGAGGACGGACAGGTCAAGGGGGCGGGATGAGGTTAGTAGATAGGAGATGGGGGTGGGGCTTGAGGTGGGAGGAGGGGATAGGTGAGAGGAAGAACAGGTTAGGGAGGTGGGGACGAGCTGGGCTGGTTTTGGGATGCGGTTGCGGGAGGGGAGATTTTGAAGCTTGTGAAATCCACATCGATACCATTGGGCTGCAGGGTTCCCAGGCTGAATATGATTTGCTGTTCCTGCAGCCTTCGGGTGGCATCACTGTGGCATTGCAGGAGGCCCAGGATGGACATGTCGTCTGAGGAATGGGAGGGGGAGTTGAAATGGTTGGCGACTGGGAGGTGCAGTTGTTTGTTGCGAACTGAGCGCAGGTGTTCTCCAAAGCGGTCCCCAAGCCTCCGCTTGGTTTCCCCGATGTAGAGGAAGCCACAACAGGTACAGCAGATGCAGTATACCACATTGGCAGATGTGCAGGTGAACATCTGCCGGATGTGGAAAGCCTTCTTGGGGTCTGGGATTGGGGTGAGGGAAGAGGTGTGGGGGCAGGTGTAGCACTTCCTGCGGTTGCAGAGAAAAGTGCCGGGTGTGGTGGGGCTGGAGGGGAGTGTGGAGCAAACAAGGGAGTCGCGGAGAAAGTGGTCCATCCGGAAAGCAGGCAGTGCTTTCTGCAGACAATTCCTCTCTTTCAATTCCTCCCACTTCCTACAGACAAAGGGGCTGGCCATGGGTACCCGCATGGGCCCAAGCTTTGCTTGCCTCTTTGCAGATTACGTGGAACAATCCCTCTTCTGTACCTACACCGGCCCTAAACCCCACCTCTTCCTCCGTTACATTGATGACTGTATCGGCGCCGCCTCGTGCTCCCACGAGGAGCTCGAACGGTTCATCCACTTCATCAACACCTTCCACCCCAACCTGAAGTTCACCTGGACCATCTCCAACACTTCTCTCTCCTTCCTGGACCTCTCTGTCTGCATCTCGGGTAACCACCTAGAAACCGATGTCCATTTCAAGCCCACTGACTCTCACAGCTACCTGGAATACACCTCCTCCCACCCATCTTCCTGCAAAAATGCCACCTCTATTCCCAATTCCTTCGCCTCCGCCGCATTTGCTCCCAGGATGAGGCATTCCACTCCCGTACATCTCAGATGTCCTCATTCATCAAGGACCGCAACATCCCCCCACAGTGGTCGAGAATGCCCTCGACCGTGTGTCCCGCATTTCCCACAACTCATCCCTCACACCCCGTCCCCGCAATAATAACCAAAAAAGAATCCCCCTCGTCCTCACATACCACCCCACCAACCTCCGGATCCAACGCATCATCCTCCGACACTTCCGCCATCTGCAATCAGACCCCACCACCAAAGACATTTTTCCCTCCCCACACTTATCTGCTTTCCGGAGGGACCACTCCCTCCGCGACTCCCTTGTCCGCTCCACACTCCCCTCCAGCCCCACCACGCCCGGCACTTTTCCCTGCAACCGCAGGAAGTGCTACACCTGCCCCCACACCTCTTCCCTCACCCCAATCCCAGGCCCCAAGAAGACTTTCCACATCTGGCAGATGTTCACCTGCACATCTGCCAATGTGGTATAATGCATCCGCTGTACCCGTTGTGGTCTCCTCTACATCGGGGAAACCAAGCGGAGGCTTGGGGACCGCTTTGCAGAACACCTGCGCTCAGTTCGCAACAAACAACTGCACCTCCCAGTCGCCAACCATTTCAACTCCCCCTCCCATTCCTCAGATGACATGTCCATCCTGGGCCTCCTGCAATGCCACAATGCCGCCACCCGAAGGCTGCAGGAACAGCAAATCATATTCAGCCTGGGAACCCTGCAGCCCAATGGTCTCCATGTGGATTTCACAAGCTTCAAAATCTCCCCTCCCTCAACTGCATCCCAAAACCAGCCCAGCTCGTCCCCACCTCGTTTTTCCTCTCACCTATCCCCTCCTCCCACCTCAAGCCCCACCCCCATCTCCTATCTACTAACCTCATCCCGCCCCCTTGACCTGTCCGTCCTCCCTGGACTGACCTATCTCCTCCCTAACCCCCCACCTACACTCACCTTTACACGCTCCATCCCCACCTCTTTGACTTGTCTGCCTCCTCTCCACCTATCCTCTCTTCTATTCGCCTCCCCCTCTCTCCCTATTTATTTCAGAACCCTCTTCCCCTCCCCTATTTCTGATGAAGGGTCTAGGCCCGAAACGTCAAGCTTTCCTGCTCCTATGCTGCTGCTTGGCCTGCTGCGTTCATCCAGCTCCACACCCTGTTATCTCGGATTCTCCAGCACCTATTATCTCCCATAGCTGGGTAACGTCATTTGAGGATTCTGAAGAAAAGATCGTGAGACTGACCAATTCCATGTCAACAAGACACACATCTTTTCACTAGACAAGCTTCTAAATGGAATGAATTTGGCTCATCTTAACCCAGTTTCATGTGACACCTGATAACAAACACAAAATTGATAATTTCATTCAAAAATCAACACTTATTTCCTAATAACTTTAGATCAGTTAGAAGGAGGGGTGCAAGTGGCTGAAGGCGAAAAGGTCCAATTCTTTTTTTAAATGATAAGGAATTGTGAAATTACAGCACTTGAGGAGCTCTGTAGTTAATGAAAATAGAATTAAGCCACTTCGTGTAATTATTAGACTAAGTGTGGGTAGAACCATTAGTTTTCACTTTATCTTTTATTGTGGTTAACATGGCAGTGATTGGCAAGTTTTTTTTTCAGTACAACCCTATTTTAACTCACCAATACCTTCTCAAGAGCAATTAGGAATGGGAAACAAAAGCTGGCCTTGCCAGGGATGCCCAGAGCCCATGAACTAAAACATCAAAAAGGACTTAAAAGTTAATCTGATCTCAGAGCCAGCAAAAACAAAACCTCTAAGATAGCATGGTGAGATTAAGCACACAATTACTGAAGCTTACATATTATAGATAAATATATAAATAATACATCATACTATAACTATAAACAAAAAGTTACAAATTTGAATTAGCAGCAGAGGTGCGAAGTCAAATTAATTTTTGAATAGTGGTTGAACTAAATAAGTTTGGTCTGAGTCTATTTCCTAAAAATACTTGGTTAGAGAATAAAACTCATAATAACTACATGTTTCATTCATTGCCTTTTTAGCAATAAACAGTCTCCAATACACAGACTCACATTTTCACAGCAGCGACTGGTGTATTACAGGCCTCCACCACACCTACATTCTGGTCCACATCCTGTTCCAGCCCAGGCCCAGTACAGGTACGCACCTCAACTCCAGACCTGCATTGATGCACACCTCCACTCCAGATCAGATCAGACCAGACCAGACCAAACCAGACAAGCACAAGTACGCATCTCCAGTTCCAGCCCAGTCACACACAACCTGGGTGCACACTATCACTCCAGCAGACTTTCTGGGTTTCACGCTACCTCTTTATGTCACAGAGTCATACCGCTGTACAGCACAGTCCAACTTGTCCATTACAACCAGGTATCCTAAATTAATCTCGTCCCATTTGGCCCATATCCCTCTAAACCTTGACTATTCAAATACTCATGCAGATGTCTATTAAATGTTGTAATTATACCAGCCTCCACCACTTCGTCTGGCAGCTCATTCCATATATGCACCACCCTCTGTCTGAAACATTGACCCTTCGGTCCCTTTTAAATCTTTCTCCTCTACCCTTAAACAAACATCCTTAGTTTTGGACTCCCCTACCTGGGGAAAAAGATCTTCGCAAATCACCCCAATCATGCCATTCGTGATTTTATAAACTTCTGTAAGATAATCCCTCAGCCTCTGACATTGCAGTACACTCCTGTACAGCCACAAAATGACCTCTCAACTCCTTTACTCAATGTGCTGACCAATAAAGGCAGGCATACCAAACGACCTCTTCACTATCCTGTCTATCTGTGACTCCCAATTTCAAGGAACTATGAAACTGCACTCCAAGGTCCCTTTGTTCAGCAACACTCCCAAGGACCTTATTATTAGTGTATACATCCTGCTCTGATTTGCCTTCCAAAATGCAATATCTCACATTTAACTGAAGTATCTGCCCCTCCTCAGCCCATCTGATCAAAGTCCCTTCGTACTCTCAGCTAAACTCCTTTGCCACCCAGTACACCACCAGTTTTGGTGTTGTCTGCAAATTTATTAACTATGCCTCCTTTGTTCACATTCAAACCAATTATATAAATGACAAAAAGCAGTCGACCTGCATTGATTCTTGTGGCACACCACTGGTCATAGGCCTCCAGTCTGAAAAGCAACTCTCCACCAGCACCTAGGAGATCGTAAGAACTGCTGATGCTGGAGTCAGAGATATCACAGGGTGGAACTGGTGGAACACAGCAGCTCAGGCAGCATCACAGGAGCAGAAAAGTTGACGCTTCGGGTCAAGACCCTTCCCTAAGTGATCCTCCTCCCTCTCGAAAGGCCTCAGTGGATCTCTCTCCCTCTGCAAACCCTCTGGTAATCTCTTCGGCCCGGAATCTGCTCAACCACATACTGAAGCAAACCAGGTACTACAGCCACATTGCCTTTTCTCAGCACCTGCCTACGGAACCGGATTATCCCCAACGGACTCCAATCTACATTCAGGCCATTCCAATTTGGCCCTGACTGCAACAACCTCTACATATACAACATCCAGATCCTCCAAAAATGGTTTTCTCTGCGGCTCCTCATGCACATGCTCTCAGCAATGCGCCAGCATCCCATTTCTGAAGAAGGGTCCCGACCCAAAACATCAATTTTCTTGCTCCTCTGACCCTGCCTACCCTGCAATGTTCCTCCAACTCCACACAGTGTTATCGCCACCACCACCATCCGTCTCCTATCATGGACGGAGTTTATCCAAATGGATAGTGAGCCCTGTATTCCACGTGATCTAACCTTGATAAACAGTCTACCATGCAGAACCTTGTCGAATGCCTTACTGAATCCACATTGATCACATCCGCCACTCTCCTTCATCCATCCTCTTCGTTACTTCTTCAAAACACTCAATCAAGTTAGTGAGACACAAATTCCCACACACAAAGCCGTGTTCACTGTCCCTAATCAGTTCTGAGGAAGGGTCACCGGACCCGAAACGTTAACTCTGTTTTCTCCTCCACAGATGCTGCCAGTCTTGCTGAGCTTTTCCAGCAACTTTGTTTTTGTTCCTGATTTACAGCATCCGCAGTTCTTTTGGACCCTATTCAGTCCTTGCTTTTCCAAATACAAGTAAATTCTGTCCATCAGGATCCCCTCCAACAACTTGGCCACCACTGATGTCAGGTTCACCAGTCTATACTTCCCAGGCTTTACCTTACCACCTTTCTCAAATAGTGGCACCGTGTTAGCCAACCTCCAGGCTTCCGGCACCTCACCTGCAGCCATCAATGATACAAATATCTCAGCAAGGGGATCAGCAATCACTTCTCTAGTTTCCCACGATCAGGTTCTGGGGATTTATCTATCTTTGCATGTTTTAAGATGTCGTTATTTATTCGCCCAAGTTCTCTAGCTTCTATATCCATCTCCTCAACAAACGCTGATGTTAAATGCTCATTTAGTATCTCCCCCATGTTCTGCGGATCCACACAAAAGCAATCTTGCTGATCTTTAAGGGTCATTACTCTCTCCCTTGTTACCCTTTTATCCTTAATGTATTTGTAAAGTCCCTTTGGGTTTACGTTAACCCTATTTGTCAAAGCTGTCTCATGTCCCCTTTTTGTCCTCCTGATTTCTCTCTCAAGTATATTTCTACCGCCTTCCTACCCTTCTTGGGATTCACTCGATACCTGCTGTTTAGATCTGACATATGCTTCCTTCTTTTTCTTGACCAAAACCTACAGTACAATCCCAATAAGGTGATCATCCCTTTCTTATTTCTCAGTTCCACCCAAATGACTTCCCTGGACGTACTCCCTGTACAAGTACAGCCATATATGCTATCCCTAATGAAAAATGCCACCCCGCCTACTCTTCTGCCACCTTTTCTACCCTTCCTATGGGATCTACACCCTGGAACATTTAGCTGCCAATCCTGACCATTCTTGAGCCACACCACTGTAATCGCGATGATATCCCAGTCCCGTTTCCCAACTGTGCCCTGAGTTCATCTGCCTTACCTGTTAGGCCTCTTGCATCGAAATAAATGCAGTTTAATTTATCAGTCCTATCTCGTTCTCTGCTTTGTTCCTGCCTGCCTTGACTATTTGACTTGCTCCTTTTCCCAACAGCACCAGTCATCGACTGATTTTCTTCCTCACTATCTCCTTTGGTCCCCCCAACTTACTAGTTTAAATCCTCCCCAGCAGTTTTAGCAAACCTCCCCACGAGTATATCAGTCCTGTTCCAAATCAGATGCAAACTGTCCTTCTTATACAGGTCACTCCTATCCTCGGAGAGACTTCAATGATCCAAAAAAGGGAAGTCTTCTCCTCTGCACCAGCTCTTCAGCCACACATTCACCTGCTCTGTCCTCCTGTTCCTATTTCACTAGCTTGTGGCACTGATAGTAATCCAGATATTACTACACTTGAGGACCTAGTTTAAAAAGTAGTTTTTAAACTCCTACCTAATTTCCTATATTCTCTCCTCAGAAACGCAGCCTTTTCTCTTACTGTGTCGTTAGGTCCAATGTGTACAATGACCTTCTGCTGGTCCCTCTCCCTTTTGAAAATATTCTGCACCCTCTTTGAGATATCCTTGTTCCTGGCACTAGGGAAGCAACACACCATTCTGATGTCACGCTGTCAGCCACAGAAACATCTGCTTGTGCCTCTGACTAGAGAGTCCCCTATCACAATTGATCGCTTGTAACCTGACCTACCCCTCATGACAGCAGGGTCAGTCGAGGTAACAGAAAGCTGGCTGCCAGTACTATATTCCCCTGAGAGTCCATTATCCCTCATATTTTCCATAACAGCATACTTTTTGAGATGGATACAGCCACAGGACAGTCTTGTACTACCTGCCTACCCCTCCTACCATTCCTGGAAGTAAACCAGCTACCTGATTGTATGTATGGTTTTTCTATCTTTCCAGGTTAAGCTTCCAAACCCATAACACTTTGTAGCATTTAGACATCATTCCACCCTAGTAACAATAAAGCCTTCATTCCAAAAGGCAAAGGCAATCTCTTTGCTACTACAACATCTAGACTCAAGATTTCCAATGATTTGCTGGGCAGGTTATCAAAGTTCACCTTATTCAACATTTTGCTCATTCAAAGCTCTGTTTTCTTACTTCATGTTTTACATCGTTCAGATCCTTTCAGTGACAGACTGGCTTCCTGTTCCCCATAGCTTCAAATTTAAAAATTCTCATCCTCAGGTTAGACTCCTTCCTCTTTCTAAATTCTCTTTCATATTCATAGTCAATTGCTGTAGCCTGTCTCATATGCTTGCTCCCTTTGTCCCACCTTGATGCTTTTGCTTCCAGCTTCCTAGGTCTCCTCAAAACCTAGAATTTCCTTCCTAAATCTTTCCTCACTACTCAATTTCCTCCTGTAAAAACATTTTTATAATTATCCTTCATGATCATTCCTAGCATATAAAAGCAATTTGATTTTATTCTTGTTGCAATTGGCAAACATCGCTCTGTAGAGGTTGTGTACATCGTGTAGAATTATGATTGTGTAAAAATATACAATTGGGTCAGCATACTAAATTCAATATTTTGGCATTTCATCACTCTTGCCAGCTTATACAAGTCATGTTAAGTTTATTGTTGACTTGTGCACAAGTTTTTAAACAATTAGCTAAAAGTATTTGACACTTACATATATTAAAAATATGGCAAGATTAATAGTGATGTGTACCATATTTAAGGAAAATAGTTCTCTGTAATTAGAAAACACACATTTCAACTACCTTCACTGTGTGACATCTTTCATGAAAGTTACAAAATCCTTTCTTGACCACTACTCAGTCTGCCTGAAATCAAAGTCATCAGAAGCTTTACATATTTCAGCACTGAGATTAAATAAAATTCTTTAATGAATTCAACAATTTTCAACAGGATCCCCTTACTGATTTGATATTAGAAACAGCAACTATTGATTACAAAAATTTTACTTTCTTATAACAACCATTAGGAACACCAGATATTCTGTCCTCACTTTTGACTAGGCTTTAAAAATAAATTCCAAATGGACCACCATAATTTGCTCTGGCAGATCAAATTAAAAGTTGCTCGAGTAAACACAGTTGTGAAAATATGTTGAAATTAAGCCTCTTGCACCATATGTTTGTTCATTTTCATTTCGTTCTTTTTTCTAATACATTGCATTATTCAAACAAAAAGCAATGTTTACAGTTTATTCCTAGCTTAAACTCTGGTTGTAGTATTGAATTAAAGTTGGAGAATCCAAATTCAAAGATATTAAATGTGAAGATAAATGTACCATATTTAAGTAAGCGGAAGTGTAAGTGAAGCTAATTCTTTTTTCCTTCTATTACTCACAGTCTTAAGGCAAATTACAAATATCTGGCTTTCAAATCTTGTAGGGAAAAAAATATTCAGTATACAAATTGTACTCGAATCATAAAACATTCAGAGCTATGGGAAATATTACTGCAGTTCACAGTCTGATAGTGCGCATTAATTGTGGCATTTATACATGCATGAAGGTTTCTGAATTGCAAACGACATTAACAGCAAGAAAATCTCCATTTTCAACTCACGCTGCAATTTATGATGCCACAGTACTTGCAATCCTACATTATCAGTCAAAAAAGAACTAGTTTTCAATATTCTCTTTAAATTTCCCATTTGTACAATGTCTTGCACTAAATAAAATTCAGTGACATATTTGGCAAATAAAAATATTTATGTTTTCATTCATGGTTCATGTTTTGCTGGGAAGCAAAATAAGAGCTCTGGAGGGAAATACGAGATCTCATAAGACTTGTACTGCTTTAAACTTCATATGTGGATACATATTTCAGAATAAATAAATTCAGTGCATTCTTCATACCTTGGAATATTAGCTAAATAGGAGATAAGTCGCCTAAGATCTTCTTGTCTTATTCTGTCATGGTTGCTACGTGCTGGAAATGTCAAGACAGGACCTCCACGCTTATCTCGCCCACCTAAGAAAAAAATCCAAGGACAAAAAAAGATAAGCAAGTAATGAAAAGTCTTCTCTATGAAAAACGTAACGAGTTTCCTTATTAGTTTACATGGAAGTAAATTGGTCTCTAAAATACAGGATACTTACATAGGGCACAAGAGAATAGTAAATAATAGTCATATTCAGTATAATTTTGTTGTGGTGATGTCATTGGACTAGTAATACAGAATCCCAAGCCAATGTTCTGGGTATGAGGCTTCAAATCCAACCACAGCAGATGGTAAAATTTACAAAATTACTTTTTAAGATAATAAATAGTGACCTTGTAACCCAATGTCCGTTGTTGTAAGATCACACCTGGTTCAGTAATGTCTCTGAGGGAAGGTAATCTGCCTTTCTAACCTGGTCTGGCCTACATGTGACTCCAGACTCTCAGCAATGCAGTTGACTCTTAACTGACCTTTGTACAACTCTGGATGGGCATAAATGCTGGCCGAGCCAACAATGCCTACATTGCATAAATAAATTAATAGAAGTAATATCTGTAACTTTAACAGCCATGTCATCCTGAGATCCATGTGCATGAAGTTTCCAAGCAACTGTTTGTCCACACAGTTTTAAGGGAACGTTAAATGGAAATTCCTGCTGCCTCCTCCAAACTAAGTATCTGACATCTACACAGAATCACTCATCTCAAAACTGCTGTGAAGGTCAACCACATGCCAATCTTAAAAAGGGGTGCTCCAACATTCCACAGCATCAAACATGCCTCAAATGAAAATTGCTCATCTTGTGTGTGTGTATTCAGTCTCACGATGTGGTAGCTTCCAAATCCTCAAGTATACGGGTACAAACTCAGTCAAGCCAAACTTATCAGTTTTTCTATTTCTTTCTCCACAAATGCTACCTGACACCCTGAGAATTGTGATGAGATGTCTAAATCCTTGTCATCCAGATTGTGGGATTTTTAAAGTAGGGGCAGATGTGTGGCTTCAATTCTGTGAAGGCAACTTCTTTTCTGAAAATAAGTCAGAACAAATTTTGAACAGTGAACTAGAATCATCATTTTCAGGAAGGTTAGTGATTCAGTTCAATGTCCAGCAGGCCACATGTATGGTTAATGGAGGTAATGTCTACTGCTGAGTATATGACAAATAAAGAAAACAGACCAAAAGGTCATTAGTTCAGCCCATGACTGCAGTTCACAAGAAGTAGGGGTTCAGTTCAGAAGGCAGAACAGTTTCATCCTAGCATGCTGTTTTCAGTTCAGGGGAACCAGTCACCCCAGCTGAAGTGGTTTTAGTTTGTGAAACTTCCAAGCTAGGAGAGTTTGCTTAGAGTCTTCATCTTGTTAGAACTGAAAAGAGCTTTAGAATATCAGTTTCAAACTTCTTCAAATCTGAAGTCGTAAAAATCTCAGCAGCTCAGGAAGAAAAACTGAGAAGAGTCAGTTAAGTAAGAAACCAAACAGTTTAAATAGGGATGACATTTCTCCAGGATTGAGAAAGCATAAGGAAGGACCTTTCTAAACAGTAGAACTGTCGTAGAATTTTGCTTTGATGTGATACAATTTCTGACTTTGTCTAATTTTAGTAGTCAATTTCATGTTATTGCAAATGTTACCTTTAGACATAATTTTGTTTGATCAAAATAGATCAATTTAATTGGTTTCTGTGGGGTATAAAGCTATTAAGCTGTTTATTAAGATACTACTGTGATTACTTAAACCTGCATATATCATAGAATCATACAATCCCTACAAGCGCTGATAGGGGCCGCTCAGCCCATTAAGCCTAAACCGACCCTCCAAATGGCATCCCATCCTATCCCTGTAACCCTACAACACCACATTAACCATGGATAATCCTCCCAGACTGCACATGCTTGGACACTGGGCATTTTGGCATGGCCAATCCACCTAATTTGTACATTTTTGGACCGTCGGATGAAACTGGAGCACCCACTGGAAACCCATGCAGACATGGGGAGAACTTGCAAACCCCACACAGACACACAGTCACTTGAGGCTGGAATCTACAAATGTTAGGTAAATCAAATCAGTAACAACACCATACAGGAGAAATTCCTTGAGTGTGTACAGAATGGTTTACTGGATCAATACTTTGAGGAACCAACTAGGGAACAGGCCACCCTAGACTTAGGTATATTGTAATCAGAAAGAAATAATTGGCAATTCGCTGTGAGGGACCCTTTGGGGAAGAATGACTATAACACGATAGAATTCTTTATTAAGATAGAGACTAACAAGCTGATTCTGGGAATAGTTTCTTTAATTTAGATTCAGGAACCTGATGGTATGACACGCGCAAGTTGGCTATGATAACTTGCGGCACATTACTTGCGTAACAGGTGGCATGGTGGCTCAATTGTTAGCACTGTTGCCTCACATTGCCAGGGACCTGGGTTCAATTCTACCCACGGAGGACTGTATGGGTTTCTGCCTGATGTTCTGGTTTCCATCCACAGTCCAAAGATGTGCAGGTTCGGTGGAGTGGCCATGCTAAATTGCCCATAGTGACCAGTGATATGTAGGTTAGGTGGGCTAGCCATGGAAAATGTACAGTTGTAGAGGTAGAGTAGGAAGGTGGGTTTTGGGTGGAATATTCTTCAATGGGCCAGTGCAGACTCAATGGGCCAAATGGCCTGCTTCCACACTATAGGGATTCTAGGATTCTTTAAAGGTATGATGGTGGATAGGCAATGGCAAACAATTAAAGAATGAGAGGACGAACGACAACAATTGTTTTCTGGCACAAAAAATAAACAAGAAAAGGTGGCCCAACCATTGCTAACAAGGAAATAAGGATCCAAACTGACACAAAAAGAAAGCTGCAGACCTAAGGATAGGGAGCAGTTTAGATTTCAGCAAAGGAGGGCAAATGGATTCATTAAGAGGCAGAAAATAGAGTATGAGAATAAGCTTGTGGGAATATACAGATGGATTGTAAAAGCTTCTCTAAGTATGCAACAAGAAAAAGATTAGTGAAGATAAATATAGGTCTCTCTCAGTCACAAAGAGGCGAATTTATAATGAGGAACAAAGAGATAGCAGACTAATGAAATATAGATTTTGGTTCTGTCTTTAGATTTGAGGATTAGCAACTAGTGTCTCAAAAACACTGGGGCGGTGGGGGCACAAAGCCTCGTGAGGGAGAGAAAGGAAAGAATGGTTTTGAGAACACTGATAGGACTAAAGGTCGATAAATCCATAGGGCCAGATAAACGACATCCCAGAGAACGTAAGCGAGTGGCCCTAGAAACAGTGGATGCATTGGTAGTCATCTTCCAAAATTCTATAGGCTTTGGAAGAGTTCCCTTGGATTGCTGTATAGCTTTAAAAAAGCGAGAAAACAGGCAATGACAGACTTTGGTACTGGGGAAATACTAGAATCCATTATGAAAGATTTAGTAACACAGTGCTTGGAAAACAGTGGCAGGAACAGACAGAGACAACATGGATTTACAAAATGAAAATCATGCTTGACAAATCTATTGGACATTTGAGTTTGTAACTAGTAGAGCTGATAACGTAGATCCAGCGCATGTGGTTTACTTGTACGTTCAGAAGGCATTTAATCCCATTTAAGAGATTAACACGTAAAGTTAAAGCACGTGAGATTGGGGGTAATGAAATTACATGAACTGTTTGGTAGACAGGAAACAAATTTGAGGAATAAATTAATCTTTTTCTAAGTGGCAGGCATGTCTGGTGGGAAATCAGAGATCAGTGCTTGGACCTCAGCAGTTATTCACAATATGCTTTGATGATTTAAATGAGGAAACAAAGTTTAATAATTCCAAGTCTGCAGATGATACAAAGTGTCAATGTATGGGAGGATGTACTGTGAGGATGATGCAGAGATGGTCCAGTGCGATTTGGACAAGTTGAGTGAATGGGCAAATACATGGCAGGTGAAGTATAATCTGTGTAATCTGTAATCTGTTTGTGAGGAAGGTAGATTATTACCTGAAAGGTGACAGATTGGGAAACAAGGAAGTGAAATGAGACCTGGATGTCCTGGTGAAACAGTTGCTGAAAGTAAGCATGCAGCTGTTAGCAGGCAGTGAAGAAGGCAAATGGCATGTTGGATTTCATAGCGAGAGGATTTGAGTACAACAGCAAGGACACTTTCCTGAAATTTATAGGGCTTTGGTGAGACCACACCTGCAACATTATGTGTAGTTCTGGTTTCTTCATCAGAAGGAGGAATAGAAACATAGAACATAAGTGCAGGAGTATGCCATTCAGCCCTTCCAAACAGTACCACCATTCAATACATTCATGGCTGATCATTCAATCTCAGTATCCCGTTTCCACCCTCTCCCTATACATCTTCGATCCCTTTTGGTGCAAGAACCATGTGTTGAATATATCTAACGAACTGGACCCAACAGCTTCCTGTGGGAGAGAATTCCACAGGTTCACAACTCAGTGAAGAAATTCTTCCTCATCTTAGTCTTGAATGGTTTACCCTTTATTGGATGCTCTGGTGATGGAAGCAGCTCAACAAAGTTTTACTAGGCTAATTCCCAGAATACTGATGTAGAGAGAGACTGGATTGGTCAGGACTATGTTCACTGGAGTTTAGAAGAACGAGGAGGGTGGGACCTCATACAAGCCTACTGTTTCAGGACTAAACAGGGTAAACACAGAAAGGATGTTAAAGTCATACAGATCTATAGTACAGGAAAATGGCCCATCAGTCCAGGCCAGTCAAAAAAACCCACCTAATCCAATTTTCCAGTACTTGGCCCTGTGGGCTTTGGCATCGCAAGTGCACATCTAACTATTTGTTAAATGTTAGGAGGGTTTCCGTCTCTACCACGCTAACAGGCACAAACTTCCAGATTCACAGCATCCTCTGGGTCAAGAAGATTTTCCTTCACATCTCCTCCAAACCTTCTGCCCCTTACTTAAATCTATGTTTAAAAAATAGCTTGAATTGTTATTGTTAGTCATTACTTTTCTACTAAAGTTGAACTGGTATGGACACAAGTCAGGAAGGCCAGGAAAGAGTGACAAAAGGTTACAACACCTTTCCCATTATCTTTGGAATGTTTTAGGTAATCAATTAGGTCAGTTGCCAAGGTCGCTAGAGTGTGATACAGAATGACAACAAGGATATAGGTTTAATCCCCAAACTGGTTGTGATAGATCATGCAGGCCCACCTCCTCATCTGGGCCCACACTCGCAAAGCGGTGACCTTCAAATGATATATAACCAAACTCTTTCTCTTTCTTTAAAGGAGATATCCATGGTATTTATGGATTACGGCAAATTATATCTAATTCCCTTGGGTAATTAAAAGCACTATACACTGCAATGTTATAGTAAAGGATGTCTTTCACAGTTTAACAGACGATGCATTTCTTGAGTATAAACTTCACTTTTCACTCTCATGTATCTGAACTAGGTGCATCTAATGCTAATATTATTAGTAAATACAAAAAAAAAGTCATTCACCAACTTCTTATGGACTGGAAATTTGTGTTATTGGGATTATTTCTGCAAACATTTTCTAACAAGCGTATAACATTCATAGTTTTCTAGTCTTCTAACCTTTGTATTTAAGACTTACATTTAAAGTTGGAGCAAATTACAGCAGATGCTGGAATCTGTACTGAAAATAGAAAATGCTAGAAATCACGGTGGGTCAGGCAGCATTCTATAGAGAGACAACAAGCTAATGTTTCGAGTCTAGATGACTCTTCATCAGAGCACTTATTTTGAGCATTGTCTGTTATATTTAAAGTCCCTTTAAAGGTGGGGTGAAAGATTGTGACCTGTGCTCCCATAATTTTCACCCCAACATTCCTCAATATCACTAGTTATGATTGAGGAAAGAGGCAACAAGGACATGAGGAAAAAAACCTTTCCACAGAGCGAGTGGTTAGGATGGGGAATACATAATTTAAGCGTGTGGTGGACACACAAAAACATACAAAATAGGATCCGAGAGATGTCATTAAATCCCCTGAACCTGCACTGCCATTCAGTCAGATCATGATCTGCTTGTGCTTTTAATTGAAATTTCCCCAACCCAATAATCCTGGATTCAAGTGCTTAACAAGGATATATCCACCGCTTCTTAAAAAAAAAAAATTCAAGGAACACATCTCCATGCCTTCTGAGGCTGAGTTCCAAAGTCACATGACTCTTGAGAGAAACCGGAGACCGCTAATTTTAAAACTGTGCCCTGTAGGTTTGGACTCACCTACAAGACAAAGCATCCTCTTCACACCCACAATGTCAAGGCCATTTAGGTTCTTACACACTTGAAACAAGTCACACTTCATTTTTCTGAACTCCAGTGGTAACAAGCCCAGCCCACAACCCTACTGTCAAAAGACAATTCACTCATTGCCACTATTAATCTACCAAACCTCCTCTAAACCACTTTGATCACAATTACATCCATCCTTAAATGAGAATACCAAAAATGCACACAGTATTCAAGTTGTGGTCTCCTTTGAGACCTTCAAAATGGAATTGCTTAAATTTCTACTCAGAAAACATTTACAAGGCTTTGCGGAAAAAAAACGAGATTTCGACTGCATGACTTGGTCTTGCAGAGAGCCAGTACGGATATGGAACACTGAATACCTTTCCATGCTATACATCTGTGATTTCCAAACATTTTCCATTTCCCATTTGGGTGATCGGAACTTTTTGTGGAAAGACATGTCTATTCTCACTCCAACACATGCATCTTCGCACATTTACTCTCAGTTTCATGTCTCTGCGCCCTTTTCATACATACTGGCCTCATATTCTTGCACATTCTCTCACTGTCCCTTACATCATGCACTCTCACACACACTACCCTATCCCTCACATTCACTCAATCCAAAATGCTGAGACTTTGTTTTTCCTGTGCATCCCCACAATTGTTAGCTTGCTAATCTAAACCTTATGACAATATAACTACAGTCTACTAAATAATACTCCACTAACACTTGGCTCATCTTACACCTGAATAGGAAGGGGACTACTTTGCAGGCGGGGAGATTTGTTAGAACTGCTCGGGAAGATTTAAATGAGTTTTTTTGGGGGGGGGGGGGGAACCCAGGGAGACAATGAGAAAAGAGATCAATCTGAGATGAAGCAGTTGGGAAAAGGAGTGAGTCAAACAGTCAGGACAGGCAGGAACAAACCAGAGACTCAGACAGGACTAATAAAATTAAACTGCATTTATTTCAATGCAAGAGACCTAACAGCTAAGGCAGAGGAACTCGGTGTGGTTGGGAAATGGGACTGGGATAACGTATCATAGCAATTACAACAACATGGCTCAGGGATGAGCAGGACTGGCAGCTCAATGTTCCAGGGTATAAATGCTATAGGAAGGACAGACGGGGGCAACAGAGGAGGAGGGGTGGTGTTCTGATTAGGGATAAACATTTACAGCTGTACTGAGGGAGGATATTCCTGGGAGTACATCCTGCGAAGTTATTTGGGTGGAACTGTAATATAAATGTCCCAATATTCAACTCCACATTATCAACTTACATCAGTGTGTGCTGGAAAGTGAAAACCCTCTCCTAGTAAAGTCATTCTTTTATATTTCATTCTGACCAAATGATGAAGAAACAAAGGACAGCTGGATACATATTTGAAACTGATGAAGTTAGAGGGCTACAGAGATAGGGCTGGAGAGTGGGATGAGCAGGGTAGCTCTTTTACAGACATAATGGGTCAAATGGCCTCCTTCTGTACTGTAAAATTCTATAATTCATAAAAATCCTTAGTGAAAGATTTAACTATATTTTTATCTTTAAGTTAACATTTTTGGTGGATTTTGATCATTTAAAATTATTTTTATTTGCTAAACTAAAGGCAATGACACAAATCTGAACGAGAAATAAAACAATATTCAGCAGGTCTGACAGCATCTGTGGAAAGAGAAAGGGATTTGACATTTTGAATCAAATATGACTTCTTCAGACTTCAAGAAAAGAATCAGAGTCACAAAGCATGGAAACAGACCCTTCAGCCTAACTAGTCCAACCAGTCAATGACATTCCCAAATTAAACCAGACCCACTTGCCTGCATTGGTCCACATCCCTCCTACTCATCTTCTTATCCAAATATCTTTTACATGTTGCAGCTGCAGCCACATCCACCGCTTCTTGACAGCCCACTCCACACAGGAACACTGTGCAAAAAAGTTACCCTTGATGTCCCCCTTAAAACTTTCTCCTCTCACCTCAAAAACATGCCCCCAGTTTTGAATTTCCTCACCCTAGGGAAAAGAACCCCGTCATTCACCCCATCCATGACCCCCGTGGCTTCACAAACCTCTAGGTTCACCCCTCAACCTCCTACGCTCCAGTGAAAAAAGTCCCAGCTTATCGTATTTGACTCAGAACATTTCTTGTTCAAGGGTAACAGCGTAAGGATTTCTTTTTATTCATTCATGAATTAGCAAACCAGATGAGATTTTCCCTGACAATCAACACCGTGATTTGAGTTCTGAGGAAGGGTCACCAGACGCGAAACGTTAACTCTTTTCTCCTTCACAGATGCTGCCAGACCTGCTGAGCTGTTCCAGCAACTTTGTTTTTGTTCCTGATTTACAGCGTCCGCAGTTCTTTCGGTTTTTAATGGATCCATGGTCATCAATAGACTCTTAATTCCAGACATCTATTGAATTCCAATTCCATCTGCCATGGTGGGATTTGAACCCAGGTCCCCCAGAATGCTGTCAGGGTCTCTGGATTAACAGTCCAGCTATAATACCATTAAGCCATCGCCTCCCCACTGAGGACAGAGATGAGGAAAGGTTTCTTCACCCAGAGAGTGGCAAGATTGTACAATTCTCTGCCACAGCAAACCGTTAAGGCCATAACATTGAATATTTTCAGGGGGGAATTAGACATAGCTCTTATGTCGAAGGAATCAAAGGGTATAGGGAGAAAGCAAGATCTCGGTCATGAATTGGATGATCAACAATGATCATACTAAATAGAAGTACAGGCTGAAAGGCCCACTCCAGCTCCTATTTACTGTGTTTCACACCTGAGTATTTCCAAAATGTTGCTTTATTTCGTTTTCTTGAACTTAACAAATGAAGCTACTTTTGAATAAACTTGCAGCTCAAATCTGAGATCTAGGTGCTCTATTGTGTCATTTTAATTTCAACCACAACTGCAGGACATTATTTCTCTTTGCCCTTGACTCCCCACGATAGTTGTGTGTGGCTGGCCTTATTAGTGGTTCCACTTTGACCAAATGCAACATAACCAGTACATTCAACAACAAAAACAGATGTTGCTGGAAAAGCTCAGCAGGTCTGGCAGCATCCGCGAAGAAAAAAATCAGAGCCAACATTTCAGGTCCGGACGTGATCCCTTCCCCCCCACAGATGCTGCCAGACCCGCCAAGCCCCTCCAGCGTCTTCTGTCTTCGTTCCTGATTTACAGCATCTGCAGTTCTTTTGGTTTTCATAACCAGTACATTATTTGCATTGGCTTCTCACACCCACCATTAAATCATCAACTCTTATCCACATCATTATCAACTTTATGGACTGTTCTGCAGCTTTCCAAAGTACCTCCCAAGGTTATTCAGATGCAGACTCCTCCTCCTCAATCAAAACTCTCTCTGCTGCCCAAAATCTTTGCTGCACCTTATTTATGACTCAATTCTCTCACCTGCTCCCTGTTCCAACATAATGGGTTGGATTTAACATGCAGAAGTAGTTGAGGCTGAAGTCAAAATGTCAAAACTTTAACCAACCCTCTCTATCCATCCCACTCCACAATCAGTCCTTGCCTTTACACGCAAATAATGCCCCTCAAGATTCCCCACAACAACCTGCCCACCACACCAATGCCAGGCTCACCAGTCTATAGTCCCCTGGTGCATTCCCTACCACCACACCCCCAAATGATGGCACAACGCCAACGTAACTCCAGTCCTCCGGCACCCCACCCGCAGCCACCGATGACACAAACATCTCAGCCAGGGGCCCAGCAGCCTCCCGCTTTCCACCCACCCCCCAACCCCTGCCCCCCATAGAGCCCCAGGGCACACCCCACCAGGCCCCAGTGACCCACCCACCCCAATGCACCTCAAGACATTCTGCAGCTCCCTCCCCTGCAACATGGACACTCTGCAGGATGTCACCATCCACTTGCCCACACCCTCCACCCTCCACACCCCACTCCACGGCAAACACCGACTCAGGAAAATTTTCTGATTCAGTTGGAGATAGCAAGAATGGCAGATGCTGGAGTCAGAGTCAACACAGTGTGGAGCTGGAGGAACTCAGGTGGTCAGGCAGCGTCAAGGGAGTACGAAAGTCAACATTTCGAGTCAAGACCCTTCTTCAGAACTCAGACCTGCTGTGTTTCTGATTCAGTGTATGGATGTAGCTACGAGAAAAGGAACAAAAACTGACCTGCTCTGGGGAAATAAGGCAGGGCAGGAGACTGACGTGTCAAAGGGATAGCACTTCAGGGCCATAATTCTATTAATTTCAAAAAACAGTGATGAAAAAGGATAGACAGGATCTAAAAGTTAAAGTTGGAGGAAGGCCAATTTTGGCAGTATTGTGCAAGAATTTTCAGAAGCTGTGTTGGGGTGGAATTCGCAGGTAAAGGGACAGCTGAAAAGTGGGGGATGCCTTTAAAAATGAGATGATGAGAGTCCAGAGACAGTATGTTCCTGTTAGGGTGAACAGTAAGACTGGTAGGTGTATGGAAAGCTGGATGACTACAGAACTTGAGGTTTTGGTCAAGAAAAGGAAAAAAGCACATATCAGGTATAGACAGCAGGGATCACTTGAATCCCTAGAAGAGTATAAGGGCAGTAAAAGTATGCTTGAGAGAGAAATCAGGAACGCAAAACGGGGACATGAGTTAGCTTTGGCAAATACAGTCAAGGAGAATCCAAAGGGATTTTATACGGACAAAAGAGTAAATAGGAAGAGTATAGGGCCCCTTAAAGATCAGTACAGCCGCCTATGTGTGGAACTGCAGGAGATGTTGGAAAATACTAAATGAGTATTTTGCATTAGTGTTTATTGTGGAGAAGGATATGGAAGCTAGAGAACTTGGAGAAATAAACAGTGACATCTTGAAATATGATAATATTACAGAGGTGGTGGTTCGAGACGTCTTAAAACTCAACGGTGGATAAATACCCAGAACCTGATCTGATGTACCCTAGACTCTGTGGGAAGCAGGGAAGTGATTGCTGGTCGCCTTGCTGAGATATTTGTATCATCAATAGCCGCAGGTGAGGTGCCGGAACATTGGAGGTTGGCTAACATGGTGCCACTATTTAGGAAGGGTGGTAAGGAAAAGCCAGGGAAACACAGACCAGCGAGCCGATAACATCATTTTTTGGCAGGGGGAAGCGTTAGATCCTGAGGGTCAGGATTTACATCTATTTTGAAAGGCAAGGATTGATTAGGGACAGTGAGCATGGCTCTATGCATGAGAAATCGTGACTCTCAAACTTGAGTTTTTGGAAGAACCAACGAAGAGGATTCATGAAGACAGAGCAGTGGACATATCATCGAGACATAGAGCTTTAGAGCATGGAAATAGATCCTTCAGTCCAACTTGCCAGGCCGATGAGATTTCCTAAATTAATCTAGTACCATTTGCAAGCTTCTGGTCCATTTCCATATACACACTTTCTAATCAAAAACCCATCCAGATGCCTTTGAAATCTTGTAACTGTACCAGCTTTCATCAATTCCTCTGGCAACACATACTATACATGCACCACACTATGCGAAAAAGTTAGAACACAGAACATAGAACATAGAACAGTACAGGCCCTTCGGCCCACGATGTTCTGCTGATCTATTATCCTACTAAGATCAAACTAACCCGCATACCCTAGATTTTACTATCCTTCACGTGCCTGTCCAAGAGTCACTTAAAAGTCTCTAATGTATCTGACTCCACTATCACTGCTGGCAGCACATTCCACGTGCCCACCAATCTCTGTGTAAAGAACCTACCTCCAACATCTTGCCTATACCTTCCTCCAATCACCTCACAATTATGCCTCCTTGCGATAGTCATTTCCGCCCTGGGAAGAAGTCTCTGACTACCCACTCTATCTATGCCTCTCATCAAATTATACACCTCTATCAAGTCAGCTCTCATCCTCCTTCGCTCCAAAGTGAAAAGCCCTAACTCCCTCAACCTTTCCTCATAAGACCTGCTCTCCAGTCCAGGTAGCATCCTGGTAAATCCTCTCTAAAGCTTCCACATCCTTCCTATAAAGAGGTGACCAGAACTGAACACAATATTCCAAGTGTGGTCTAAGCGGGGTTTTATAGAGCTGCTGCATATCCTCGTGGCTCTTCAACTCAATTCCCCTGCCAACGAAAGCTAACACACCGTACACCCTTCTTAACAACCCCATCAACTTGGGTAGCAACTTTGAGGGATCTATGGACGTGAACCCCAAGATGCCTCTATTCCTCCACACTACCAAGAATCCTGCCATTAACCCTCTATTCTGCATCCAAATTCGACCTTTCAAAATGAATCACTTCACACTTTTCCGGGTTGAAATCCGTCTGCCACTTCTTTGCTCAGCTCTGCATCCTATCAATGTCCCGTTGCAACCTACAGCAGTCCTCCACACTGTCCACAACTCCACCAACCGTCATGTCATTGGCAAACTTACTAACCCAACCTTCCACTTCCTCATCCAAGTCATTTGTAAAGATCACAAAGAGCAAAGGTCCCTGAGCAGATCCCTGCAGAACACCGCTGGTCATCGAGCTCCAGGCTGAATATTTTCCATCTACTACCACCCTCTGTCTTCTATTGGCAGCCAGGTTTATATCCAGACAGCCAAACTTCCCTGAATCCCATGCCTCTTTACTTTCTGAATGAGCCTACCATGGAGAACCTTATCAAATGACTTGCTAAAATCCACATACACCACATCCACATCAATGTTTTTTGTCACATTCTCAAACAATTCAATATGGCTTGTGAGGCATGACCTGCCCCTCACAAAGCCATGCTGACTATTTCTAATCAAACTGTGCTTTTCCAAATAATCATAAATACTACCTCCCAGAATCCTCTCCAATAATTTGCCCACCACAGAAGAAAGACTGACTGGTCTATAATTCCCAGGAATTATACTTCCTGTTGCCCCTTAGGTTCTCTTTAAATCCTGCCCCTTTCATCTTAAACCTAGTTTTAGACTCCCCTACCCTAAGGAAAAGACCATGGCTATTCACCCTATCCACGCCCCTGATGAATTTGTAAACCTTCGTAAGGTCACCCCTTCGTCTCTGACGCTCCAGGGAAAACAGCCCCAGCTTATTCAGCCTGTCCCTATAGCTCAAACCCTCCAACCCTAGCAACATCCTGGTAAATCTTTTCTGAATCCTTTCAAGCTTCACAACATCCTCCTATAGAAGGGATATCAGAATTGCATGCAATATTCCAGAAGTGGTCTAACCAACGTCCTGTACAGCTGCAACACAACGTCCCAACTCCTATTCTCAATGCACTGAAAAGGCAAGCATACTTTCTTCACTATCCTGTCTACCTGCAACTCCACTTTCAAGGAGCTCTGAACCTGCATTCCAAACTCACTTTGTTCAGCTACACTCCCGAGGACCTTACCATTAAGTGTGTAAGTCCGGCCCTGATTTGCCTTTCCAAAATGCAGCACCTCTCACTTATCTAAATTCAACTTCACCTGCCACTCCTTGGCCCATTGGCCCATCTGATCAAGATCCCATTGTACTCTGAGGTAACCTTCTTTGCTGTCAATTACATGTCCTATTTTGGTGTCACCTGCAAGCTTACTAACCATATCGCCTACGTTCACATTCAATTCATTCATATAAATGACAAAAAACAGTGGACCCAGCACTGATCCTCACGGCACACCGCTGGTCACAGGCCTCCAGTCTGAAAAGCAATCCTCCACCACCACCTTCCATCTCCTACCTTTGAGCCAGTTCCATATCCAAATGGCTAGTTCTCCCTGTATACATGCGATCTAACCTAAACAATCTACCATGAGGGACCTTGTTGAACACCTTACTGAAGTCCATATAGGTCATGTCTACCACTCTACCCATATCCTGCTCTTCTTTGTGCTAAATCTCCATTACAGCCCCAACATCATATTCCTTCGTGTCTTTGTATGTGTGCAGCATGCAACCCAGTTTACCATGTCCCATGTATTCACATTCTTGCACTGTCATGTTATTCAGGTCTTACTGCATTTCCTATTACTCTGGTCACGCCTAATGCCTTGCTATTTGCAAGCATTTCGTTCAAATAATCAGAACTCACAGAGAATGGAAATTTTTTTTTATCATGGATTGGTATATTCCATAGCAAACAGATCATTCAAATTCAATCATTCAATTACATCATGTACAGCACCACATTTTCCTGTTTAAAAAATGTTACCCCAATCAATTTTTTGAAATGTAATTTAATCAGATTTCTCATTACTGTTCCTGCAATTAAGATGTAAATACTCCTTGGCCCATTGGCCCATCTGATCAAGATCCCATTGTACTCTGAGGTAACCTTCTTAGCTGTCCATTACATCTCCAATTTTGGCGTCATCTGCAAACTTACTAACCATATCTCCTATGTTCACATTCAGGCCATTTATATAAATGACAAAAAACAGTGGACCCAGCACTGATCCTTGTGGCATAAAATAGAAGGATGTGGATGTGAATTCTTTAAAAAAATTTAAAATTCAAACTAGTTTGGTTTACCTGAAAGGAATGCAACCTTCTCCTTCAGAATTGGCAAAACTTCTGTAGCCTTCATCTCATCATTTTTGCGAAAACCTGGAAAGGAATGACAATAAAACTACTCAATCATATTTTCCTCAATATAAAATAAACAATTATTAAATACTACAATTGGGATTATTTGTCATTTTATATGAGAATATTTAGTAACTGTTAACACTTGCAGAAGCATTGTTAAAACAATGGCACATCTGAAAAGAGACAATTTTTCTACCACAAACAAAAATTATAGAAATCCAGAATACTATCATAACTAATACCTAGATTTTAGTCAATCAACTCTGACAAAAGTCTTACGTCTAAATTTCGTGGAACAATTGTCATTGACAATTCTGCAACTTGCACCCTATATTCTGCCAAGAAGTCTAAGGATATATTTTTCCCCAAAAAAGCACCTATCTGCTAATTACAGAAATATTAAAAGCTGATAGAAAAAGTTTCAGCAGGCATTTCAAGAAGAATTAACAAAGTAAGGGTCGGTTCCATAGCAAATTAGTCTATGGAATTAGTCATGAAGGATAAAGAGACGGCAAACAAATTAAACAGATATTGTGCAACAGTCTCATCAGAGACGATGTTCAAGTATCATCGCAGGAACAGCTTAAGTTTACAGTGCAAGAATATTTACTATGTTGCACGTATTCATTAGGTGGCATGCTGCACCAGAATTAAATCAAGAACTGAAAGGGAGTGAAGAACTCAAGAAAATCACAATTGCCAGGGAAGTGACACTACATTGACTATTAGAACAACGTGCTGAGATGACCCTCAAACGGATGGATTTCTTCCTTGGGTCTTAAAAGTAGCTGATGTGATACTT
Organism: Ginglymostoma cirratum; assembly: GCA_024137785.1. Classification (NCBI taxonomy): domain Eukaryota; kingdom Metazoa; phylum Chordata; class Chondrichthyes; order Orectolobiformes; family Ginglymostomatidae; genus Ginglymostoma; species Ginglymostoma cirratum. The sequence goes on from JAHRHZ010000013.1 coordinate 2,151,480, forward strand.
GATGCACTCGTTTTAATCCTTCCAAAATCCATGAGATTCAAGGAAAGTTCCACTAGATTGGAAAATAGCTCACTTAGCTACCTTATTCAAAAAGTGAGGGAGGCAGAAAACATAAAACTATAGGCCTGTTAGCTTAACATCTGTCATATGGAAAATGTCACAAGTTATTATTAAAGACATTAATAACAGGGTATGTTCAAGATAAAGTGACAAAACCATGTTGTCTCTGCCTAACGGAAATCATGTCTAACTCACTTATTGCAGTTCTTTAAAGAAGTAACTTCTGTTGTGGATAAAGGAGAACCAGTGGATGTATCGCACTCAGATTTCCAGAAAGCATCTGATAAGGTACCACATCTTAAGTGATTGCAGAAAATAAAAGCTATGGTGAAAGAACTAAAATAGTGGCATGGACAGAAGTTTGGCTGGCTATCAGGAATCAGAGTAGGAACACAGTCATACAGCATATGAGGAGAGATTGACTAGGTTGGGATTGTTTTCACTGGGGTTCAAATGAATGAGGGGAGAATCTCATAGAGGCTTAGAAAATTCTAACAGGAGTGGACAGGGTAGATGCAGGGAGGATGTTCCCGATGGTAGGTGTGTCCACAACCAGGGGTCACAGTTCAAGGATTCAGGGCAGATGGTATAGGATGGAGAAGAGGAGAAATTTCTTTACCCAAAGAATGGTGAGAGCCTGTGGAATTCATTACAACAGGAAGTAGCTGATGTCAAAACATTGAATGTATTCAAGAGGCATAGACATAGCAGTTGGGGCAAAAGGAATTAAAGGTTATAGGGAGAAAGCAGGATTAGGTTATTGAGTTGGACAATCAGCCATGATTATGAAGAACGGCAGAGCACGCTTCAAGGACCAAATGACCTTCTCCTGTTCTTATCTTCCGCGTTTCTACGTACAGGAATAGACCCTTCAGTCCGACCAGTCCATGCCAAAAATAATCCCAAACTAAACCAGTCCCACCTGCCTGCTCCTGGCCATATCCCTCCAAAACTTTCCTATTCATATACTATCCAAATGTCTTTTGGACAAGGTAATTATACCCACATCCAGCACCTCCTCAAGAAGTTCATTCCATACGTGAACCACCCTCAGTGTAAAAAATTTGCCCCAAATGCCTTTTATAAATCTTTCTCCTCTCACCTTAAAAATGCAGCCGCTAGTCTTGAAATCCCCCATCCTAGGGAAAAGACAACTACCATTAACTCTATCTATACCCCTCATCATTTTATAAACTTCTATGAGATCGCCTCTCAGCCTCCTATGGAGAACCATGATCGACTTAAAGTCACTTAATTTAAATTCACAATTTGCAGGATCACAGCTTCAGGTTAAGGCTTACTGATCACTCCTGACCTTGAGCAAAATGCAGATGAAACATTCTAAGTGTATGTCACAGATGGAAGGTTAGTTTTAAAATTTTAACTGGAATGGGTTTAAAAGGAGCAAGGCTCAATTTTCACTGAGAGGACAATGCTAGAATCTATTTTGTTTCGAATTTCCAATGCCTGCAGCATTTTGTCTTTATTATTATAGCTAGAATTTAGACTCCAAATATAGACCCTTTTTTCCTCTATCTGCATTGAGCTGAAATACACAAATAATTTTTAAAACGGCAGAGTTTGGTCATTGCAGAAAGCAGTTAAGAGTTAACCAGATTGCCTGGAATCTAGTCACATGTAGGTAGACAAGGTAAGCATTTGCTTATCCCTAAAGGATATTAGTGAACTACACAGGTTTTTACAACGATCATAATTAAATTTCACTAGTGCATGGCAGGATTTGACCCCATGTCCACTGAGCACCAGCCTAGGTGACTAGTCTGGTGACATTACCATTCTATTTAAAAGCCAGGACTGAATCTGCCCCCGAGCCCACCACGTCCACCTGAAGTCCACCGTTATCATTCTAGTTCACATCACCTCAGGTTTTGTATCATCTACACATTTTTAAATTGTGTCCTGTACATTGACCTGCAAAACATAAAAATGCATGAAAATAATCCAATGAAAAGACAACCATTCACCACTACGCTCTGCTTCTTGTCACTCAACCAACTAGGTAAGAATCCCCGTTATAGCAAGGGTTCCAAATTTGCTAGCAAGCTTATTATGTGGCAATTTATCAAATGCTTTATAGGAATTCATACACATAACATCAATTATCCTACCATCATTAACCTCAACAGAACCCTGCTATCTCAAAAAACTCAAGCATGCTTGGTAAAAATGATATCCCTTTACCAGCTCTGGCGTTTTAAAAATGATTTATGTATTTCAGCTCACTGCAAGTTGAGAAAAAAAATCTATATCTGGAGTTAAACTAATATCAATCTGAAATCTAGTTTTAATAATAAAGATAAAATGCTGCAGAGGTTGGAAACATGAAATAAAATAAATTCTAGCATTGTCTTGTGAGCAAAAATTTGAGCACTGCTCCTTTTAAAACTGCTCCAGTTAAAATTATAAAACTAACCATTCAACCTGTAAAATATACTTTCAATGTTTTACCTACATTTTGCTCAAGGTGGAGTGTGATCAGTAAGCCTTCACCTAAAGCTGTGATCCCGGAAATTGTGATTTTAAGTCAAACAACTTTAAGTAGATCATAGTTTTCCACAGGAATCAATTCTTAAAGCTAAAGTTAGTTTTCTTTGTACGCTCATCATCTGGCAAAAGCAATGGATATAAAAGAAATAGCTTATTAAATGAGGAGAAAATAATGCATCTGTGGGGAAAGAGCAGAGTGGGACCACATTTAGTAAGATACCTATTTCAGAGAACCACTGAAAGCTTGATAGATGAAATATCTTCCTTCTGCATTGCATAATTTGATAATCATATAAGGAAAGACACTGATGACTAGTCTTCTGACCCTTACCATTGACTCCAGTGAAAACTGTGTCATATTTTTCCTTGCAACATTCAAAACATTGTTCACTAAGTGTTTTCTTGCATAAAGAAAACTAAAATGCAACACCAAGTTAGAAAGACAGTCCCCAAAGAATAAGCAAAGTTAAATCGAAATGGCATTAAGTGGGGCAATTTAAAGCATGTGACAAAGCAGAAAGAATGGGAAGTGCTTAAATTACCAGCCAGTGTTCAATGATTACAACTCCCCAAAAAGACTGATGTAGTTGTTCTCTTGTCAGCACACAACCTTAAATGAACAATCATTATTCAATCCAGCCACACAGGGCTGAATTCCTGATCCAGAGTTCTAGCACAATGGAAACAGCATGTTCTATTTTTTCCACTGATCTGAAGGATCTGTCACGAGGGAAAAAATTACTTCAGGGCACTTGATACTCTGAATCCCAAATTGAAATATAGTATTTATAACCTAATCACATCTAATTAGAAGTACAAATCTACCAGCTATTTTAAATAAGTTATTTTGAAGAACTTGCACCTCTGATGAAATGCATATTCATAAATGACAACAGTGTCATCACAGTTGAATAAATTTAAATAATTCCAAATTATTGCTATGATACTTCTACATCGAACCAAGAGAAACGTTTCGTGTGCAGAATGAACTGCCAGAGGAAGTGGTGGATACAAATACAGATCAAATGTTTAAAAGACATTTGGATAAGTCTGCGAATGGGAAAGGTCTGGAAAGATTTGGGACAAGCGCAGGCAAGTAGAACTAGTTTAGTTTGGGATGACAGTCAGCATGGACTGGTTGATTTCCTCTAATTGTACGAGCATCCACCACTTCCTCTGGTAGATCATTCCATACATGCACGACATTCTGCGTGAAAAAGTTGTCCCTTAGGCCCCCCTTTAAATCTTTCCCCTTTCACCTTAAAACTATGCCCTCTAGTTTTGGACTCCCCCACCCCAGGGAAGATGACCTTGGCTATCTTTCCTATCCATGTCCCCTATGAATTCATAAACCTCGATAAGGTCACTCCTCAACTTACAACGCTCCAGGGAAGACAGCCCCAGCCTTTTCAGCCTTTCCCTATAGCTAAAACCCTCCAATGCTGGCAACGTCCTTGAAAATCTTTTCTGAGCCCTTTCAAGCTTCACAACATCCTTCCTATAGCAGGGAGACCAGAATTGCATGCAGTATTCCAAAAGTGGCCTAACCAATGTCCTGTTCAGCCACAATATGACCTCCCAACTCCTATCCTCAATGCACTGACCAATAAAGGCAAGCATACCAAATGCCTTCTTCACTATCCTATCTTACTTGCAACTCCACTTTCAAGGAACATGAACCTGCAGTCCGAGGTCTTATTGTTCAGCAACATACCACAGGACCTTACCATTAAAGGTGTGTTAGTCCTGCCCTGATTTACCTTTCCAAATCAGAGCATCTCACATTTGTTTAAAATGAACTCCATCCGCCACTCCTCGGCTCATTGGCCCATTTGACCCCGTTGTACTCTCAGGTAACCTCCTTTGCTGTTCATTACAACTCCGATTTTGGTGTCATCTGCAAACTTACTAACCATACTTCCTATGTTCATATCCAAATCATTTATATAAATGACAAAAAGCAGTGGAACCAGCACCGATCCCCATTGGTCACAAGCCTCCAGTCAATGTAAACATCATTATAGAACTGTGCAAAAGTTATAAATGATGAGAATTGCAGCAGTCATCCAGTTATGTCATTTCTGAGCAATGGTATGAAAGCCAAATTCAGATAGGCTTCAATACTGTGGAACACATTTAGTTACTGCACTTAAATCAAGAACCAATTTATATATATATTTCATGTTTTCAAGCTTACTGCGCCAGATCTTCCTGAAAAAAAAACTTACTGTTAACGTTGCACTCCACTATCAATATGCAAAATCAGCTAACCATTTCAGGGAAGTGAAAGAGTCACTGTGAATCATGGAAGCTCCAGTCAAGTGAAAGTGCTCCACTTCATGTTTCACATAAACAGCAACTCTCCCTTCAGCAGCCCAATGTTCTTAAACTTGATAGATTTTTATGTTAATTGACCACTAAACTCGTGGCAGAAAGTCAAGACTAGTAACGAGCAGCGCACATATCTTTTAATGTCTTGATAATTGTTAATACAATGCCAGTTAAGCCTACCTTGCCCAGAAATTCAACAGTTTAAACTGTGTAATTCATTCCTTCACATAACTGTTCTCAGATTTTAAAAATGTCGAAGTTTGCTTCTTTTTCTTCTCACCTTTCCTCTTCATAACTTCAGTCTCAAAGCACTTTTTTCCCTATTTCCTTTTATACATTTGATTTGACTTATTTATTTCTCAATTTGTTTCATTCTATTCCATCCCTTAAATCTCACTGGTTAAAAAGACTGAACTATTTGAACTATTTGACAGACTAAGGTCCCAGGTATGTTTTTGAGCTGAAAAAAAAAAATTTTTTGCACAACTTTTAACTATCCAGGTTCTCTACCGACTGAGACATTTAGTTTCACTGTCATGCCACTTACAACTCAGCAAAATCCCTCACCCATTCACACGCAGCCCCAATATAAAGTCGTCTTGATGATGCCTCTGAAGCACTAAATCAGAGAAAAAGGGTACTGTTCTTAATTTAAACTGGATGAACACAGCAGGCCAAGCAGCATCAGAGGAGAGGAAAGCTGACGTTTTGGGCCCAGATCCGTCTTCAGAAATGGGAGAGGGGAAGGGGATTCTGAAATAAAATAGGGAGAGAGGGGTAGGTGGGTAGAAGATGGATAGAGGAGAAGATAGGTGGAGAGGAGACAGACCGGTCAAAGAGGCGGGGATGGAGCCAGTAAAGGTGAGTGTAGGTGAGGAGGTAGGGAGAAGATCGGTCAGTCCAGGGAGGACGGACAGGTCAAGGGGATGGGATGAGGTTAGTAGGTAGGAAATGGGGGTGGGGCTTGAGGTGGGAGGAGGGGATGGGTGGGAGGAAGGACAGGTAAGGGAGGCGGGGACAAGCTGGGCTGGTTTTGGGATGCGGTAGGGAGAGGGGAGATTTTGAAGCTTGTGAAGTCCACATTCATACCATTGGGCTGCAGGGTTCCCAAGCGGAATATGAGTTGCTGTTCCTGCAACCTTTGGGTAGCATCGTTCTGGCATTGCAGGAGGCCCAGGATGGACATGTCATCTGCGGAATGGGAGGGGGAGCTGAAATGGGTCGCGACTGGGAGGTGCAGTTGTTTAGTGCGAAATGAGCGTAGGCGTTCTGCAAAGCAGTCCCCAAGCCTCCGCTTGGTTTCCCTGACGTAGAGGAGGCCACAACGGGAACAGCGGATGCAGTAGCAGATTACATTAGCAGATGTGCAGGTGAACATCTGCTTGATGTGGAAAGTCTTCTTGGGGCCTGGGATGGGGGTGAGGTGTAGGGGCAGGTGTAGCACTTCCTGCAGTTGCAGGGAAAAGTGCTGGGTGTGGTTGGGCTGGAGAGGAGTGTGGAGCAGACAAGGGAGTCCCAGAGAGAGTGGTCACTCCGGAAGGCAGGTAAGGGTGGGGAGGGTGAAATGTCTTTGGTGGTGGGGTCGGATTGCAGATGGCAGAAGGTCGGAGGATGATGCGTTGGATCCAGAGGTTGGTGGGGTGGTATGTGAGGACGAAGGGGATTGTGTTTTCGTTTTTGTTGCGGGGAGGGGGTGCGAGGGATGAGTTGCGGGAGACACGGTCGAGGGCGTTCTCAACCACTTTTGGGGGGGGGGAGCGGAGGTGGGGTGAAGTTGCGGTCCTTGAAAAACGAGGACATCTGACATGTACGGGAGTGGAATGCCTCATCCTGGGAGCAGATGTGGCGGAGGCAAAGGAATAGGGGATGGCATTTTTGCTGGAAGGTGGGTTGGAGGAGGAGTATTCTAGGTAGCTGTGGGAGTTAGTGGACTTGAAATGGACATCGGTTTCTAGGTGGTTGCCGGAGATGGAGACAGAGAGGTCCAGGAAGGAGAGAGAGGCATTAGAGATGATCCAGGTGAACTTAAGGTTGGGGTGGAAGGTGTTGGTGAAGTGGATGAACCGTTCGAGCTCCTCGTGGGAGCACGAGGTGGTGTCGATACAGTCACCAATGTAACGGAGGAAAAGGTGGGGTTTAGGGCCAGTGTAGGTACGGAAGAGGGATTGTTCCAGGTAACCTACAAAGATGCATGCATAGCTGGGGCCCCTGCGGGTACCCATGGCCACCCCTTTGCCTGCAGGGAGTGGGAGAAATTTAAAGAGAAGTTGTTGAGGGTGAGGACGAGTTCGGCTAAGTGGATGAGGGTGTCAGTGGAGGGGGACTGGTCGTCCATGGTGAAGATGAGGTGTTGGGGACCGGGGAATTGGAAGTTCTGGAGGAGGTGGAGGGCATGGGTGGTGTCACAGACATAGGTAGGGAGTTCCTGGACCTAGGGGGAGAAAATGGAGTCCAGATAGGTGGAGATAAGTTCGGTGGGGCAGGAGCAGCCGGAGACAATGGGTCGACCAGTGCAGTCAGGTTTGTGGATTTTGGGAAGGAGATAGAAGCGGGCGGTGCAGGGTTGGGGAACGATAAGGTTAGAGGCTGTGGGTGAGAGGTCACCTGCAGTGATGAGGTTGTGGATGGTTTGGTGTTCGGGGAAGGGGTCATGATCACCCCTCCCCCTACCGCATCCCAAAACCAGCCCAGCTCATCCCCGCCTCCCTTACCTGTCCTACCTCCCACCCATCCCCTCCTCCCACCTCAAGCCCCACCCCCATCTCCTACCTACTAACCTCATCCCGCCCCTTGACCTGTCCGTCCTCCCTGGACTGACCTATCTCCTCCCTACCTCCTCACCTACACTCACTTTTACTGGCTCCATCCCCGCCTCTTTGACCGGTCTGTCTCCTCTCCACCTATCTTTTCCTCTATCCATCTTCTATCCGCCTCCCTCTCTCTCCCTATTTATTT
>JAHRHZ010000013.1:2159433-2186660 GCA_024137785.1 Ginglymostoma cirratum
ACGCCCCTTGACCTGTCCGTCCTCCCTGGACTGACCTATCTCCTCCCTACCTCCTCACCTACACTCACTTTTACTGGCTCCATCCCCGCCTCTTTGACCGGTCTGTCTCCTCTCCACCTATCTTTTCCTCTATCCATCTTCTATCCGCCTCCCTCTCTCTCCCTATTTATTTCAGAACCCCCTTCCCCTCCCCCATTTCTGAAGAAGGGTCTAGGCCCGAAACGTCTGCTTTCCTGCTCCTCTGATGCTGCTTGGCCTGCTGTGTTCATCCAGCTCTACACCTTGTTATCTCGGATTCTCCAGCATCTGCAGTTCCTACTATCTCTGTTCTTAATTTATTCAGGTTTAGACCTGAACCAAGCTAATTGATCACATCCAGAGCAACACAACGACTTCTATAATTAATACAGCTCTTAAGCTAAGATAGAGAAACATACGCCTGATTCTTGTTGCTTTGGCTCCTGCTGTAAAGTAATGCAGGATAGAAACATATCTACATTGGACAACTGTAGGACCTGGTTCCTGGTCATACAGATGTCAGGGAGAGTGCCATAATCAGCATCTTAAAACTCAATACATTCAGGAGATGGAGCTAATCCACTAAATTTAAGTAAAAGAAATATTGCTGTTTTTATTACCTTTATCAAAAAGATTAAATTTACATTGCTCCTCTAGCATCACAGTGAGAACTGTTCTGGTACAAAACTTAAAATTCAAAATCATGCTGGAAAGCCATACTGGAGGTTCTTAACTGCAATCTATATTTTTGTTGCAAATCAGAGTGAATATAAGTGAATAACATGGTAGTTAGTATCAGAAGTCATATAGTCCAACATGTTTATCTGAAATCACAAACTTTTAGAGCACTGCTCTGTCATCAGGTGTAGTGACGAAGAGGCAGCACTTTCGAAGTTCGTGATGTCAAATAAACCTATTCGACTGTAACCTGGTGTCATGTAACTTCTGACCCAGTTTCTTTCAATGTCTTTCCTCTGATGTCCAGCTTGAAGAGATTGCCTTCACCGACTCTTCGCTATTTGACGAACCAACTCCCACAATGTCTGTACCTGCCATTGTATAATTACCTACAGACTTCCCAGCCATTTGAAAAACCTCAATATAACAGGGACAACCACTTCAAAACTACATTAGCTGTAAAGCCGTAGGGGATGTCCAATGGTCGTGAGAAGTGTTATATAAATGCAAGTCCTTTTCACTTTTCTTCATTTACTTGTTGTCCTTGGCACAGTTATCCAAAGACATTAGACGATGTGCATTGCTGACATTTACATCCGCTGCACTACCAGCTTCCCTAAAGCTCTTCACTAGCTCGACGTTACCAAACCTCGAACATTCGCGTGGATCAAACCAGAATTTCTTCCAGTTGAACATTAGGATGACTGATGCTACCATCTTCAACTTCTTTCATTAATGTCATAATCAAAATATCTTTCCTCTTGTCACTATCTGATTGAAACAATATCCGTAATCTCAATCTTTATTTCAATCTTGAGGTGGATTTTCAACCCTCAATCCTCTCCATAAGCAATATTCATTACTCCTACTTCTGAAAGATAATGTACCAATCTCACACATCTTCAACAAATGCCTTGGATAAATGAAGCGATTTGAAGGAGTGTCATCCCAGGCAACTGGCACTATCCTGTCTCACTTACTATTATTTTCATCTCTGGGTCAGAAAGTTGTGGGTACAAGTCCACACCAGAATTCAGTACTGAACCTAGGCTGTCAGTGGAATAATAGAAGAAATGTTGCACTGTCAGAGGTGTCATTTGGTGGGTGCATATTTCTGTGAGTACTGAACTTATTTTGTGCTACTTCAAACATAACGTGAACATCATTCCCCACAAAAAATAAGATCTCACGAGGCTCAAATTAATAGGGTCATATATCTAATTTCTTATTGTGGGAATTGTTAGTGTAGGTTGAATACCATTTTGACCAACCTTCCAGCACGTGCAGTATATTCAAACAATACGACACCATTGTACCATTGTAAGTTGTTACGAGTAATTCAGTTGGCTCTCTTTCAGGGTCGTAGAAATTTTTTTCCAATCAGCCTATTCAGAGATGTTATTACACACCTCTGGAGCAGGTGGGACTTGAGTGTCGGCCTCTCAGTCCAGAGGTAGGGACACTACCAATGCACCACAAGAGGGCCTCATTCTATAGCTCCTAATGTGTGCTACAAAGTGATATTGACAGAAGCTGGGAGTTGTCAGCTGTTCCCCACCTCAGTCATAAGTCTTCCAGGAAGACTGACATGCTTTTTGTGGTGCACTGATAGTGCCCCTACCTCTAAAGCAAGGAGGCCCAGTTTCAAGTCCCAGCTACTCCAGGCACGTTGGTGCACTATCAGCATCCTTATTGCTAAGAAAATAGGAAGGGCACAAGTGCCACCTGCTCCAAAATTGTGTCATAACATCTCTGAACAGGCTGAATGGAAAATATCTTCCAGGAAGACTGAAGGGCTCTCTGGTACAATGGTAGTTTCCCTACCTCTGGACTAGTAGGTCCAGGTTCAAGTCCCACCTGCTCTGGAGGTGAGATAACATCTCTGAACAGGCTGATTAGAAAAAATGTTTCAAACAATGTTGCCTGAAAGGAGCACAGAGGGTACTTGTAACACAGTTATAATGCCCAGGTTTGACTCCTGACTGCTGCAGACACAAGTCATATCATCTCTGAACAGGGTGATTTAAAAACACCTTCCAGGAATCTTGTGATGCAGTGACAGTGTCCCGAAGTGTCAGCTGGAAGGCCCAGGTTCAAGTACAACTTGCTCCAGGTGTGTAATAACATCTTTAAACAAGTTGATTTTAAAAAGTATCAACAGAAAATTGAATCCATTAAACATTACCTTTCTATTCTATTCTACTCTACTCTATTCAGCTCTAAAGCTCCAATCTCCTCTGGAAAGGAGTTTGACTTTGAAAAATAGTGAAAAGAATAATATTCCAGAGAGATTGAAGGGCCCTTCTGGCACATTGATGGTGCCCCTACCTCTGAATCAGAAGGCCTAGGTCCAAGTCCCACCTGCTCCAGAGATATGCTGTAATATCCCTGAATCGGCTGAATTAAACAAAACAAAATTCCAGGAAGATTGAGTGTTCTAATGGCGCTGTGGTCATGTCTCTACTGCTAAACCAGGAATTCTGGGTTCAAGCCCCACCTGCTGCAGACTGTATAATAACTTCTCTAACAGCCCGAAAATACACGCTCCAGTAAGACTGAAATGCATTGGCCTAGATACTCAATAGTTGCTGCTGAAGCATCGGCTGGAGATGAAAGCATCTCCAGCCGATGCTTCAGCAGCAACTTCTGACAGAATAGCCTGCATCAGAATTACCCAGAAAGTTAAAATTGCTGATGGACAATTAGCTGGGATCTAGAAAGTCAACAAAAGTTCTCAACCCTGAGTTAGGGTCAGAAATTTTAGAGGGTTCTAATGTATTTCACTTAATAGTCAGCTAGGAAAAGTTACAATGATTATAACCTGCTCTGACTCCTGGCTAAATAGCAAACTGCTCTACCTCACTTTCCCAATTCATCGCTGACCTTCCAGCCCTGACACCACAAGGACACCCAATTCCCTGCCTCTGGATCCAACCCTCCTCACAACTCTGTCTCATTAAATGATTCAGCTCTTAAATTACATTTCAATATTTCTCAAATAACTGCCTAGTTTTGTGAATTGTGTTTTGTTGATTTTCAAAAAGTTTTTTTGTTATTAATGCTGGGGTCATTTTAAAGCTATTTTCTGATTAACCTATTCAGAGATGTTATTACATGCCTCTGGAGCAGGTGGGATTCGAACTCAGGCCTCCCGGCTCAGAGGTACAGACACAAACAGCCCCAGAAGACATTTTTAGAAAAGTAATTTGCAGGTGCAGTATAGTTGTTTCAGCCAGTTAGAACCAGACCATACATGTGATCTAGATTCTAAATCTCAACAGATCTGGCACCATAAATAACCGTAGTAGTCTACCCATGTACGTCCTATCAATTACTCAGCCAACATAGTCAGCACAAAACAGTCCAATTCCGTTACACTGCAGATTGTAGCAAGTTAAGACATTAATTGCAAGAAATGTTTTGAGCACTGGCAAGGACATTTGAAAGATTTATAGGACTGATTACAATAGCTGTGTTTACTGACTGGGACTCAAAATAGTTAGCATATCAATACAAAAGGTTTTCTACAGTTATGGGAGACAATATGTTTTGGCGCAGTCAATTAACAGTAGGCATTTCTGTTCATGAACACACATAACTAACAGTTAACATAAGAGTCTTTAGAATAAGAATGGGGGAGGTGGGGACGGTACACAGACTTTTTATTTTCAGTAGAATGGTAACAGGGCCTTAAGGGTTAAATTACAGAAACAAATTGTATAAGTAAAACAATAGTAATTTATTGTCACTTGTAACCTTGAGGGAAAAAAGTGAAACATGTTTAAGTCGCCGCGCTCTGGCAACATTTTAATAACAAAGTATACATAATTTTTAAAAAAACAAGACAAAGTCCAGCTTAGTTCAATTCACGGCTCAAGGGCTCCCGAGGTCAGTCAAGGAAGCCTGACACTGAAGCAGTGAGAGAGAAAGCCTGACACTCTGCCTTACAATCTAAAACAGCATTAAGGAAAAGCTGAGATAACAAGGTGTGGAGCTGGATGAACACAGCAGGTCAAGCAGCATCATAGGAGCAGGAAAGCTTGACGTTTCGGGCCTAGACCCTTCATCAGAAATGGGGGAGGGGAAGAGGGTTCTGAAATAAATAGAGAGAGGGGGGGAGGCGGATAGAAGATGGATAGAGGAGAGGATAGGTGGAGAGGAGGCAGACAAGTCGAAGAGGCGGGGATGGAGACAGTAAAGGTGAGTGTAGGTGGAGGGGTAGGGAGGAGATAGGTCAGTCCAGGGAGGACGGACAGGTCGAGGGGGTGCGGGATGAGGTTAGGAGATAGGAGATGGGGTTGGGGCTTGAGGTGGGAGGAGGGGATAGGTGAGAGGAAGGACAGGTTAGGGAGGGGGAGATGAGCTGGGCTGGTTTTGGGATGAAGTTGGGGGAGGGGAGATTTTGAAGCTTGTGAAATCCACATTGATACCATTGGGCTGCAGGGTTCCCAGGCTGAATATGATTTGCTGTTCCTGCAGCCTTCGGGTGGCATCACTGTGGCAGTGCAGGAGGCCCAGGCTGGACATGTCGTCTGAGGAATGGGAGGGGGAGTTGAACTGGTTCGTGACTGGGAGGTGCAGTTGTTTGTTGTGAACGGAGCGCAGGTGTTCTGCAAAGCGGTCCCCAAGCCTCCGTTTGGTTTCCCTGATGTAGAGGAAGCAGGAAGTGCTACACCTGCCCCCACATCTCCTCCCTCACCCCAATCCCAGGCCCCAAAAAGACTTTCCACATCAGGCAGATGTTCACCTGCACATCTGCCAATGTGGTATACTGCATCCGCTGTAACCGTTGTGGCTTCCTGTACATCTTGGATTCTCCAGCATCTGCAGTACCCATTATCTCTTAAGGAAATGCTGCACTACTGGAGCACTTCACTGAGCTCTTATGGATGACACATTATGTGTTTAAATCCTAACAGCCTGACAGGATTAATTAAAAGTAATTATTGGGCAGCATGGTGGCTCAGTGGTTAGCACTGCTGCCTCACAGCATTAGGGACCCAGGTTCAATCTCACACTCAGGCAAAACTGTGTTGAATTTGTACATTCTCCCTGCAACTGCATGGGTTTCCTCCAGGTCCTCCAGTTTCCTCCCACAATCCAAAGATGTATAGGTTCAATGGCCATGCTAAATTGTCCTCTAATTTTCAGGGATGTGCAGGGTAGGTGGGATGCCTGTCACAGGTAGAGGGTAGGGCGCTGGGTATGTTCTTCAGAGGTTGGTGTGTACTCGATGGGCTGAATGCCCTGCTTTCACGCTGTAGGGATTCTCTGAGAAATCCCAGGCCACCAGTAAAAGCCACCACCAAAGCATTAGAAAGGAATCCTGGGCCGGTTCCACCCCGATGCTGAAGAAGCCGCCGAAAGGAAACCTCCCGGCCAACAGTGAAGCCGAAACAAAGAATTCCAGGTTGGGCTAGACCAAGATGCTGAAGTTGCTGCAGAAGCTGTTGTGAGGAATCATGAGCCTCGTTTCACCTCGCTGCCAAAGCAGCCTACCAGGTCATGGGATTCAACAGGATGCAGCCGCAATGGCCACGACGAACAGCTGGATTCCTTCTCCGTTGCAGCAGTCTCTCAAAACCTCCTTTCTACCCCAAAGCGCAACAAAACATTCAGTTTGCATTCCAATTAATTTATAAGATTTAAGATCCTGGAAAGATAGGTATAGAGAAATTAATTCCTCCCGTTTGGAAATCCAGAACGAGAGGACAGAAATGTGTAATTACTGCTGCTATTTCAGAAATGAAATCAAAATCAGGAAGCACTTTTTCCAGTTTAACGGGGTGGTGGCAGTCCGGAGGTGCTCAGCTCAAATGGACTATGGTTGATATATCAATAAACAAACAGTTTCAAGGCAATTATGGACAGGATTTTTATTAGGTGAATGTATCAAGAAATGCGTAAAGGCAAGCAAATTCATCACCCAGAACCGAAAATCCTCAGACAGCACCTTCCAAACCTACAATCACCTCCATTTAAAAAGTCAAGGAAAGCCAATTCATGGGAACACCACACACCTGCAAGCTCCCCAGCACACTGCTCACCATCCTGACTTGGAAATATACGCTATTCCTTCTTGTTGCTGGATCAAAACCTGGAATTCCTTCCCGAACAGCACTGTGGCTCAACACACAGCAAGTGGACTGCAGTGGTTCGGCAAGGCAGCTCAATGCCACCTTTTCGGGGCAACTAGGGACAAACAACACATGCTGGCAGCCAGCGACACCCACATCCCACAAATGAATATAAAAACAATTTTTTGTGGAAAGGAATGGCAAAGCGGACTCAAGGAATTGAAAAGCCTATGCCTGTTCATATGTAATAGGAATGCAGACAAAGCTTTTCTCAAAGTTCATAGAAGTCAAATTAAACCAAATTAATTCCTGTCCTGTAAAATATTTGCACACTATTTTGATCAAGGAAAATTCCTGACATAAGCAATTTATCTCCAATAATGAAATTAACTTTCATTCTGAAACACAAGCATAAGAGCACAGAGTTCTGCTCCCAGTGTGTAATCTCCTCAGCCAGCAACATGCACCTGGAGACGTAGCATTGACAACCCCAATATATTTTAAAGAAGTCGTGCTGTGTTTTCATAACTGGATATTTGATTAAGAAATTCACATGTTGCTTTAAAGCTTCCAGCATGTAGTTAATTATTTTGGTTTATATTTGTTAAATAGCGTACCAAGATAGCTTTGAAGTTGATGTTGGTGCGTGCGCTCAGCTGGGAGGTTTGATAGCGGACATTCTGTCCCCTTACTAGATGACATCCTCAGTGCTGTGGAGCCTCCTGTGAAGCACGGTTGCCTTGTGCCAGTTCAAATTTTATGGTCCAGTTTTTGATGCTTCTGGAAGGTGCCGGTTCCGGTTGTTTATTGCAATAGTGAGTATATCGGGTCTAATTCAATGTATTTGTTGATGGGGTCTGTGGATGAATGCCAAGCCTCCAAGAATTCCGTGGTTGTGTTTGATGCGTTTGGCTTGTCCTGTGATAGTAGTGTTGTCCCAGTTGAAACTGTGGTTTTTCTCATCTGTGTGTATTGAAATCAAGGACATCTGGTCACATCACTTAGTTGCTAGCCGGTGTTCATGGATGCGGTTTGCTAGTTGTCTGCCTGTTTGTCCCACGTGGTGTTCTGTGCAGTCTCCGCATGGTATCTTGTAAACTACATTTGTCCTGTCCACTGTGTCTACTGGCTCTTTAACCCTGGTCAGTTGCTGTCTTAGTGTGGCTGCCAATTTGTGTGCCGTCATGACTCCTAGTGGTCTGAGTAGTCTGGCTGTCAGTTCTGAGGTGTTTTTAATATATGGTATGGTGGCTACTGTTTCAGGTTTTGGTGATCCTTGTTGTGTGTCTGTTGGCTAGCCATCTGTGTTTGAAGCTATGGGGGCGTCCCTTCCTGATAAAGACCTTGTAGAGGTGCTGTTCTTCTTCCTTCCGCAGATTGGGTGTGCTGCAATGTATATGCAGAGACTACACAAAATGCTAGATAGGTCAACCAGGCAGACAACTAGCCCGCATCCACAGACGCAGCTAGCAACTAAACAATACAACCAGATCTCCTTAGTTTCAATACACACAGAAGAGAAAAACTACACTTTCAACTGGGACAACACTACCAACATAGCACTAGCCAAACACAGCCAGGGAATTCTAGGAGGCTTGGCATTCATCCGCGGACTCCATCAACAAACGCTTTGAATTAGACCTGATATACTGACCATTACAATGCACAACTAGAACCTGTACCTACCAGAAGCAGCCAAAACCAGTCCACATAAATTTGAATCAGCACAAGATAACAGCGCTTCACAGGAGGCTCCACAGCACTGAGGATGTCACCGAGTAAGGGGGTGAAACGTCCACTATGACCCTCCCAGCTTGGTGAACACACCAACATCTACAACCAGCACCCGAGCTACAAATCTTCACTGAAACCTGAGCTTTAAAGTTATTGTCAATTTGAAGGGCCGCACCTGGGGCATTTTGTGCTCATGCACACAGAAAAATACTTTTGATCATTGTTGGGAAATGTTGATATCTTCATAGTCTTTCACAAAAAGGAAAGGTTTAGAGGACATGGGCCAAATACAGGCAAGTAGGCCTAGTTTAGTTTGGGAAACTTGGTTGACATGGGTAAGTTGGACTGAAGGGTCTGTTGGCATGCAGCATGACTCTACGACGAACTTCAACATTTCTGCATACCAGAAATACAAAATCAAATTAGTAGCAAAAGTTACCATAATTTCTTTTCTCACTGCCCATCAGTAAAAGCTGCTGACATGTGAGTGATATATCATCAGAAAAGCATTTAAGTAATCCTTAAACAGCAGATACACCACACATTTCTTTGTAGAAAGCACAAAATTCTCATTTCCCACCACCATTTTTCTTCCTTAAAAGCATCAAGTCCTTTTAGAACAGTACAACACGGTACAAGCCCTTCGGCCCACAATGATTTTCTGTAATACATTTCCCCAGATGCCAAAATTTCTGAGTACGTTTGCTGAAGTGCCCATTCTTCACCGGTCAGTTTATACTATTTACCTTTGTACTTTGGAACAATATTGTTCAATGTACACACTTCTATCAGGGATTCCCGCATAATGAAGATCAGAAACCCGAGCTGGTTTGTTTTTTCTTAATATTGAAGTCAGCTGTAGTACTTCACTGCAATCTGGATTAATGAAAATGACTAAACCAAACAGATCAGTACAACTCAGCTGAATTCTTACTTCGTTGTTTTCTTCATCTAATCTTTTTATTGGTATTGAAGTTTATGTGGAAGTTGAGGTTAAAAAGCTCCAGATGCAGCAAACAGGCACTATGATGATAATTTTGTCCTTTGAATTTTTTTTAAATAGACAAGTTTAAACAAACACAACAGAACGTGCTGTCAGTTGTCAAAAATACCTTCAACTGAAATTGATGCATTGTGCAGTATTCACACAGCACGTGGAATCTACCTGCAATTCTTCAATTGGTAATATGTCCTGACCGAAACTAAGAGACCAACAGAGAATGTAAGAACTAAGAACAGGAGCAAGCAATTCAGTCCCTTGAGCCTATTCTGCCATTCAACATGATTATGGCTGATCTCAACCCGGCCTGAATTCCACTTTCCTGCCTTCTCCCCCTAATTCTTCAACCCATTACATTACTGATTAAAAATCTGTTGAACTCCTGCTTAAATTTACACAATGTCTCAGCATCCACCTCATTCTGGGATACTGAATTCCTCAAATTCATAACAGTTTTTTTAAAAAAAAGTAATTTCTCCTCATTTTGGTTTTAAATCTGCTACTCCTTACACTAAAATTATGACCCCTCATTCTAGATTGCCCCACAAGAGGAAACATCCACTCTAAAGCTGGTTTGCCATCTTAAGCACCCCTTAGCATCTTAAATACTTCAATTAAATCTCCTCCCATTCTTCTAACTCCAGAGAGTACAAATGTAAACTGATCAACCTCTATTCATAAGACAAACCCTTCACCTCCGGAATCAATCTAGTGAGTCTCCTTTGAACCAACCCCAATGCAACTACTCCCCCCAAGTAAGAGGATCAAAGTTGTACGTAATGCTCCATATACAGTCTCACTAATATCTTGTGCAGTTGCAGAAACACTTCCCTATCTTTCTACTCTATCCCTTAGCAATGAATGCCAAAATTCCATTTGCTTTATTACCTGCTTTATCTGTGTAATATCTACAAGGACACCCAGATCCCTCAACATCAAAAAACACTCTGAAGTTTCTCTAAATTTGGACAGTAAGTTGCCTTTCTATTCTTCCAATCAAAATGGATTACTTCACATTTATTCAATTTAAACACCACTTGCTAAACTTTGGCCCATGCACCGAACCTATTCGTATCCATTTGCACATTTCTTATTATACGAACTTAGTGTTCCATTCAATCAAGTGTCATCTGCAAAATTGGCTACTGTACCTTCCATCTCTACATTCAAATCATTAATGTGGATTGTGAATAGCTGGGTCCAGGGACTAAAATCAGTGACACTGCGTCAGTTGCATATTGCCAACCAAAGACCCTTTCATCCCAAGTCTGCTTTCTGTTTGTTAGTCAAGTCTGTATCCAAACTAATAAAATACCCCTAACCCCATATGATCTTACCTTGTGTACAAACCTTTTGCGTGGCACCTTATCAAATGCCTTCTGGAAGTCCAGATATACATCTACAGGATTCCTATGATCAGCTTTACTTGTTATATCTCCAAGGATTGCTAGCAAATTAATAAACCACACAATTTACTCTTCATAAAATCATGCTAACCTGGATGGATTTTTCTGAATTTCTCAATATCCTGTCATTACTTCCTTAATAATAACTTCTAGCAATTTCTTAATGACAGAAGTTAAGTAACTTGACTACAGTTTCCTACTTTCTGCCTCCTTTTTTGAATAAGGGCTTTATATTCGCATTTTTCTAATTCACTGGGACCTTTCCCGCTTTCAGGGAATTTTGGAATATTATTATAACCAATGGATCCACTATCTCTGCTGCCACTTCCTTTACGACTCTGGGGTGTAGGCCATCAGGATTTGACTACTTTCAATCCCAATAGTTTGCTCAGTACTTCTTCCCCCTGGTAAGAATGATTGTTCTAAGTTCCACCCTTTCTAGGACCTCTGCATTACCTATTTCCTATTGAAATGGTACCACTGTCGTTCACTGTGAATGAAAGCAAAATATTGATTTAGTGCCTCCGCCATTTCAGTATTTCTGGATATTAACTCCTCATTCTCATCCTCCAATGGACCAACATTCATTTTAACTACTTCATTTCCTTTTATATACTTATAGAAACTTTAACAATCCATGTTTAAATTTGCACTAGTTTTCTTTCATAACTTACCTTTGTTCCTTTTATTACTTTTTTAGTTACCCTTTGTTGATCTTAAAAAATATCCCAATCTTCCAGCTTGGAACTGGCCTTTGCAATATGATACGCCTTAGTTTTTGGAAGGACAATTTCATCTGGAGTACTCTTACATATATCCAAGCAGATCAGTCATTGCACTACACCAAACCAAAACAATGGGAGTAGGTTAATTGTGACAGACTGCAAAGCTAGGAAATGAAAGACAACACTGGACTTATTTTTTACCCCTCAGCATTGGTCGAGAAGAATTATTTCATTTCATTTCATTACATGAATGTAAGTAGGATTTTAAGAGTATTTCAATCGACTTTCTGCACTGCTGTATAGAACGCTCCAAATTTTCTACGTCAGTTTGGTTAGTAATCCTGTTTACATAAACACATTTAAGTAACCGAGTGGATGAATTTGTGCTGAATGATATGTTCACTGTCAAATCATTTCATCTTGATGTTTATACAGCGTGTTGTCATCTGGAAAACATTTCTCTAGAATCACCCAGCCAAATGTTGTTTGTGTTTGATGGAGTTTTAGCATGTTGAAAAACATTTTTGGTAGCTTAATGACAACTCAAAGGAAAGCAGAAAATTTAAGACAAGGAGCCTTTGTTCCTGATCAGATGAAAGTTTCTGCATCAGTGGAATTAAGCAGAATAAATGGAAGTATGGAATTTTGGCATCTTAGAGCTCCCTCCCTAATAGCAATGTGGGTCTACCTACAGTGCATGGATTGCAGCAGTTCAAGATGGCAGCACACCAACACCTCACAGGCAACTAGGGGCAAGCAATAAATGTGACACCCACATCTCATGAGTGAACAAGTAAGTGTTTCTAAAAACTGCTCAATTAAAGAAAATAATTTTTAATTGCATAAGAGACTGAGGGGGGGGGGTCTTATAGAAATGTATAAGATCGTAAGAGGTATAGATTGAGTGCATTCACCCTATCTTTTTCCCAGGTTTGGGGAATCGAGGACTCAGAGCATCAGTTTTAGGTAAAAGGGAAAAGAACAAAGGGGAACATGAGGGACAACTTTTTTTTTTTTTTACACAGAAGATAATATGCATATGGAATAAGCTGCTAGTGGAAGTAGTTGAGGCTGGTACATTAACGACATTTAAAAGGCATTTGGACAAATACATGTATAGGAGAGGTTTAGAAGGATATGGGCCGAGCACAGGGAAATAAGGTTAGCATGGGTGGACATTTTGGTTGACATGGACTAATTTGGGCTGAAGAAGGGCCTGTCTCCATGCTGTAGGATTCAACGACTATTACTCTAATGTGATGCTGATAAAAAAATACAGTTCAAAGCTTTATGTCTTGCACTCTCAGGACAATTCACAAGGCTACCAACTTTAAAGGAGAAAACCAGAATTTATCCTGTATGAGGCTATTTGGTTGGGAAGCAGACTCTGATTGGTGAAGGACTGGCCGTGGAGAATGCACTAATTAATGGCAACTGATAGTTAACTGTCAAGCTTTATTTATATTTTAAACCAGTCAAGTCGACTCTGATTGGTCAAGGCATTACCCAGAGAATAAATCTACAAATGATAGTCACCGATTGTGTTGAGTTGAATCAGGTTCAACATATAAACATGTTCTGTCTGGAAAGAACACAGCTCTGGCAATTAATACACGTAGTTTTCAGTGTGTGTAAGTGCATCATACTGCAAGGCCAAGTGACAACCCAAATTGATTGTCAGTCATCATTCTTCTCACACACCAGACAACATTTACTGGATAATCCTAAGAGAGTCATATCTCACGTTACATACTATGTTGGGAGTTTTACAAGTGCAACATGGCAATTGAATGTGAATAATAAGTAGTCAGTTAGTCAGCTTGGAAAGACAATGGAACTGAACTCTGAAAAAACACATTGAACTATATTTCCACAGTTGCTTTTCAGCAACAAAGCAGAAACAGGAAAAAGAGAATTGTAAACAGATCTGGAAGAATCTCCTTCTTTCCTTGCCTGTCTTTCTCATCATCTCAGTAACCCCACCTGGTGAAACAGCACTTGCAAAAACTACCATTCACCAAGACTCTCAGATGTCTACAGATTCTGCTACTGCTACAGGTCAAAACCAATCAACAGTAATCTCAAGTTTAAAATCTAATACCTCTAAGTACTCAAACAGCAAAGCTTTATTTCTCCATCTATACCATTCTCCCTTTTAAACATAATACCTGATTTTTTGTGTGTGTCGTTTTCTTTATGTTTTTCTTATTATTATCTACAGAACTGAGAAATAAAGTTCCTCATTCTTTCAAAAAGACACAGTAATTGACTCCTTTGTTTTCTAGCAAACTAGATTTTAATTGAAGTTTGACAGCTGCATTCTAAAAAAGACATTGCCCTATTATAGCAAGGATATTATTAAGCTGGACAGGGTTTCAGAAAAGATTTACCAGAATATTGCCTGGAATGAACGGTTTGAGTTAAAGGGATAGGCTGGGACTTTTTTCACTGGAGCGGGGGAGGTCGAGGGGTGACCTTGTAGAGGTTTACAAGATCATGAGAGGTTTGGATAAGGCAAATGATAGATGTCTTTTCCCTAGGCTGAGGAATATCAAGACTAGGGGTCATAGTTTTAAGCTAAGAGGAGAAAGACTTAAAGAAAGATTTGGGGGCAACTTTCTTTACACAGGGAGTGGTTCATGTGTGGAATGAACTTCCAGTGGAAGTGGTGCATGTGGGTACAGTTACACATTTAGAAGATATTTGGATAGGTACATGAATAAGAAATGGTTGGAGGGATACAGGCTAAGCACAGGCAGATGGAACTAATTTAGGTTGGGATTACGGTCAGCATCAACAGGTCGCATGAAAAGGGTCTGTTTCCATGCTGTATGACTATGATTGTAAATGTTTTTTAAAAATTACAGAACTAATCAGAAGGTTAAAAAAGATCGCCAGTTCATCCTCCTCATCTGATTATAACAAAGTGAAGTAATATCCAAATGCTGAAGTTCAGGTTCATGAATCTGTTTCGAAACATTAAGAACAACTTCATGCATGATTAAAGAGCTCTTTTTAATTCCATAATCCAAGACATCGCAGGTAATGTGGCCACTCGGTTGCTAATAGCAAATCAAAGTTTCACTGATGCTTATTTTGACTGACTTACTGTAAACAGCAGCACCTGAAGAGGAGGTTAGAACACCTACCATACGTGCCTCTGTTGTTACACTTTGCCTGCAACCCTGGGAGCTCCTTTACTTTCAACTGAGTTTCCTACAACATTACATAATACTTAGTCTTACAGACTGCGGTGGTTTGTTTTTAACCTTTGGTGCTGCTGATCCAGTTCTGAAATGGTATCTGAAATACAGTCTCTTCATAGCATTGACCACACCCTCTTTCTTCACACATTTTCTGTTGGGCGACTGTGCGTATTTTTAGTTCGATACTCTGTAAAGACCTCAAATCAAGTGACCTATTAATCATTACGGCTGACTGATTTTTTTTTAAAGCTTGTTGCATTCCTGTTTACAGGCTTTTCCTCTGCCTCAACAGCACTGAATGTGGGTTTTATGCTCCAGTGACTTGGTAAGACTTGAAATCTATCAGATGCTGAATCACACTGTAGCTGGGCTTCTCTTCACAGGCTTTCTTCCCCTCCTACAGTGAGATTGCTGGACTGACTTCATCCTTCACCAGCCACATTATACTGACTGCAGTTAGGACTTCACTTCAGACAGTCACTTATTGTTTTTCTCTGCCACCATGTAATAAGGTCAGGTTTGTATTGTTGATAGAAGTTAGTCCTTACCTATATCAGTGAACACCAACAACCTTTACTGAGTATTAACTATATACAAGAGACAGTAAGAGAAGACCTCTCTGGAACCCCACAGCTTTTCATGGGATCTAAAGACATTATGATACTGCTCCTTACTCATAGCATCAGTAAATATTGTTAGAGTGAAAGTATAAATAACTGTTTATTCTGCATTCCAGTCTTTCAAGTCTCAAAAAAGAGAGATTGGCAAAGCTTCAGCTCTTCAGTTTTGAAACAACCTGTCCAATAAGTTACATTATAAAGGGACACAGGATTCATGAAACAGTACGGGAAAGGTCAATCCAGAAAATTACTTTGAATTAACTAAAAATAGAACAAAGGGTTGCTGGTTTAAAGTAGCAAACGGTACATTTAGGATTGATATCAAATACACTGGAGTAATTTAAGAACTATTTTAATGCTGCAGCAAGAAGACGTTTTATGATTTCTCCAGATGGGTTAGTTAAAGTGAGCTGAATATATCATATATTATTCACCTATAGTTATATTACAGTCATGAGGATAAATCAGAACCATACTGAAATTCATCTCCATCAGCATTGCATCAACCTCTTCAAGTTCTTAAAAACTGATTTTCCTAATATCCTGACCATAATGTCAATCTTCACATACATTTTAAAAAAATTAATGAAGAAAGTTCAGAAATTATGTCTTCTCTATCATCTCTTGTGACATCAAAGGACGCATCGACATTAAACCATAGAAAAGTTATAGCACAGAAAGAGGCCATTCTGCCCATTGTGTCTAAGTCAGCTGAATAAACTAGCTGCAAATTCCAAACCCACACACTATCTCCTGGTTCCATACCCCTGCAGCTTAGAGTGCTTGAGTTGAGGATCTAGATTCTTTCTAAACAAGTTGAGGGTTTTACTACCAAAACTGGGCAACAAATTCCAGGCATCCACCACAGACTGAGTGGGAAAGATTTTCGTTGTCTTCTATAATCCTGTTGAACATCACTGAAAACTGCTTTCCATTAGTAAATTCATCTGTAAACCATTACCCTTTGTTTCCTGTCACTGAGTCAATTTTTGATCCAGTTCATTACATTCCCCTATAATTTAATTTTTCTTAACAATCTGCCACTTGGGACACTGTCAAACACCTTTCTAAAATCCATGTAGCAGCCAGTGCACTAGCCTCATCAACCCTCCTAGTTACTTGCTCAAAAATTTCAAATAAGTTAGTAAAACACAACATTCCCTTAACAAATCATGATGACTATCCCCGATTAATCCATTCCTCTCTAAGTAACAGCTAGTCCTATCTCTCAACATAGGATTAGGCCAAATAATAGGCTGGTTTGTCGGACATATCACTCCCACCTTTTTGGAATAATAGTATAATGTTATATGAAAATCATTCAAACACGTATTAGCTGAGAAAGATTCATTTTCATTTTCTTCCGTCCTACCAAGATATAAAATCATCACACACCACATAACATGAAACTTACTCTAAATTGAAAAACATAGGATACTGGATGTTTCAAAAGCAACCAAAAACTTATAAAACGCTACTGAAAAGTCAATTGTATCATCTCACCCCAAAGTGAAATACAGCTTACCTTGAGAACTGCAGAAAATGAAAAACTGACAATTACTTAAATATTGGCATGGAGAACTAGGCACACTTGCAAGAAAGTAGTAAAATAGTTGCACTGGTGCTTTTAAGTAGGCGTAGTTCCTGACACAATCCTCCAAAACAACTAGGAAAAGGTGAAACATTGACCTTTACTCATAGTTTATGCCACACACACACACTTCTGTCTCTCACACACAGGTCCAAATTGGATAGAATTCCTGCTGAAACAATTCTGAAAATTTATTTTCAGGAAACATTCCTCCATATAGAAACATGGCAAATGCATCATACTATTAGCAATAAAATAGGTGTAAAGAAAATCAATTATAGTTTACACATAACAGTCATGCATTTCTCAGGAAATTTAATAATTCTCCAAGTTCATTGACTAGCAATGATTTTTTAGTGTAAAATGTGACCGCACTCTTAGTATTGTGAATTTTCTTAGTCCAGACACATTAGATAGTAAGCAGAAAAGTGGAAGAAGCCACAAAAGACTTAACAAGAAATTTAGTGTGCAAGAGGAAGCCATTTAGCAGAACCGGTCACCATGTTAAAAACTAATCCAATAGTACAGCTGGTTTATATGGGTTACAGTGAATAGAGGTCACAGTCCATATAATTTGTACCTATTTTATCTTATACCTTTGTGGAAAGGTATTCGGTACAGAGCATATCCAGATCGTTCACTGAATATTTTTGTCTTCAACAATCCCTGCTATACATGAAACAAAAACAGTTTTCACTTGATACATTAACCTGGATTTAACTTTAAAAGCTGAGGGCATCAGTGCACACTGTTATTAAAGAGTAAATATGACAGAAATTTCTAATGTCACCACATACACAACCAAACGTGGAAATAAGGAAGTTGATATCTAGAAACTCTGCCATCCCAATACCTTACTGACACAAAGAAAAGACCAGAAAATGCACAGTTTGTCCACTAGCTACCTACCAACCAAACATGCCAGAAAATGTTACGGCTTGCCATTCCAGTTTAAGCAAATTTTCTAAATGATCTTATAAGTCATAATTGCCACCAAACAATTTCAGCACTGAGAATTAAATTAGTATGAAGTCTTCCAGATTAATTACTGTTGGTAACTTCTACAAATAAAAAAAACTGAAAATTTTTTCTGTCTTACTTCTATCTCTGTTCTTTCATCCAATCTTTCTCATTGTTTCGCTTTCATTACTTGATTTGTCATTGTACTCACTATTCAAGTTTACACTTCATAGCTCAGGCTCTGCGCACCTCAGTATCAATTCTTCAGAAGAGAAACACAATTGCTTATTCTATTCACATGAATGCCCAATCAAAGGCACAATGCTGAAACAGAACTCTAACAGCACATTACAGTGCAAAAGCCCATACAGTCTGTGGGGATGATGCCACTGATTGCACAATTCAGGAAATTAAAGTAGCACATCAGTATAGCTGAATGAAACGCTGTACAAGTTGGTTAAATTGGGCATGCAGCAATGAAGACAATTTTGGCTTTTCATTTTAGATTCATAATGATGCAAAAAGATTCAGTCCATCATGTTTATGCCATCTTTCCATTGAGTAATCCAGTCAGCCCCATTCCCTTATTCTATGGCCTTAGCCATACAAGTTTGTTCTCTTTAAAAGGTCCATCTGGTTTTATTTTTAAATGGCTTCACCATCCTTGTAGGCAGGCAGTTCCAGATCATTCCTATTTGCTGAAAGAAAGGCATCTAGCCATTTTTATTAGAGGTATGTTTAAACAGGCTTAAATTGTAAAAGTGGGGAAGCAGTAGTCAGCACTTTCGGTTCATTAAACTATTAGTTCTGTTATCAATGCTTTTTCATTATATGGAAATGATACAAAGCATTCAAATTTTGTACTATAATATGCACATTCCCGATGGGTAGTCGTTCTGCATTCATGTTTAATCTAAGAATTATAAAAATGCTTCTTTTTATACAATCATACTGACATAAATGTAACTATATTTAGGAAAACCAGCTCAAAAGCTAACTTCTTTATCTGCCAAAAAATAGACTACGCAGGTACACACAAGGTTATACACAGTTACAGTGCACCCATCACAGGCAAATTTATATTAACTTTCCACTATAACCTCAAAGTACAAGCTTGTGATACATTATACATCTCTTTCAATTAAAAGAAGCAAAATCAAAGCCTTACAACAAATATCTTTACTGAAGATCATCTTCATCTGCCTTAAAAATGTACACACGTGCCAATGACAGCCCAACAAACAAGATGTTACTGAGTCAATTACACATTCTCCATGAGCAGTTCAAATGAAGAGAGAAAATTGAACCTCATTATACGAGGTTCTCCTCCTTGTCCTCTATATACAGGAAATCTGAATTCAAATAGGTCACTTTGCTTCCATGCAATATAAGCAATGACGTATCTTCTGCTTTAACAGAGCAGCAGGATGACTTTTCTTGAGGGAGAACTCAAATTCAGTTCAAACATTAGTGTCTATGGCCTGCTGATTCCAGCTGTGTCACGCATGTATCTTTTGATAATTCAATATAAAATCAATAGTAAAGATAAAAATTACTAGTTTTTCCCATTATTGCAAAATATAATCTTAAGAAGCACGAATCATTATGGATTAAGTTGCTTAAGAAGCAATTTCTTATTGCTATTCAGACAGTGATGATGCCACTTGTAAAATTCAGGATGACACAGGAGACAACAGCAGGCATTGCCTATACATTCTGTTAGAACAAAGAACAATACAGCACAGGAAAAGGCCCTTCGACCCTCCAATCCTGTGCCAACACATTTTGCCCTTCACTACTAAAACTGTCTGTCTTCGCTTGCAGGATCTGTATCCCTCTATTCCCTTCCTACTCGTGTATGCTGCTATTGTGTCTGCTTCCACCATCATCTCTGCCAGCACGTTCCAGACACGCAACATTCTTTGTGCAAAAAAAACTTGCCACATACATCTCTTTTAAAATACCCCCACCCCACAATTTGAACCTGTGACCCTAATTACGGATGCCTCGAACTTGGGAAAAAGCCTTATACTTTCCACTTTATCAATGCCATTCACAATCCCAAACTTCCATCAGTTCGCCCCTCAACATCCTGTGTTCCAGAGAAAACAAGTCCAGTCTTTCCAACATTTCTTCATTGCTCAAATCCCCCATATCAGGCAACATCTTGGTAAACCTTTTCCGTACGCTCTCCAAAGCATCCACATCCTTCTGATGGTGTGGTGACCAGAACTGTACGCAATATTCCAAGTGTGGCCTAACTGAAGTTCTATAAAACCGCAGCATAACTTGTCTAGCCTTATACTCAATGCCCCTTCCAATGAAGGCAAACATGCCATAGGCCTTTTTTACTACCTCATCTACTTGTGCTGCCACCTTCAGTCATTTGTGGACTTACACACCCAAATCGCTCTGCATATCAAGGTTTCTAAGGGCTCTGTCATTTGTCCAGATTAAACAGCATCTGCCATTTTTTTGCCCATGCCGCCAACTGATCTATATTCTGCTGTATCCTCTGACAATCCTCTTCACTATCTGCAATTCCACCAACCTTTGTATCGTCTACAAACTTACTAATTAAACTAGCTACAGTTTCCTCCAAATCATTTAAGTAGACCACGAACAGAAGATGTCCCAACACTGATCCCAATGGAACACCACCGTTCATAGAATCATAGAATCCCTACAGTGTGGAAACAGACCATTCGACCCTTCGAAATGTATCTCCACCCAGCCCCACAACCCCTACCCTACCCCTGCAACCCTGCATTTCCCATGTCCAATCCTCGTAACTTGCATATCTTTGAACTGTGGGGGGAACTCGGGGCACCTAGGGGAAACCCACACCAACACGGGGAGAATCAAACCTGGGTGCCTAGTGCTGTGAGGCAGTAGTACTAACCACTGAGCCAGCCACATTCTAAAATGCATCCTTCCACTGCTACCCTCTGTCTCCTATGATGAAGCCAGTTCTGTATTCACCTTGCCAGCTGACCCCAATACCATATGACCTCACCTTTTGTACCAGTCTGCCATGAGGGACTTTGTCAAAGGCTTTACTGAAGTCCATGTGGACATCATCAACAGCTTTACCTTCAATCATCTTCATTACTTTCTCAAAAAACTCAAATCAAATTAGTGAGGCATAACCTCACCTGCACAAAACCATGCTGTCTATTGCAAGTAAGTCCACCAATAACTTTCATACCACCGACGTGAGGCTCACAGGCCTGTAATTTTCTGGATTATCTTAAACAATGGGACAACATTTGCTATTCTCCAGTCCTCTGGAACCTTAACTGTGCCAAAAAGGATACAAAAATGTCTGTCGATGATCCAACAATCTGTTCTCTTGCCTCCCTCAATATTCTTGGATGGATCCCATCAGGACCCGTTGACGTATCTACCTTAATACTTTTTTAGGATGCACAATACCTCTTTCTTTTAAATAGCAACTTGGCTTAGAAATTCGACACTCTCTTCCCCAAGATCATCCTTTACCAATTCCTTCCCTTTGGTGGATACTTACACAAAGTATTTGTTTAGGGCCTCATCAATCTCGTCTGGTTCTACACATAGATTCCTTCCTTTGTCCTTGAGTGGGCCAACTCTTTCCTTGGCTACCCTCTTTTCTTTTAATGTATGTATAAAAAGCCTTGGGATTCTCCTTAATCCTGTTTGCTAACAACTTTGCCGTACCTATCCTTCATTCTTACAGGAACATGCCACTCTTGAACTCTTACAACTGCCGCTTGAAATACTGCCACATGTCTAACATGGATTTACCCCCAAGCAGCCGCCTCCAATCAAAATTCTCCAGTTCATGCCCATTTTGTTGCAGTTCACCTTCCCCCAATTTAACACCTTCACCTGAGCTCTGCTGGTTATCCCTATCCATGAGTATCTTAAAACTCATGGTATTATGGTCACCACTCCCGAAATGCTTCCCCACTAAAACTTCACTCATCTGGCCAGGCTCAATTCCCAAAGCTAGGTCCAGTACAACCATTTCCCTGGTTGGACTACTTACATACATACTGTGGCAAGAAACACTCCTGAATGGTCTTTACAAATTCTGTCCCATCCAAGCCCCTAGCACGATGTTTTCACATCTTTCCAAAATCTGTCTACATATTCTCTCCTCTATCTCCTGGCTATTGGGAGGCCCAAAATATACCCCCAGCATTGTGATTTCACATTTCCTATTCCTCAGTTCCACTCATATTGCCTCGCTGCACGAGTCCTCTAATGTATCCCACTTCCGTACTGATGTGAGGTACTCCTTTATCAGTAAGGCAACTCCCCGACCCCTTTTACATCCCATTTTATCACAAGTGAAACATCTAAATCCTGGGACATTCAGCTGTCGATCCCCTTCTTCTTTCAGCCAAGTCTCCGTATTCACAATAATATCCTAGTTCCAAGTACTAAATAAAGCTCTAAATTCATCTTCTACCTTGTCTATCACATTTCTTGCACTGAAACACATACATTTCAGACCACCTTCCTTGCTCTTTTCAGCAGTGTTTCCCTGCCTGTTCGTGCTCTTCGTCATATTTGTCTTCATTTCTTCCTCTCCCTCAATTTCTGCATCTACTGCCCTACTCCCCTGGTTCCCATTCCCCTGCCACTCTAATTTAAACCCTCCCCAACCACTCTACCAAGTACCCCCAAAGGTAATCAGTCCCGGTGCTGCCCTCATGTAACCCATCCAGTTTGTACAGGTCCCACCTCCCCCAGAATCGGTCTCAATGCCCCACGAAGCTGAAACCCTCTACCACTTAATCTGCAGTCTGGCGACTTCCTGAAGGAGCAGTGCCCCAAAAACTTGTGATTTCAAATAAATCTGTTGGGATGATAAGTTAATGTTCTGTGACTTCTGACTTTGCCTACCCCAGTCCAAAGCGGGCATCTCCACATCATTAAATAGCCTTGGAAGAGTAGAAATGTTTGAAGAGGAATACCATGTGAAATCTGATGTGCTTGGCCCATATCCCTCCAAACCCTTCATATTCATGAACTTATCCAAATGTATTTTGAATGTTGTAACTGTACCTGCGTCCACCGCTTTGTCTGGCAGTACATTCCACACACAAACCGCCATCTGTGTAAAAAGAAATTGCCCCTCCTGTCCTTTTTAAATCTTTCCTTTCTCACCTTAAAAATGTTTAGTTTGGAGCTCTTCTTTCCCCCTCAAATTCCCCAGGGACCGACCCTTGTGATTCGATGCCCCTAGATATTTCAGGCATCAGATTTCTAGTGATCTCAACTGAAGGGTGAGAGATAAAAGGTACTGCAGATGCTGGAGAATCCGAGATAACAAGCATGGGGCTGGATGAACACAGCAGGTCAAGCAGTATCATAGGAGCAGGAAAACTTGACGTTTCAGGCCTAAACCCTTAAGGGTGCTTGCTTAATGAAACAGTGGAATTTCCACCAATGGAGGTAGAAATTAGCCATCCATATTGTACAGGAAGTTGTGAAAGAGACTGATGGAATCAGAAGCTGGGGAATAGTAGTGAGGGAGACATGTATATTCTCGGTTATGATGAGTTTTCAGATAATGTCACTAAATGGAAGCATGCGAATAAGAAAGAAGAGGGCGTCAAATAATAAGATTCTGGCAGTAGGAGCTGTAATGGTGTAGTGCTGGAAGGGAAAGAGAAGCAATTTCAAATTATGCATTGAATACAATTAGATAAATAAAAACAAAACCAAACAAACATAGCCCCACCCCAGAGGACAGCCGTAGAGTGCCACAGGATGAACACGGTGTGGTCAACCATATAAAGAGCAGCACACAAAATGAAAATGGAAGGAGAGATTGGTTACCCTTGTTACATTACACAGGATGTCATTTGCAACTGTGGTAACATCCACTTCAATACTATGGCAAGAAAGAGTGCTACCAATGAGCCAAGCTAACAGTCCTGGAGATAGTGGCCTCAAAAGTCTGCATGACTTTGCCCATAAAAGCTTCAAGGAAAACAGCACACAAGTGAAAAATGACGGGTCTGTACTACAATAATTTGTGCCCGAACAATCTTTCGCCAAAGGTACAACAGGAGACCCAGCCAATTCCCATGGAAGCTAAGGGCTGGAGATTTATTTTTAAATCATTACAAAGACTTATTCAAGTAGAGCATTGAGGAAGAATTAGATTAAACAAGACTGTAAAATCAACAGTTATATTCAACTGGCACATGGATTGTACCTTAAATAAATGCTAGATTTGAAGGAACATGATGGTTTGCGTAACGCCAGAAAAATGTCCGAACATTTAAATTAGTGCCTGATGTGGAAATTTGATTCAAGCAACACAAGTCAGATCCACAGGTGTAGCGATACATAATGGCGGACACTGATTCAATCATTTTTTCCAAAAGAGAACTAATCTGAACTCCAAAAATATCCAATGCTGTGAGAAGGCAGTGGCACTACATGAATAAGGCCTGGCACAGATACAACAGGTAAATGGCCTCCTTCATGCTGCAACCCATTCCATGATAATCTTTGTGTTTTAAACAGACACAAAGGAAACTCATGTTATAAGTTAACAGTTAACACAGAAGTATATTTCATGTGGCTCAAAGGTTAGCACTGCTGCCTAACAGTGCCAACGACCCAGGTTCGATGCCACCCTCAGGCAACCATCCGTGCAGCTTGCACATTCTTCACAGGTCTGTGTGGGTTCCCTCCGGGTGCTCCGGTTTTCTCTCAGTCCAAAGATATGGCCGTGCTATATTGCCCACAGTATCCAGGGATGTGCAGGTTAGGTGGATTAGCTATGGAAAAAGCAGGGTCACAGGGATAGGATAGGGGGATGGGACAGGATGGGCTGCTTTTCAGAGGGTCATCGTGGACTCAATAGGCTGAATGGCGTGCTTTCAAATTGCAGGGATTCTATGATTCACAGTGGAGATTGGTGAGGTGAGGATGAAAGAACAGCTTGTATTATTACTCCCTTGAAATCCACTGCAAACCGAATTATCTCAACTAACCACAGCCAAGGATATGAATATTCCAATGCAACAGGGCAAGATGTACCCAAGTTCACAACTGCAACTCCTTTTAGTAGTTGCCCATTGTCCCAAAGGCACCACAGGCACAGACAGCTACTTATGTACAGATGAAGGGTCACCAATGCACAAGTATGCAGAAAAGTAAAAAAGCAGGGTTCCATGAAGAACCACAGCTGGTATGGGGTCCGAACACTCTATTGGTGTTGTTTTGCATCACATTCTAGCCATCTAGCCACTGAGCTAACTGATTTGTAGCACCTTTTAGGAGAATCAACTGGCAGATGATGGCATGATGAACAGTGAATGGCAGAACCTTTAGGAGTATTGTTATTTAGAGGGATCGGAGTGTGAAGATCTACAGATCACTGAAGGTGGTAGCACAGGGAGATAAGGTAATAACAAATGTCTATCGCATGCTCGCCTTCATTGGAAGCAGCATTGAGTTTAAGGACAGGTAAGTCATGTTGCAACTTTATAGAATTTTAATTAGGCCACACTTGGAATATTGCCTATAGGTAGTTCTGCTATAATGCACGTTTCATGAACATGAATTGGCTGTAACGCAATTGACGAATAATGCTGTTTGGATAACATGAACTTTCTGTTGTACAGGTATAGCGATTTTCGAAAGCACGAGGTCATGTAAGAGCACAAGTGTCGCATGTAGGAGAACTACCTATACAATTCTGGTCACCACACTAACAGAAGGATGTGGATGTTTTAGAGATGGTACAGAAAAGGTTTACCAGGATGTTGCCTGGTATGGGGGATTTTAGCTACGAAGAAAGATTGGGAAGACTGGGTTTGTTTTGACTGCAACACAGGAGGTTGAGGTTTATAAGATTGTGAATGGTGTGGACAGAGTGGAAAGTATGCCGCTTTTTCCTCGGGTGGAGGGGTCAATTATTAGGGGACACAGGTTCAAGGTTGCAGGGGAACCTTGGGAAATGAGCAAGGCAAGGTTATCCACACAAAGGGTTGAGAGTACTTAGAATGCTCTGCCAGAGGTTGTGGTGGAAGCAGACACAACCACAGCATTCAGGAAGCACCTGGATGAATCCATGAATAGGAAGGGAATGGAGGGACACAGATCCCATAAGTGAAGCCAGTTTTAGTATGGAAGGGCAAAATGTATTGGTGTGGCTTTGGAGGACCGAACGCCTGTTCCTGGGCTGTTTTGTTCTATATCTTGCTTTAATTCTGAAGCCACTGGTTAATGCAAACAATTTCAGCAAACTAATAGAAATATTTACTTATTTCTTACAGGCTGGGATTCTTTTCTCAGAACCTTCAATAGTTTAATAACTGGAGAAACTAAAATTAGAGAGAAAGAGAGAGCGCCAAACCAAGCAGAATCATCTCCTGAAGTCTCCAAAAATCAATCTGCTTCCTGCTAAAACTCAATTAGGACAGGCGCTAAAACAAAAACAAAGTTGCTGGAAAAACTCAGCAGGTCTGGCAGCATCTGTGAAGGAAAAAACAGAGTTAATATTTGGAGTCCGGTGACCCTTCCTCAGAACTGATGTTGGCTGGGAAAACATCAGTTTATATGCAGAAAACAGGGAGGTGGGTAGGGTAGGGAGTAAACGATAGGATAGGGCCCGAAGAGAGAGAAGAACAGTTGGACAGACAAAGGAGTTACTAACAATCAGGCTGGGAGGGTGAATAGTTGTTAACGGGGACTGTTTTCCACCTGTCTTTCTCTCTCTTTGGGCTCTATCCTATCCTTTACTCCCTACCCCACCCACCTCCCTATTTTCTGCATTTAAACTGACGTTTTCCCAGCCACCAGTTCTGAAGAAGAGTCACCAGACTCGAAATGTTACCTCTGTTTTTTCCTTCATAGATGCTGCCAGACCTGCTGAGCTTTTCCAGTAATTTTGTTTTTGTTCCTGATTTACAGCATCTGCAGTTCTTTTGGTTTTAGTTACGACAGGCTCTCCCTATATTGACCAATTCAACATCCAAACAAGTGCTAGCCTGAGCATAGCAATCATTTGGTGCTCTTTCATCGAGAGAAAAACAACCAACTTGTATTTTCTTTCCAAGCCAGTTCCAATAGAAAACAGAGATAAAAGGTACTGCAGATGCTGGAGAATCCCAGATAACAAGGCGTGGGGCTGGATGAACACAGCAGGCCAAGCAGCATCATAGGAGCAGGAAAGCTTGACGTTTCGGGCCTAGAC
The DNA here is from genome assembly GCA_024137785.1 of Ginglymostoma cirratum. Taxonomy (NCBI): domain Eukaryota; kingdom Metazoa; phylum Chordata; class Chondrichthyes; order Orectolobiformes; family Ginglymostomatidae; genus Ginglymostoma; species Ginglymostoma cirratum. Next base: position 2,186,657 of record JAHRHZ010000013.1, read on the forward strand.
CCTT
>JAHRHZ010000013.1:2187060-2266786 GCA_024137785.1 Ginglymostoma cirratum
GGCCTGCTGTGTTCATCCAGCCCCACGCCTTGTTATCTCCAACAGAAAACATCTCTCTTTGTTCTCCTTCCTTTTAAAACAAACTGTTATTCAAAGTTCAATTCTTAACTTCAATTCAGTTACAAACCAAAAAAAAAATGAAAATAAAAGGAACTGTAGCTATCTCTACAATTTGCAATAAAAGTTAGATCACAAAATTTCTGATAACAAAAATAGTTGGATGTAATAAATCATAAACAACAGCCACAACTATAAATATTCAGTATCACAGAATATAATCAAACTACTGATGAAAGCCATATAAAACCAAGCGGAAAAATTCCTATCAGGATTATCTATGCCTTTCATAACTTTTTCACTTTAATTAAGTCCCCTCTCAACCTTCTCTGCTCTAAGGAAAACAACCCCAACCCAGCTCATATCACTACCATGATGTAGAGGAGGACACATCGTCCACTCCACACAATCTGCCAGTCGGAGGGACTGCTCTCTCTGTGACTCCCTCGTCCGTTCCAAACTCCCCACGAACCCCAATACCGCCAGCATCTTTCCCTGCAACCGCAGGAAATGCTACATCCACCTACTCCTCTACATTGCGGAGGCTTGGGGACCGTTTTGTAGAACAGCTGCGCTCTGTTTGTGACAAATGACAACACCTTCCGGATGCGAACCATTTTAACTCCCCCTCCCCCTCCCACTCCCACTCCCTGGGTGATAAGTCCATCCTGGGCCTCGTCCAGTGTCACAATGGCACTACCCGCAAAACGGGAGGAGCAGCACCTCATATTCCGCTCGGGAGCCTACAGCCCAATGGCCTAAACGTGATTTCACCAGTTTCAAAATCTCCCCACCTCCAGCCTCAACCCATGTTCAACCCTCCCTCTTATCCCCGCCTCCTTGACCTGACGCAACCTGTCCATCTTCTCTCCCATCTATCCACCCCTCCCACCTCACTGACCAATCCCCACCACTCCCGACCTGCACTCACCTACCACCATCCCACCTACCTTCTCCAGCCCCACCTCTTCTCTCTCTCTATTTATTTCTGAGCTCCCTTCCCCCACCCCATTTCTGAGTAGGGTCCTGACCCAAAACGTCAACTTTCCTGCTCCTCTGCTGCTGCCTGGCCTGCTGTGTTCCTCCAGCTCCACGCTTATCTCTATATAAATAACCTCAGGATTTCAGACAAGGGGCAACAAAAGGGTTCTGTTACCAGTTGGAATTCTGTGCCCCATATATGGAAGCACAGTAACATTTTGGGAATACCATCCCTGCTAGGCTAACGCTAATCCTATCATTGTGCTTATGTTTTGGTGCAAAGACCCATCTGAACCAGCCATCAGATCAGAGTACAATAACAAAGGAAAATTCTAGCACAGTTCTGGGACAGGTTGACCTGTCAGAAGTGCTTTCTTTCAGATAAGACACTAAACTGAAGCCCAAACCCTCTCTAAGATGGGTAAGTAAAACAGCCATAGTGCCACTCTCTCATTAAAGAGCAAGAGACAGGTAGTTTAACTTGAGTGTCACCATGCCTAAGATGAGGAGAGAGGCTGAGAAACTAAGACATTCACGGTAACCTCAGACGATGCAGGAATTGAACCCACGCTGTTGGTATCAGCTTGCTTTACAAATCAGCCACTTAGCCAACTAAGCCAACCAACCCTCTTTCAGATCAATGTACAAAATACCACAATATTTTTCCAAGAGTGGGAGTTCTTCCCAGTATCCTGGTGTACATTTATTCCTCGACCAACAATGCTAAAACAGATTATCTAGTAAAAAAACCAAAATGAACTGCAGATGCTGTAAATCAGGAACAAAAACAAAGTTGCTGGAAAAGCTCAGCAGGTCTGGTAGCATCTGTGGAGGAGAAAACAGAGTTAACGTTTCAGGTCTGGTGACCCTTCCTCAGAAAAATTGCATGAAGACATTCAAGTCTCCGCTTGGAAGGCTTGGGGACCACTTTGCAGAACACCTACGCTCGGTTCGCACTAAACAACTGCACCACCCAGTCGCGAACCGTTTCAACTCCCCCTCCCATTCCTCAGATGACATGTCCATCTTGGGCCTCCGACAGTGCCACAACGATGCCACCCGAAGGTTGCAGGAACAGCACCTCATATTCTGCTTGGGAATCCTGCAGCCCAATGGTTATCAACGTGGACTTCACAAGCTTCAAAATCTCCTCTCCCCCCATCGCATCCCAAAACCAGCCCAGCTTGTTCCCGCCTCCCTTACCTGTCCTTCCTCCCACCATCCCCTCCTCCCATCTCAAGCCCCACCCCCATCTCCTACCTACCAGCCTCATCCCACCCCCTTGACCTGTCAGTCCTCCCTGGACTGACCTATCCCCTCCCTAACTCCCCACCTACATTCACCTTTACTGGCTCCACCCCTGCCTCTTTGAGCTGTCTGTCTCCTCTCCACCTATCCTCTCTTCTATCCATCTTCTATCCGCCTCCCCCTCTCTCCCGATTTATTTCAGATCCCCCCTCCCCTCCCCCATTTCTGAAGAAGGGTCCATGCCCAAAACGTCAGCTTTCCTGCTCTTCTGATGCTGCTTGGCCTGCTGTGTTCATCCAGCTCTACATCTTATTATCTCTCATAGGTCTCCACCTCTTTTGCCTTCAGTCCAATTTACTGCTTTCTACAGATGGTATTAAGAGTTAAAACAAATTCTTGCCACAAACTGAACATGCTTTACTTAAACTGATATTCACTTTAAAGGGAAGTTTTCTTTCATTTAAATAACTTTCTACTGAACTTAAGTTTGCCATCTAAACTGATTGGAATCTTCCATCATGTAGCTTCAAAACGTAGGGACCTTTGTAAATATTAACCATCATGTTGCTAATTGTGAGTTCTTCAAAAAGATTTGAGAACTCCACCGACATCATTAATGTATAGATGAAGGCATTAACAGCCTACAAGAAGAATTTCAATCAAGCCAGTTACGAGATAATTTAAATAATTTAGAGAATAAGCTAGCATTGTAGCAGACAATGTTGTTAGATATAATTTGATGTACAGCTCTTGGAGCTGGTAAACTCCAGACAGAGCAATATAATTCAAACACCTTAAGCAGTAGAACAACAGACAGCTGGCAGTGACTATGGTTAAATTACCCAAGGTGTATTAACTACATAACAAAAATTATCGGGAAGACAAGTAATGTTTAAGATTTGTATTGTAAATGCTTCCAATGCTCACAATAGACATGATTAAGATTTTTAAAATTATGCATAGATTCAGAGGAATTGTTTAAGAGACCTAGTTGTTTGGAATTCCCTCCTTAGACTTCAACTTCTCTCTCTCCACTCGTTTTAGATCTTCTTAAAATCTACATCTTCAAGCAAGCTTTAGGACATGTCAAAATGGTTTCTTTGCTCCTGACAGTTTTTGTCTTATTGTGGATTCTTGTGAATCACTACGGGACGATTTACTATGTAGAAAATACAAAATGAGTGCAAACTGTTGTTGAAATGGTTAAGGTTGGGTAAATTAAAAAAACGTGAGTATATGTAAAATAGAGAAAGATAAAAAGTTAGGTGAGATGTGTATTTTTTTCATACGACAACCATCAGCACCTGCAAGACATTACTGAAATACAATCTGCTTGAAATTCTCAACAAGAGTTGGGAAAGTTACTGACAGATCAGTACATTGCGAACTGTGAAAGCTCAGTCTCCCCTCTCTCAGAAGACTACATGACTTAGGGTAGGCCAGTTCATATCTAATAGAGTAGATTAAATGGCCAGATGGTTTTTCACATCACTCTACAATGCTAGCAACGAACAGATGGGGGCAAGTATAAATGAAGATTCCACTTCCCACTGTAAGTTCAAAGTAACTACTAGAACCAAGTTGCAAAATCCTATTAGCCAATTTAATGATCTTAAAACATATACATCTTAATAGGCACTTCATGGGAAATAAATAATGATACAATATGCAGTTTTCTCGAGATGTAGATTAATAAAATAGCCATTTAGCACACAATGACCAAAACAATACCGAAGTGAACAATTAACCTCCGTTATTAATCAATGATTTTCCCAAACAATTCTTCAATGAAACAGATTTACAGACCAAAACTACAGTCAATACCCCGTTGCTGCAATAATTTTATCAAACATAAAAACTTGAGAAATTGTCCTAGTTGCAAATGGCAACATTTCATTAAACAATCTCCAAACCACAGACAGTAACTGTAACTATTCTGTCAATAGAGACATCAATCTTCTGGCAGGCATCAATAACTTTCCTAAGTATTTTCCTTTACAAATGGTATGCGCGCTGTCAGTGTGGCTCCAATAACTATAGATCTTGACTGGGAATTAAAGCATTAGGGTCAAAAGCAATATTTCCTACAAGTTGTATTCATACTTTGCAGGCTACTCATAAGCTGTCTCCTTCATGTTACCCAATCTATACACTGATGCAAAAACAGGGCTATCATTCAGGCTTCTCACAAGGAAAAAGATTGAGGGAGGATTGGATGGAAGACTTATTTACCTAATAATATCATGCCATTTGCAGATTTCTACACAAGCAACAATTAGTTCATCTGGAATAAAATAGTTGCAAAGGCTCAGTAGGTAAAAGGTTAAAATTAACTTCAAACATTTGACCGGGCTACTTTATCTCAGCACACAAGAGGAGTACTCTTTTAGATCAATTTACATCAAAAGAGTTTGAAACATTTCCATAGCAGAGGGCAGCCCCATCAAGATTAATATTCTAGGTCTGCAACAAGTCCCAACTACTTCAATATTAATTTAGACAGAAGCATGTTAGAACATAAACAGTTTCCAATATATACTGAAAGAGAGTGATGTCTGAATAGACATGCAGATCCAGATGGAACACAAATATCAGTCTGTCTGCATCCTCCTTACAATCATTTGGTGCAAAATTGCCTAAAGAATGCAATACCACAGATTAAAAAGAGTTTCAAGAACTTGGAATACATGATAGGTTGCCCTGAAGGTTTGGGGTTGTGAAATCATAAGAACATACGAACTAGAAACAGTAGGAGGCCATCTGGCCCCTCGAGCCTGCCCTGCCATTTAATAAAAGCATGGCTGATCTTTTTGAGACTGAGCTCCACTTACCCACCCACTCACCATAACTCTTAATTCTTTTACTGTTCAAAAATTTATCTAGCATTGCACCTTAAAAACATTCAGCGAGGTAGCTTCAACCGCTTCACCGGGCAGGGAATTCCACCAATTCACAACCCTTTTGGTGAAGAAGTTCCTCCTGACCTCAGTCCTACATCTGCTTCCTCTAATTTTGAGGCAATGCCCTCTAGTCCTAGTTTCACCTGCTAATGGAAACAACCTTCCTGCCTCCACCTTATCTATTCCCTTCATAACCTTATACGTTTCCATAAGATCTCCCCTCATTCTTCTGAAAATCATCTGTGATAGCTGGAAAAATAAAATCCTATTTATGATAACGAGTTGGATTTGTTCATCTCTTAAGGTCATTTGCCTAATTGGTTTATATTAAGCACCCAGTTGGAAGGTATTAATAACTCAGAAAAATGTAACCAACAAGTGCTGAGAAGCTACTGACAATACAACCCCAAGAGGACAGGATAAAATGCCCTCTCTAAATATTTCACAAAGAGAAATAATCACTTAACCAAGTACAAAAAGGTGTCAGAGGGGAAAAGACAATTTTTATGAAACAAATTATCACAAGAACCCAACATCTCTGGGTTTTCCCTTTAACTGTACAACAGTGAGAACTTAAAATACAGCTTTCATTAATATCAACATTGTTTAACAGTATCTAAGAAACAAAATTCCTAAAAAGGCACTCTCTGGAAACCCAGTGAAACATGTTTTTAATAAAGCTAAAATGATAGGTGTTGAGGGAGGCAGAGCTGACGAGAATTGCAGGCGGCAGAACTGACCGCACCCCAGACATAAACGTATACTGGTTCATTGATGAAGAGCAGGAAAAGAAATTATGCATCTGTTCAGGGGAGTAAACAAATTTCTGTAACCCAGGAAACAGCAAAGCCAACAATATTTCTGTGGAATTATACTGTTTTAAACAGTCCCAAAGGTGAAGAAGCCTGGCACCACTATCAGTATGGCTGTCAATTACAATATATTTAACCACATGATCAATAGGATGTGGAGCCGCGCAGATGATGTCATCCTCTCTTCTCATTGGGAGCAACAGATTCCAAGCGTTATCCAATCACTGCCACAAGCATAGCTATTGTTCATGCTGCTTATCTCAGTCAGGCTATAACAAATGGTCACAGCTGCAACTTGCAACACCTAATCCAACCTGAAAAAGGAAAAGTTCCTGTTGTTAATCGTATTCTGCCATTAGAATGGAATAAGATTCTCAGTCTACCTGAACAAACCATCATGACATGATTAAAACCATCAACATTGATTCTACACTTTTAAAAAATAATTTTAATTTTAGATGTTTAAAGGTTCCCAGCACTGCAGAATCCAACCCACTTATGTTGCTGGGCATGTTACACAGTACTTAACAGGAATACAAAGAGATAATTTTGTGCTTCTAGTCCACATTCGTGAGATAAACTTCAGCGTTCCTACATAGGAAAAGAAAGCAGTTGCCACCACTGGCACTTGCTGCTCACCCTCTGATGGCTATGATAGCACAGTGAAAAATTCCTTTGAGACTGGTGTCTACCTCCATGAAGGAAGCACCACTGCATCATCATCTTGCAGGCTGCCAACCACCTGTGTCAACTCTATAAAACTTCAGCAGAATATGCTCAGCATAACAGGGTATTTTCCTTAACATATCAGAAATTTTGCATACATATTTTCAAGCTCTTCAAAAGGGGCTACTGAATACTAACCAAGGGCAAGAATAACTCTGCTTTCCAAAAAGCAAGATTTAAAAATCACCTAATCTTCCAAGGGGTAGGTTCCACTGGCTGGTGTTTTACTCCGCCAGAACAGTAACCACTTGAAACCAAAGAATTACCACTGTTGTGCTCTGTACCATGATCAACATGACATCGAGACTGAAGGTCTCCTCACATTCTCAGCAGGGATTTCTGCATATTCTTGTAGGGCAACAGCACTGGACAAGGTAAACTGAACTGCTTTTAACACTATCCTGGCTGCAATCAGTTAATGCATACAGAGTACGGAATAGGAACCTCCTTGGTTTCTCTTGTTCAACTGCTCACTAGCTAAGTTCACCGAACTATTGGCAGAAACTGAAAACAGCATTTCATACACAATCGACCTTGAATGACTGCTGCTTGGAATCTTTGTGTTAAGAATTTGTTTCTGAGCTCTGAATTTAAAATTGATCAGTTTTACCACTTTCACTTTACTTACATGGGTTAATTTAAATCAATTCAAATTATCAGAAGCCTATTATTGAAACTGCAGACCAAATATTCCTGAGTGCAAAGCTTCAGCATTAACCACCAACTGCCCAAAAGAAATCCAACTTACCTTGTTTGGTTGTAAAAGGAACTTTTATCCTTTGTAACAAAAGTTGTTCTTGTTGTTTGTGATAAAGTTCCAAAAACACAAACATATTTTTCAACAAACACAAGCAGCATAGTGGCAAGACATATTGTCAGCAAAATGATATCTCTAATGCCATACTATAGCAAATTACACCCTTGTTCTGCTTGCTCCTTTATGATGTGTTTAAGTAGTTCTGAAGGTTTTACAACTTTTTAAATACTTTTATCAACATCAGTTCCAGAATCAGAAAGTTACTTTAACCTTCCGCAGAAAAGTAACCAACAAGGAAACATGACCGCAGCTAACAAGCACGGGGCTGGATGAACACAGCAGGTCAAGCAGCATCATAGGAGCAGGAAAACTTGACGTTTCGGGCCTAAACCCTTCAAGCGGTCTGGAGCCGCGTGTCTGCAAATAAACAATAAAAGTTGTAATACAGAACTTGAATTTGCTGACAAAGGGACACATAGACCAAAGCCCTTCATCTTACACTGATCAGGCCCAATGCAACAGTCAAATTTCAAACAGTCACAATAATTAACACCACAGGGGAAAAGGGCACAGGTTGGATGGCAAGTCGACTCCAACTTGCCAAAGCATCACACTGGAGAAAACAACATTCTCTACAAACTAAAGGAATCTATTCAAGTCTCGTACCTTTCATTCAGAACCACCCTGCAGGTTGGGGAGCCAAAAGTGGTTTTTCCTTAGCAATGTCCTGACCAGTCGGGGTAAACTCAGGAGCATGGAATGAGGCACCAGGGCAACTGTGAATATTTTTGGTGCTAATTATATCAGTTAACAACAACGAAGACTTCACCTAACCTGCATACTTACTGATTATAAGCCTATTATATAACTGCTTGTGCTTATAAGCCCCATGTTTTGGAGATCGTATTGTCTCACGTATAGAAAAACGAGCAAAATCTTCAAGCTTACATTTTAACAGAAACAATGAGATCAATCATAAGTGAGTTCATCCACAGACAATTAAAATAAATGACAACTTCCAGATTTAAGGATGAGTATGCACGCTGGAAGTAGAATGTCACCGCAACTTCCAATCATGACAAACTTCTCATCATTCACCATTACAAGGAAGAAACATCAGAGCTAGAGACTTTGAAGTATTTATAATTTGAAATAATACAATTCAATGATGGAAAGATAAATAAGAGTCAAACAAACATTTATGTAACAGTTCTGAGAACTACTGAAGATTTATCTTGCATATTAATCACAGTTAATACTTACAAAAATTCCAAATAAATTACTGAAGATTAAAAATCACAGCCATTTTAAATAGACTCTAGTTAAGTGGTGAAATATTCATGGAGCTGTTGGTTTCTAAAATATCCATAGCTATTGCACCATATAATTATGTAAAAAATCATTCACAGCATGTGAGCTTTGCTGGCTAGGAAAGCATTTATTGCCCATCCCTAACTTCCTTTGAGGTGGTGATGGTAAGCTGCATTCTTGAATTGAGACAGTGGGGAGAGGAGATAGCAGCACTCCTATTAAGAGAAAGTTCAATGGCTCTAACCCAGCATGGAAGAAGGAACAGCAATATAATTTCGAGTCAGGTTACCTTGCAACTCAGAAGGGAATCTACAGGTGATGGTGGTGGTCCCAAGAATCTGTGGCCCTTGTCCTTCTGGATGATAAAGGACACACGTGTGGAATGAGCTGCCTAAGGTGTCTCGTTAAGAAGCCAAGTTAGTGCAATGCATTTTGTAGATTGTACACACTGCTGTCATTGTGTTAGGTGGTGCAAGGGGTTAAAGTTAAAGGTATTAGATGCAACTCCAATCAAGTGGGCTGTTTTGTCCTGGATGCTATCAGGCTTCTTGTGTTGTTGGAACTACATTCATCTAGTCTAGTACAGAATATTCCATCACACTCCTGTTATGCGCCTTGTAGATGATGGGACAGGCTTAAGGACCTGTTCATGTAACCACAGTTTATTATATGGCTGGTCTAGTTCAGTTTCTGGTCAGTGGTATTACCCTGTATGTTGACAATGAGAGATTATGTATAATGTCACTGAACATCAAGGGGTGATGGCTGAATATTCTCTGTTGGAGACAGTCATTTCCCGGCACTTGCATGACATGAGCCGTACTTGCCACTTATCAGTCCAAGCCTGAAACGTTGCCCAGATGTTGCTACCTTTAGACACAAACTGACACCATTATCTGAGACGTCGCAAATGTTGCTGAACATTGCGCAATCATCAGTGAACATCCCCACTTCTAACCTTATGATGGAGGTAGGGGTCATTGATGAAGTGGCTGAAGATGGCTGAGCCTTGGAAACTACCCTGAGAAATTCCTATAGTGATGCCCTGGGACTAAGATAATTGACTTTCAACAACCACAACCATCTTACTTTGTGCTTTAGGTTTTTTTTGCGGTAAAATATATGTAAATAATTATGTGATTTACAAAGTTTTACTGAATTACAAACGAAGAAACACAGAACTTTAACAGAAATTGCTGGAGAAACTCAGCAGGGTTGACAGTATCTGTGGAGAGAAAGCAGTGTTAACACTGCAGGTCTGGCAAACTTCCTTCAGATTTTCAGCATCTTCAGTTCTTTGTTCTACTATAGCACAGAAGCTTTGATATAAGCCCTACGTCTTCGTCCACTTGACTGAGGTTTTTAATTCCCTTCCAGACATTTGTACCCCTAGAAATTTCTGAAAATTGGAGTCACTGTAGCTGACTAAATCTAAAGGACGCTCAATTTTTTGTTCAATAAATAATTAACCCTGCAAGCAATATATAAGAATCCTTTCCTTGTGATTTGGACACTATTTAATAATATCACATTGAATTTTGCTTTATGCAGCTAATAAAACTTAGTGGCACGGTGGCTCAGTGGTCAGCACTGCTGCCTCACAGTGCTAGGGACCCAGGTTTGATTCCACCCTCAGCGACTGTCTGTGTGGAGTTTGCACATTCTCCCCGTGTCTGCATGGGTTTCCTCCGGGTGCTCCAGTTTCCTCCCACAGTCCAAAGATGTGCAGGCTAGGTGGATTGGCCATGTTAAATTGCCCATAAGTGTTCAGGGATGAAGAGATTAGGGGGATGGGTTCTGGGTGGAATGCTCTGGGGGTCAGTGTGGACCTGTTGGGCCAAAGGGCCTGTTTTCCTTTTTCCACCAGAAGTCTATAAGAACTGCCCAATTTCAAATAAACAAGCTGGTACAAAATCTGACAGGTATTGTGACTGATAAACCTTATTATTGTGGTTGGTTGGCTCACCGAGCTGGTTCGTTGTTCCACAGACATTTCATTACCCTGCTGGGTAACGTCATCAGTGCAGCCTCCAATGAAGCGCTGTTGTGTTTTCCCACCTGTTATTTAAACTCTGGTGTCCGCTGAGCTGGATTACCTCACTTCTGGTTTTCCTTTGCAATGGAGTGTATATAGGGTCTAGCTTCATGTGTTTATAGATGGCTTTCCTAGTGGAGTACCAGGCTTCTAGGAATTCCTGTGCTTGCCTCTGCTTTGCCTGTCCCAGGATCCTGGTGGTTCTCCTTATCCATGTGGATGGAGGTGAGTGAGTATTGGTCATGTCTTTTTGTTGCCAATTGATGCTTGTGTACCCTTGTGGTTAATTTCCCTCCTATTTGTCCAAAGTAGTGTTTGTCACAGTCTTTGCAGGGAATCTTGTATATGACATTGTTCCTGTCCAGGCTTCTCGGAATTGGATCCTGGGACAGGCGAAGCAGAGACAAGCACAGGAATTCCTCGAAGCCTGATTCTCAACCAAGAAAGCCATCAATAAACAGAGAGCTAGACCCCATATAAACTCCATTGCAAAGGAAAATCAGAAATGAGGTAACCAACTCCACCAGACCCCAGAGTTTAAATACCAGATGGGAAAACATAACAGCGTTTTCATCGGAGGCTGCACTGATGATGTTACCCAGCAGGGTAATGAAACGTCTGCGGAACAAAACAGCTAGGCAACCCAACCAACCACAACGTCCACAACCCAAGCTACAAATCTATTCTAAAACCTCAGAGGGAATTAGAATGTTGGCCTTTTTTTCAAAGAGGATGAAATATAAAAATAAGCAGATATTGCTAAAATTACACAAGGCCTCAGGTGAAATACAACGAACAGCTGTGTTCTCTTTATCCAAGGAAAGACACACAGCACTAGAGATAGCCTAGAGAAAGTTCACTCAATTGATCCTCATCATGGAGGGGTTTTCTTGTGAGCACAGTTTAAGGGGGTTGGCTTTACTCACTAGAATTTAGAAGAATGAGAGGAAACCTCTGCAAAACATACAAGCCTATTGGGGGGGGGGGCGCGTGACAAAGTATTTCAGACACTGATGAGGAGGCTTTATTTTCTCTCAAAACATCATAAATATGTAGAATTCTTTAACACACCAGGCTGTTGCTTCTTTTTTAAAAATATACTCTAAAATGCTATTACACACAACTGAGTGACTTTTCTACCACCAAAATCACCTTCTTTTAAACCACCACCAAAAAACAAACATGTAGCCAATCAAGTACTTACAAGCAAAGGCTATTATGAACAATGCAAAACAAAAGTAAGGAGGAGGTAGGGAAAGAGAGGGCTGTTGAGGTTGGATCTTCAAGTATGTTCAGGTGGAGACAGACGGATTTCTCATCATTAGAGGATTCACGGGTTACGGGGATAAAGCAGCAAAGTAGAGTGGCAGGCATTCAGATTAGCCTTGATCTCACTGAATGGCAGTGCAGGCTCAACACCCAAATGCCGTACTTCTGCGCCTATGTCTTATGGTCAGTTTGTGTGTTCTGATTTCACTCTTTCTTTAAAGGCTTTTCCTTCCATGCCTACTTCTCTCTCTGGAGTTCAGGTAACTACAGACCAGTAAGCCTGACGTCAATGGTGGGAAAGTTGCTGGAGAAGGTACTGAGGGATAGAATCTATTTCTATTTGGAAAAGAATGGGCTTATCAGTGATAGGCAACATGGTTTTGTGCAGGGGAGATCATGCCTTACTAACTTAATAGAGATCTTTGAGGAAGTGACCAAGTTGATAGATGAAGGAAGGGCTGTAGATGTCATCTACATGGACTTTAGTAAGGCGTTTGATAAGGTTCCCCATCGTAAACTAATGGAGAAAGTGAAGTCACATGGTGTGCAGGGTGTTCTAGCTAGGTGGATAAAGAACTGGTTGAGCAACAGGAGACAGAGAGTAGTAGTTGAAGGGAGTTTCTCGAAATGGAGAAAGGTGACCAGTGGTGTTCCACAGGGATCAGTGCTGGGGCCACTGTTGTTTGTGATATACATAAATGATCTGGAAGAGGGCATAAGTGATCTGATCAGTAAGTTTGCAGATGACACGAAGATTGGGGGAGTAGCAGAAAGCATAGGGGATTGTCAAAGAATACAGGAGAATATAGATAGACTGGAGAGTTGGGCGGAGAAGTGGCAAATGGAGTTCAATCCGGGCAAGTGTGAGTTGATGCATTTTGGGAGGTCTAATTCTAGAGCGAACTATACTGTAAACGGAAGAGCCTTGGGAAAAGTTGATGAGCAGAGAGATCTGGGAGTTCAGGTCCACTGTACCCTGAACGTGGCTGGATAGAGTGGTCAAGAAGGCATATGGTATGCTTGCCTTCATCGGACGGGGTATTGAGTATAAGAGCTGGCAGGTCATGTGAAAATTGTACAAGACTTTGGTTCGGCCGCAATTAGAATACTGTGTACAGTTCTGGTCGCCACATTACCAAAAGGATGTGGAAGCTTTGGAGAGGGTACAGAGAAGGCTTACGAGGATGTTGCCTGGTATGGAAGGTGCTAGCTATGAAGAGAGGTTGAGTAGGTTAGGATTGTTTTCATTAGAAAAAAGGAGATTGAGGGGGGACCTGATTGAGGTCTTCAAAATCATGAAGGGTACAGACAGGGTTGATGGAGATAAGCTTTTTCCCAGGGTGAGGGATTCAATAACGAGGGGTCACGCGTTCAAGGTGAGAGGAGAAAAGTTTAAGGGGGATACACGCGGAAAGTACTTCACACAGAGGGTGGTAGGTGCCTGGAACGTGTTGCCAGCAGAGATAGTAGAGGCAGGCACGGTAGATTCATTTAAGGTGCGTCTGGACAGATGCATGAGTAGGTGGGGAGCAGAGGGATACAGATCCTTAGGGATTGGGCAATAGGTTTAGACAGTGGATTTGGATCGGCACAGGCTTGGAGGGCTGAAGGGCCTGTTCCTGGGCTGTAAGTTTTCTTTGTTCTTCTTTCTTTGTTCTTCAAGTTGAAACATTTGTCCTTCTCTTTCAAGTTCAAGCTTTCTCACTTTTTTTTTTCCCTTTTTTTTTCATTACTTCTAGTTTAACCTGCTTCATCTCCAACTCAATTGATGGCAAGTCAAGCTGTGTGCCACCTGCGTTAAAATCTTCTTCCAATCCCAGATGGTACAGGACAACATCAACTGATCACCTACCTTTATGCTATTTCCATCACTATCCCTTCATGTCTAGAATCCAGAAAGCTATTGATTGGACTTGAAAATGCTTAAGTACTGAGCACCTAAGCCCACTTGGGTACAAAATTCCAAAGATTCACCACTCTGAATAAGCACTTCCTCATCTCACAATTCAGTTTTAAATGGCCTACCCCTTATTCTGAGACTACGTCCCGTTTCTAGACTCACCAGCCAAGTAAAACATCCTATTTACATTCAACCTGCCATGTTTATTAAGAATTCTATCAAGTTTCAGTGAAATTGGCTCTCATTCTCCAAAACTCTAGATGTGGTTTCACCAAGGCTCTGTACAACTACAACATGACATCTTTACTCAAATCCTCCTGCAACAAAGAAAACAGATTTTGCCTTCCTACTTGCTTGCTTTCAGTGACTCATAAATGAGGGCCTCCATTTTACCGTAAGTAATACCTCTTTCTTTCTAACAAAAAGGATAACTTATTAAGAATAATTCTATTATTTGTCATGTTCCCTTGAAGTCTCCTTGTACCTTTTCTCACAACTTACATTCCTATCCAGTTTTCTGTCATCAGAACATTTGTTTTAATTACATTTGGGTCATGCATCCAAATCATTTATATAAATTCGTCACAATTATGAACGTTGCACTGATCCTTGAGATGCCCTATAGTTACAGCCTGCCATCCTAACAATGGCCCATATGATCAGTATTGCTGACAAGGCCAGAATTTATTGTTCATCTCTAACTGCCCTAAAGAAAGTACTGGTGAGTCACCTTAAAACAACACAGTCCATCTGGAGTAGGTAACCCACAGTACTGCTAGGAATGGAGTTCCAGGGTTTTGATGCCACAACAGTGAAGAAACAACAATATAGATCCAGGTCAAGGTGGTGTGTGGTTTTGAAGAAAGCTAACAGGGGATGGTGTCCCCATGTGTTCACTTTCCTTGTCCTTCCAGGTCAAAGCTCTGAGGGATGCTGTCGAAGGAAATCTGGCCAATTACTGCACCTTTTTTGTGCAAGTAGAAATGCACATGTTGGATGGAGGGAATCAAGCAAAAATTCATTCAAAATAGCTTCTTGCATGAAGAATGGTCACTTCAGCAATGTATCGAACGTATACTGCATCCACACTTCCAAAGTAGTAACTAACTATTTTGCATGCGCAAGTGTTAAGTTCATATTTGACCTTTTAGTATAAATATAGGCAGAAATTGGGGTCAGTGTAAATTCAAAAATGTATAAAACTGTAAATTGTGTTCACTACCCATCAAATAAAGATAGGAATATTTGTTTAGCACCAAGCCAAATGACTCAACATTCTTGCAAATAGTTAAGTCAATCAAAAAAAAGTAAAAGAATAAGAGACAACATCTGATCCAATGAAATGTTACAACGAATGCAATGTACAATGTAGAAACTATTGGTGGTTTTTGAAAAGCATAAATAATTAACAATACATCTTCCAATGATACACATTAGTTCACAGCAGAATAGTGTTTATAAATATATTCAGAGATCATATTTATTATATACCCCTAAAAGTAGGTGGGATTTGAACCCTCCCGACTAGGATGTAGGGTCACTGTTACTGCACCATAAGACCCCCCTCACAGATACACAAAATTCCAACACAATAAAAAGAGTCGTTATGAGGCCAATTTATTCAAATAAACAAATTTAGAGATTGCTGAATGTTATTGCACATTTTATCTACTATGCCGAACAACTTTAAATCTCGAGTCCCACACAATTCCCTTACCAAGGATCAAACAGGTAACCTAGTTACACGTTTCTAAATATGCTGCTTAACGACCAGTCATTGGTTGTGTAAATGAGGTCAGCTGTCCCTCTGCTACTGCATGTATAGCACATTAGTCACATGGTTAGTTCTTAAAAATTTCACCCCACTTCAGTGTTTGCTTTCAGATCACCATAAAAGGAAACATGGAGCAAGTTGCCTACTCATCCACACAGTCTATAAAGCATCGTCCAAGATAAGAAGTCGTCCAAGATAGGAAATAAAAATGTTCAATGAGAAAAATCCATTAAAAAGGGGTACTGGGCTGATGATAAGCATTTGATTTTGTCTTAGATGGTTTCTCAACGAGGTTGCAAAGCCTCACCCGCAGTCTTGCATGTGTATCCAAGGCAACTGCGTTTAAGAAAACCAAGAAAAAATCTTAAACTACTTAGTGTCACTGGAATTATTGTCCTTGTAAATTTTTTAATTAAGGGTACTGATGAGATTTTAAACTAGGGAATGGATCAGATGCAGGGAAATTTCAAAATCTAAGGAAAAAAAATCTCGATGTGAGAGAAAGGTCACCAAAGATAAAGGCAAATGGAAGGGACAGAGTTTAACAGGAAAAAGTGCATCAGCAATAAGATCCAAGTAAAGAAGTGACAAAAAGATAAAAACTAATGGTCCTTCCTCAGAATGCACAAAAGCATACTTAACAAGATAAACAAAAGTTCAGCAACACAAACAGGGACATACTGAGCTGATGTAATTGCTGGCGGACAGACCATTACCAAAGCTGAAAAACAAATATTCCAGGCTACATAATATTTTATAATGATAGGAGGAATGCAAATCAAGTACTGTCCTTAGTTATAAACAGATGCCAGAAGGACAGTAGCAAGAAAGGATCTTGATTCAGAAGATTTGCAAGTAGAAGCAGAATTGGGGCAGGGGAATTAGGAATAACAACAGCCAGGAAAGAGTGGTGGGAGTAGGTGATAGGATCACAACAGGCAATTAGACAGAGCATTAAAAAAAGTTATTGGACTTTTTAATGAAGGCAATGTAATAAATCTGGTGTCTTTAATCTTCATACGGTGATAAAATTGAGTGTTTGAAGTTGACAGCTGCCTAGGAACAGAGGTGAGTTTGTTACATTGAGTGACCTATTGAAAACAAAATAACTGAACTGTTCAAAAGTCAGTTGGTTAGAGGCAATCAAACCAAAAGGGTAATATCTAAATAAAAACCGAAAGAACTGCGGATGCTGTAAATCAGGAACAAAAACAAAGTTGTAGGAAAAGCTCCGCAGGTCTGGCAGCATCTGTGAAGGAGAAAACAGAGTTAACGTTTCGGGTCCGGTTCTGAGGAAGGGTCACCGGACCCGAAACGTTAACTCTGTTTTCTCCTTCACAGATGCTGCCAGACCTGCGGAGCTTTTCCTACAACTTTGTTTTTTGTTCCAAAAGGGTAATATCTTTGGGTGGCCGGACAGTCAGATATATTATACAAGCAGAAGAAGTTCTGACAGCAGAGCGCTGTTGTTGAGGCACAAGGCAGTCAGGGTGCTAAAGGACATAGCTTCTAGACTGGGTCTGCGGCAGGTGATAAGGGAACCAAGAAGAGGGAAAGACATACTTTACTTCATCCTTACCGATCTGCCAGCTGCAGATGCTCTGTCCATGACAGTATCGGCAAAAGCAATGACCGCACAGTTCATGCGCAGACGAAGTCCACCTTCACATTGAGAATAACTTCCAATGTGCTGTGTGGCACTATCACCGTGCTAAATGGGACAGACTTTGAACAGATCTAGCAACTCAAGACTTGGCATCCATGAGGCGCTGTGGGCCATCAACAGCAGCAGAACTGTACTCCAGCACAATCTGGCTTGGCATAGCCCCCACTCAACCATTGCCATCACACCTGGGGATCAACCCTGGTTCAATGAGAAGTGCAGGAGGATATGCCGGGAACAGCACCGGGCATACTTGAAGATGAGGTGTCAACCTGGTGAAGCCACCAAAAAGGACGACTTGCATCCCAAACAGCATAAGCAACAAGTGACCTATGTGATCCCACAACCAATGGATCAGATCTCAGCTCTGCTGTCCGACCATATCCAGTTGCGAATGGTGGTGGACAATTAAACAACTCACTAGAGAAGGATCCACAAATATGATATCCTCAATGATGGAAGACCCCAGCACATCAGTGCAAAAGATAAGGCTGAAGCTTTCACAGCAATCTTCAGCCAGAGGTGTCAAGATGATGATCCATCTCGGTCTCCTCCAGTGGTCCCCAGCATTACAGATACCAGTCTTCAGCCAATTCAATTCACTCCACGTAATATCAAGAAGCAGTTAGAGACACTGGATACCGCAAAGGCTAAATGGCCCTAACAATATTCTAGCAATAGTCCTGAAGACTTGTGCTCCAGGACTTGCCGCTCCCCTAGCCAAGTTGTTCCAGTGCAGTTACAACAGTGGCATCTACCTGACAATGTGGAAAATTGCTTGGGCATGTACTGTACATAAAAAAGCAGGACAAATCCAACCTGGCCAATTACAGTCCATCAGTCTAAATTTGATCATTAGTAAAGTGATGGAAGATGTCACCAACAATGCTATCAAGCAGCATCTGCTCAGCAATAACCTGCTCAGTGATGACCAGTTTGGGTTCCATCAGGTCCATTCAGCTCTTAACCTCATTACAGCCCTGGTTCAGACATGGACAAAACAGCTAAATTCTAGAGGTGAAGTGAGAGTGACAGCCCTTCACATCAAAGCTGCATTCGACTGATTGTGGCATCAAGGAGCCCTGGCAAAACTGAAATCAATGGGAATTGCGGGCAAACTCTCCAGTGGTCAGTCATACCTGACATATAGGAACTTGGTTGCGGCTGTTGGAGGTCAGTCTTCTCAGCTCTAGGATATTTCTGCAGGAGTTCCTCAGGGTAGCGTCCCAGGGCTAACCATCTTCAGCTGCTTCATCAATGACCCCTGAAGTGGGGACGTTTGCCGATGATTGCACAATAATCAATACCGTTCGTGACTCCTCAGATACTGAAGTAGTCCATATCCAAACATAACAAGATCTGGAAAATATGCTTACAAGTGGCGAGTGACATTCACGCCACACAAATGCCAGGCTATGACCATCACCAATAACAGACAATCTAACCACCAGCCCTTGACATTCACTGGTGTTATCAACATTGAATCCCCTACTGTCAACATCCTAAGGGCCATCATTGACTAGAAATTCAACTAGACTCACCACATAAACATAGGGCTACAACAGCAAATCAGAGGCTAGGAATACTGCAGAAATTAACTCACCTCCTGATTCCCCAAAGCCTGTCCACCATCTTACAAGACACAAGTCGGTTGTGTGATGGAATACTCCCCAGTTGACTGGATGAGTGCAGCTCCATCAACAATCAAGAAGCTTGACACTATCAAGGACACAAAGCAGTCCATTTGACTGGTGCTTCATCCACCACCAACACTCAGTAGCAGCAGCATATACTACTATCTACAAGATGCACTGCAGAAATTCATCAGAGATCCTCAGACTGCGCCTTCCAAACCCACAACCATCCCCATCTAGAAGGATAAGGGCAGCAGATATATGGGAACACCACCACCTTCAAGTTCCCCTCCAAGCTACTCACCATCCTGACTTGTCACTGGGTCAAAATCCTGAACTCCCTTCTAAATGACATTGTGGGTCAACCCACAGCAAGTGGACTGTAGCAGTTCAAGAAGGCTACTCACCACCACCTTCTCAAAGGCAACTAGGGACATGCAATGAAGACTGGCCAGCCAGTGACACCCACATCCCACAAGTGAATAAATTAAAAAAAAGGAAGGCACACCGTAAGGTGACTGCTAGAGTGCTGCAATACAGGAACAACGAAGTTTTGCTCCAATTGCACAGAGTTTGGATAAATTCATACCCTGAGTAACGTACATGGTCTTGGTCTCAATATTTAAGGAAGTATATAATTGTTCTAGTAAACTGAAGGTTCAATAAGTCAATTCCCCGGGCTTAGAGATTTTCCTAAAGCGAAGTAAACTAGGCTAAATATTTTGGAGGATTTGAGACAACTGATCTAGCTGAAGCCTCAATTCTTAAATAGAATTAAAATACACCTATAACCAACTAGCACTTTCACAAACATTTCTAATTCCTCAAGAAAATAACACGCTTGCTTTTGTCTGGAAATTTTGTCCACTGACTTATGAACCTACTGTAAATAATGTCAGATAACAAGGTGTAGAGCTGGATGAACGCAGCAGGCCAAGCAGCATCAGAGGGGCAGGAAAGCTGACGTTTCGGGCCTAGACCCTTCTTCAGAAATTTCTGAAGAAGAGTCTAGGCCCGAAACGTCAGCCTTCCTGCTCGGCCTGCTGTGTTCATCCAGCTCTGCACCTTGTTACCTCAGATTCTCCAGCATCTGCAGTTCCTATTATCTCTGTGAATAATGTCACCCAGATTTGAAGTTTTTCACATTTCAATGCCAGATGGAAAAACTGAAATACTGCAATGCATACCTGCAATCTTTGCTTTAGTCTGTACATCGAACTCTCATACTGAAAATTTCTTTTTCTAATGGTCAACTCCTATTTTCAACAGTTTCACTGTCACCAAATTCTACTTGAAGGAAAACTCTCTTTGCAACATGGTGGCACAATGGCTCAGTGGTTAGTACTGCGCCCTCACAGAGCCAAGGACTTGGGTTCGATTCCACCCACAGGCGACTGTCTGTGTGGAGTCTGCACACACCCCCATGTCTGCGTGGGTTTTCGTCAGGTGTTCCGGTTTCCTCCCACAGTCCAACAAGGTGCAGGTTAGGTAGATTGGTCATGCTAAATTGCCTGCAGTGTCCAGGGATGTGTAAATTAGATGGATTAGACATGGGAAATGCAGGGTTACAGGGAAAGGGTAAGGGGATAGATTTGGTTGGTATGCTCTTCGGGAGTTGGGGGAAATGGACTTGTTGGGCCAAATGGCCTGTTTCCACGCCGTAGGGGTTCTATAATGTTCTAACTGCTGGACTAAGTGCAGTAGGAAAAGAAAACTGAGAGGGAGTATCCCATACTGAACTAAATCACAATAGGTGGCAGCACAGGTAGATAAGGTCGTAAAAAAGGCCGAATTTTCAGTCAACTGGTAATCCACAACTCCAAGCAAATGTTCTGGGACATGGGTTTGAATACCACCATGGCAGATAATGAGATCCGAATTACACAAACATAGAAACCAAGTACAGGAGTAGGTCATTCATCCCTTTAAGCCTGCACCACCATTTAATATGATCATGGCTGATTATGCAATTTGGTATTCCACTCCACTTTCACTCCATGCCCCTTGATCCCTTTATCTGCAAGGGCCACATCCAGCACCCTCTTGAATATATCTAACACATTGGACCCAACAACTTTCTGCAGTAGAGAATTTCACAGGTTCACAATCTCAGAAAAGAAATTCTTCATCTCAGTCCTGAATGGCTTACCCCTTATTTTTACACTGTGACCCCGAGTTCTGGACTTCCCCAACATCAGGAACATTCTTCCCCCAGCTAGCTTGTCCAGTTCCATCAGGATTTTGTATGTTTTTATGAGATCCCCTTACATTCTTCTAAATTCCAGTGAGTACAAGCTCAGTCGATCCAGTTTGTCTTCCTATGTCAGCCCTGCCATCCTGGGTATCAGTCTGACAACCTTCACTGGAATCACCGAATAGCAAGAATGCCCCTCCCCCTCAAAGAGGTCAAAATTGCATGCAATACTCAAAGTGTGGCCACACAAAGGACCTGTATAACTGCAGCAAGCTATCCCTACTCCTACACTCAAATCCTCTCACTATGAAGGCCAGCATGGCATTAGATTTCCTGACCACCTGCTGCAATCGCATGCCAACCTTCAGCTAATGTTCCACTATGATATCCAGGTCACAACACACCTCACCTTTTCCTGAACTGCCACCATTCAGATACCAATCTGCTTTCCTGTTTTTGTGACCAAAGTGGATAACCTCAACTTTATCCACATTACATTGCATTTGCAAACTATTTGTCCAGTCAGCCAGCCTATCCAAGTCACCCAGCAGCCTCAGAGCGTCCTCCTCACAGCATACACTTCCACCCAGCTTGGTGCCATCTGCATATTTAGCGATATGGCATTCAAATCCTTCATTTAAATTGGTAATGTACATTGTGAACAGCTGGTGTCCCAGCACCGAACCCCAAGGTACCCCACTCGTCACTTACTGCCACTCTGAAAAGGACCTGTTTATTTCAACTCTCTGCTTCCTGTCTGCCAACCAGTTCTCTATCCATGCCAAATACATTACATCCAATACCATGAGCTTTAACTTTCTTCACTAATCCCACGTGGAGCTTTGTCAAAGGCCTTTTGAAAGTCCAGATACACAACATCCACTGATTCACCCTTGTCCACTCTGCTGGTCACATGCTCAAAAAATTCCAGAAGATTTGTCAAGCATGATTTCCCTTTGGTGAATCCATGCTGACTAGGGCCAGTTCTGTAACCACTTTCCAAATGTTCAATTATTACATCCTTAATAACTGACCCAGCATTTTCCCTACCGATGTCAGGCTAACCAGTCTATAACTCCCCATTTTCAGAAGCTTGGGGTTACCTTAGCTACCCTCCAGTCAATTGGAACTCGTCCAGAGTCCACAGAATGTTGAAAAATGATCACCAATGCATCCACTTCCTTAAGCACTCTGGAATGCAGAGCATCAGGCCCTGGGGACTTATTGGGTTTTAATCCCATCTCCTAACTAATAAGGATTTCCTTCAGTTCCTCCTTCACGCTGGACCTCTCACCCAGAGCATTTCCAGAAGGTTATTTGTATCCTCCTTAGTGAAGGCAGATCCAAAGTATTTGTTCAACTGCTCTGCCATCTCTTTGTTGTCCATTATGAATTCACCTGATTCTAATTGCAAGGGACCTACATTTGTCTTCATCAGTCATTTCCTCTTCACATACCTGTTGAAGCTTTTACAGTCAGTTTTTACGTTTTCTGAAAGCTTACTTTCACATTCTATTTTCCTCTTTCCAATTAAACCATTATTTCTAAAAATCTGGAATAAAAAGCTAGACAAATGATGACCATGAAATCACTGCCGATTGCCATAAAACCCCACCTGGTTCACTACTGTTCTTTAGGGAAGGAAATCTACCATCCTTAAGTAGTGTAGTCTACATGGGATTCGAGACCCAAAAAGAAGCTGACTCTTAAGTGTAAAGATAATAAATACAAATATACTAGAAGTGTAAATGATAACTGCTGGCCTAAACAGTTATGCCTACGTCACAAGCATGAACTTAAAAAACACTTTTTGATGACCTAGTTCATCACAGTTCCCTCCAACCTCAAGCAGATATTCCTCCTTAATTAGCCACAGCTCAGCCAGTAGAGCCTTTATCTCTAATTCATTAGGCTATGACTAAAATCCAGAACTTGAGGTCAAAAATCAAGGCTGACATTTGCGTGTAGTACTAAAGGACTGCTGCAATAGTGGGGACGCAATCATTTAGATGAGACATTAAGCTAAAGTCTCAGGTGGTCGTGAAGGCTTTCATGGCACTGTTTCAAAAAAGAGGTGCCAGATTGGATTATGTTCTGTTTGAGTATGGTTAGGTGTAAAACCTTTTTATGTAAGGAAGAAATCCATTTGGCCCTGGTAAAAAGTAAATGTCACTGGTTTATGATTATATTACTATTTATGGCACCGGCTTGTGGAAATTTACACAAACAAATTTTACTCAAGGACACAGCTATGTTTTAAAATAGTTAGTTTTGTAACTTAAAAGTATGTATCAAGCTAATACGTATGTACGTGTATATTATTTTGGAATTAGGTTTTTTCAAACTCGCAGTTATCTTGATTTTTTTAAAGATGTACCAATTGAGACCTTCTGGGTTATGGTTAATCAAAAGGAGGTGACACTACATTTCTAATCAGGCACACAAATTGCTGATGCCACCTTATTTACTGAAGATCTACAAAGTTGGAAAGCTAAATGGGTTAAGCTGTTATAAGAGGGACAATGTTACAAGGTGATTGACAAGTCAACAAAAATTAGGAGGCAGCAGAAAATGATGGCATTAAGATGACCATTACTTTTAAAGAATCTAATCAGGAAGCAGACACATATTGTTTAGTCAATTCAAGTTTGACCATAAACTGTTTGTGTACTGTTCATGCACTCACAAACAAATTTGAGTTGAGTCTGTCTCTAATGAAGCACAAGGGGTAGTGCTGGTAAGTGGCAGTACTTAGTGATGTGCGAGAATAAAGACTGAAGTGAAAAAAAACTTCAGTCAACAGGATAGGACAAGAAGCTGTGTCCAATCAACCAGTGTCATGAACCAGATTAATTGCAAAACCGCTGCTTTAATTACGTGTAATTTCTCTACACTTGCTATGACAAACTTACTAAATTCTGTAAACCTGCAAAAACGTTGATTGGCCTGGAATGGATCTTGTAACCAACCAGAAAAAGTTTTAGACTGGTTCTCTCAAAACAACTCAATAATTGTAACTGGCTTACATCTTACAATTAAAGTGTACACCAAAATCTTATGATGGAGACAGGTCAGCCAATTATCCTGGTGAGTATTTATCCTTCAATCAACTTCATAAATACAGATCATCTAGCAGTGACCACATTGCTGCTTTTGGAAACTTCATGTCTGCAAATTGGATGCCACTTGTCCTACATTGCAACAGTAAATGTTCTACATTGAAAGTGTAACTGCATTGTTATTTTTTGGCTTCAAAGCAATGAAGTGACCAATGATACTGAAAGGCACTGTACAAATGCAAGTTCTATTTTTAGAAGCATTACTTTCATATAATTCCATAGACATTGATCAGTTTCTAATATCATGCCCAAGCTGCCATTATTGACTAGGTGGGATGCTCTTTAGAGGGTCAGTGTGATTTGTTGGGTCAAATGGCCTGTTTCCACATTGTAGGGACTCTACAATGCTGCCTGGGAGGTCATCAAACCATAGGGTCTACAAAATGAAGAACAGATGGTCTCAATTCTATGTTGAGAAATTGTTTCTGGAATTCTTTATAGTTCAGTCACATATCCATCATGTTCAGTGCCCATTCATGTTGCAACTCAATTCTCATGCTTAATAATTGGAAACGCAAATTCACCACTCTTCATTACATTTTGCATTGCCGGCTTACAGGCTGCATTTTATTGTTAAAGGGTATATCATAGGATAACACGCTAGTGCAATGCTAGGTGAAAGACTGCTAAATTCCAGACATGCCAGAATTGAAGTCAGATATTAAATTGAAGCTATCTGCTTGCTAGCTGAATGATAAAAATCTCAGCACTATTAGTATAACACTACTCTCAGAAACGGTATCACTAAAAAGTAATAGGTTAACAGGGTCAATAATCTCAGGTGGTTTCTTGGTCAATATGGCTGCCATATTTGCCGAGATAACAACAGTAAGTGCAATTTTAAACCAACTGGTAGACCATGTGGAACACCCAGAAAATTTGGAAGATGCTGACATGCCAATTTTTCTTTTTACCCTATTACAACATTCACCACCATTCTGCTGCACACACTGATCCTATTACATTGCCTTTTACGCAGTCATGGGTACTAAAATCCTATTTGTTTCCTCACACCGAGATGCTCAGGATTTCTTTACACTCACTGCTTCTGACCATGCTCTCTATTATAGTTTAGATCACCTATAAATTTTAGAAATAAAAGAGAAATTTGCAAATTACAAAAGATAACCAAAGCACATCATTTTGTGCCACAGAACCCTAGCTATATAAGTGACTCAGCGACTTCCTTTAAATTGTTAATCTCACTCAACCGTTATGGCAAATGCACAATTTACAGTATTTCTCCTGAAAATATTCTGTCAGACTGCAGACTACTGTGTATTTATTCTGTGTTCAGATATTTCTGAATGCTTCCACACCAGAATAAAGCAGTGAGATTATATCACTGCATTTTCACATCGCTGTTCAAGTACATTTTTAAAAAAAACTGTCAGGCACTTCAGCCTTATAACTCCAAAGAGGCTAGACAAGAGATTTACAATCAATTAACAGCAAAACTTCCTAAAACTACTGATTATGCATTTTGTGACATGTAAACAGCAAATTAAAGGGATAATTCCGCCTAAAGCAGACCTCTGTGGAGTCTTTTAGTGCAACTCTGGTTATGTTTGTCTGCTTATTATTCACTGTGTGTTTCCTGGAAATTGCAATGCAAACTATCAGTCCATTTTGCATTCAATTGTATAGTCCTAAGTTTCATTTATTTGTTGCCTACAGTTTTGAATTTGTGGAATGCTAACTGCTCAGACATACTGTCAAATTAACATGCATCAACACTGCAGCAGGAACATGGGCAGTCAAAGTTGCTGTAAAATTAATTCCATTCTACTAGGAAACTCCATAATGTTTTAATTTAATTTTAATTAAAATGTAGCTGTCTGCCTCAAAAATATACATGAAAAGCTGACTGAAAGACATCCACGTACGTACAAGCTTTTCAAACCACACATCACTATAAATATAGTAGTTTGCGTAACAATTTTCTATTTAAGTATCCCAGCATCAGTCCCATTGATCAGTAATATGTATTTATTTAATTTTATACTTTCTTTCAAACACCTGTGGCTACATTTCCAAATGATAGATGGAAGTTTGTTATACTTGGTTCGCTTTATCTCTATCTAAACAATACAATAAATTCTACTTGTATCTTGTGCTGACATATACTTGAGGTTTAAAAAAATGTATGCTTGCCATGAGATATCCCAGTTCATTCTCACGTTCATCTAGGAGGACAAATATTACCAATCTGCACAGCTGATGTTCAGTCTTGCCTGTGAGATACTCAGGCACGCATATGCTCGTATTTTTTGGTTGAATTTCAAAAAAAAATCACTTAAAGGGTTTTTCCTATTGGTACAGACGTGTGAAATCATCCCCACCATTGCATGTATTGCAGATAGCTCCAACAAAGACTTGGGATCATATCCTAGATAGTCCCTGTGGAACGTCTAAGAGATATTTTGCAGACAGATGGAGGAAATAAATCCAAGAACAGGAGAAGGGGCAAACTGGGGTGAAAATAATGCAGTTTGAGCATCATAGAGCCACACAGCATTGAGTCAAACCCTTTGGTCCAACTCATCCATGTAGATCAGCTATCGTAAATTAATCTAGTTCCATTTGGCAGCATTTGTCCCATATCCCTCTAAACACATCCTATTCATATACCCATTCAGTGCCTTTGAAATGCTGTAATTGTACCAGCCTCCACCACTTCCTCTGGCAGGTCATTCCATACACACACCACCCTCTGAAAACATTGCACTTTAGGTCCTTTTTAAATCTTGACACTTTTCTTAAATCTACGCCCTCTGGTTCTGGACTCCCCCACCTCGGGAAAAGACCCTGACCATGCCCCTCATGATTTTATGAATCTCGATAAGGCCACCCCTCAGCTTTCGATGCTCCAGGGAAAATAGCTCCCATCTATTCAGCGATAGGGTCTAGGCCCGAAACGTCAAGTTTTCCTGCTCCTCTGATGCTGCTTGGCCTGCTGTGTTCATCCAGCCCCACGCCTTGTTATCCCATCTATTCAGCCTCTCCTTATAGCTCAATTCCTGCAACCCTGGCAAACATCCTCGTAAATCTTTTCTGAACCCTTTCAAGCTTCACAACATCCTTCCTATAGGAGGGAGACCAGAACTGAAAGCAGTATTCCAAAAGCAGCCTAAGCAATGTCCTATACAGTTGCAACATGACCTCCTAACTCCTATACTCAATGGACTGACCAATAAAGGCAAGCATACCAAAAGCCTTCTTCACGATCCTATCTACCTGCGACTCCACTTCCAAGGAACGATGAATCTGCACTCCAAGGTCTCTTTTTTTTCCAGCAACACTCCCCAGGACCTTACCACTAAGTGTAAAAGTCCTGCCCTGTTTTGTCTTTCCAAAATGCAGCACCTTACATTTATCTAAATTAAATTCCATCTGCCATTCCTCAGCCCACATGCCCATTTGATCAAGGTCCCATTGTACTCTCACGCAACCTTCTTTGCTGTCCACTACACTTCCAATTTTGGTGTCATCTGCAAAGTTACTGACCATAGCTCCTATGTTCACATTCAAATCATTTACATAAAATGATAAAAAGCAGTGGACCCAGCACCGATCCTTGTAGCACACTGCTGGTCACGGGCCTCTGGTCTGAAAAGCAACCCTCCACCACCACCCTCGGTCTTCTACTTTCAAGCCAGTTATGTATCCAAATGGCTCTCCCTGTACTCCACGTGATTTAACCTTACTAACCAGTCTACCATGAGGAACCTTACAGAAGTCCATATAGATCACATCCACCGGTCTGCTTTCATCAATCCTCTTTGTTACGGCTTCAAAAATCTCAATCAAGTTAGACAGGCACAACTTTCCACACACAAAGCCATGTTCACTATCCCTAATCAGTCCTTGCCTTTCCAAATATATGTAAATCTTGTCCCTCAGGACCCCCTCCAACAACTTGCTCACCCCCGGTCTATATTTGGCTTTTCCTTACCACCTTTCGTAAATAGTGGCACCACATTAGCCAACCTCCAATCTTCGGGCATCTCATTTGTGGCTTTCAATGAAACAAATATCTCAGCAAGGGTCCTGGAAATCACTTTTCCAGCTTCCCACAGAATTTGAGGGTACACCTGATCAGGTCCCAGGGATTTATCCACCTTTATGCATTTTAAGTTGTTTAAACTAATTGTGTTATTTTAAAATAGGCAACTGAAAAGTTGTATCTGACACAAAAGATATTGCCCAAAACGTCTGAGGCCCACAAACAGTATCTTCTGAAAAAAATGTAAATACCTGATATTTCACTTCTGCGATTTATTCCGCTACTCCCTCAGCAACATCCAGAACAAGTAGGTTTGTTAAATTTAAATAGATTACCTCTTGGGAATCTGAAATTGGTCTCACTTGGGCACGCAGTAGAATGCATACCTCTGCTTTCCTCGTTAACTCAGCATCTTTATAACTAAACAGTTCTTCCTTGGCCTAGACAGAGTGGATGTTGGGAAGATGCTTCCATTGGTAGGAGAGACTAGGATCCAAGGGCACAGCCTTAGAATAAAGGGAAGACCTTTTAGAACGGAGGTAAGGAGCAACTCCTTCAGCCAGAGAGTGGTGAATCTATGGAATTCACTGCCACAGAAGGCTGGGAAGGCCAGGTCATTGAGTACATTTAAGACTGAGATAGATAGGTTCTTGATTATTGAGGGGATCAAGGGTTACGGGGAGAAAGCAGGAGAATGGAGGTGAGGAACTTATCAGCCATGATTGAATGGCGGAGCAGACTCGACGGGCCGAATGGCCTAATTTCTGCTCCTATGGCTTATGGTCTTACTCACCCAGCCTATGTTTTGCCCCCCAGCGTAGAGTAACAAATACAGTAGACTAGATTGCGTAAAGTGCAGGTAAATCACTGCTTCACCTGGAAGGTGTGTATGGAGCCTTGAATAATGAGGAGTGAGGAAGTAAATGGCAGGTGTTGAACCTTCTGCAATTGCAAGAATAGCTGCCAAGGGGGTGTGGAGAGGTGTTGGAAGTGGAGGAGGTGGGGACCAAAGCATCTTTGAGGGAACAATCCCTGCAGAAAGCTGACAAGGGTGGGGAGGGGAATATGTGTCTGTTGGTAGCATTACCCGGAGGTGGCAGAAATGGCAGCTAGTCATTCTTTGGATGCAAATGCTGGTGGCATGGTGAGTGACGACTGGAGGTCCCTATTGCTGTTGTGGAAGGGAAGAGAGGGGCTGAGGACCAAAAGTGCGGGAGATTTGTTGGGCACAGTAGTGGGGAATCCTCGGTTGAGGAAGAAGGTGGACATTTTGGAGGCCTCCTTTTTGAAGTCAGTATCATCGGAACTTGGACAGACAGAGGAACTTGGAGAATGGAGTAGACATTTTACAAGAAGCAGAGTGAGAGGAAATATAGTCAAGTTGGTGGATTTGTAGTGGAAGCGAAATCAATTAACTTTTCCAAATCCAGGTGAGAGGGAAGCAGCAATGATGCCATCAACGTATCAGAGAAAGAATTATGGGTGGGGGCCAGAGTAGGATTGGAACAAGCAATGTTCTACATACTCCACAAAGAATGAGGCATAACTGAAGGGATTGTGGGTACCCGCGGACACCACACTTTTGACCAGAGAAAGTGAGAGGAGTTAAAAGGAGAAGTTGTTCAAAATGACGGTTGGGTCAGCCAGGCAGAGGAAGGTGGTGGTGGATGGGGACAGTTCAGGCTTTTTCTCCAGCAAGTGGAAAGCCCTGAGACCATCCTGATGGGTTGGACGTGGAAAGGGACTGCACATGGTAAAGAGGTGGTGGCTGGAGCCTGCAAACTGAAAATTCTGAAACTGACATAAAATGTCAGAAGAATTGCAGGTGTAAGTGAGAAAGAACTGGACAAGGACAGGGGAAAAGGGCTGAGAGGCAGAGGTGAGCTCTTTGGGACAGAAGTAGATGCAATGGGTGTGGCCCAGGCAATCCTACCTGTGGATTTTGGGAAGGAGGTAGAAGCAGGCTATGCAGGGGTTGCGGGACTATGAGCTTCGAGGCAGTAGTGGGGGACATCATCAAATGAAGTGAGATTAGTCATCATTATGGACACAAAAACCTGCTTTCAAAGGTGAGGTCATGGACCATGGAGAGCTAGGAGGAGATATTTGAAAGCTGACACTTAGCTTCCGCAATGTAGAGGTCAGTATGCCAGACCACAACAGCATCACTCTTGTCTGCAGGCTTGATTACAAAGTCAGGGTTGGATATGAAAGCACAGAATGCCGTCAGTTCAGACGGAGACAGGTTCAAATGGGCAAATGAGGGGGGAGAACGCAGAGAAATTGAGGTGACCAATGTCACATCGACAGTTCTCAATGAACAGGTTGAGTGTAGGTAAAAGGCCAAAGAGAGACGCCCAGGTGGAGGAGCGTGAAGGAGTCTGTGGAACTTGGAGAAGACTCTTGACCAAACAAATGGGCACAAAAGTAAACGCAACAGAAGAATAGTTAAATGTCACGCCCTGCCCAAAATTCATTAACATCGTGGCACGGGGGATAAAACTAAAAAACCTTGCTGACTACAGTACATTCAGCATCTAAAAGCAGGTGGTCAGAAGGGATAGTAAAAACATGACACCTCCCACCCAACCTCATACCAACTGCAAACCTGGAGCTATTACACACCGTTCCCTCATCAAAATCATTGTGAATAGCTGAGGGTTAACCAATGATCCTTGAAAGGTCTCTAATAACTGCCTGCCATGTGGGACCTTATTGAAAGCATTCTGAAGGCAGAAATTCAATCACACACACTCACCCACATCTTTCAAACTCACTTCCTGCCTTTGAGACGCTTCTTCGGCTGAACATGTGGTCAGCTAAATTATGTCCTTACGTGACTCTTGTGCCTTGTTTTATTTTGTAATGGTCCTGTGAAGTACGGTGGGGCACTTCACTATGTTAAAAGTTATACAAGTAAATATCGTTCAAACAGAACTAAAATAAATTTACAAATTCACAATATTGTCCTGTCTGCATACAAACATGCTGTGTTAAGAAAGAAACACAAGGCAGAAGTTTGTCAGGTTAAAACTCTTGTTCTTACACCTATGAAAATATTAGTCTTTTGGCCCGGCTGCTTCAAGCACCAAAAAAACATAAGTCAAGCAGCTGTACCACACTAAAAGCCTAGAGGGGAAAAACAACCAATTAAACAATTTATAAAATAATCTACTGTTAAGGAAATTAATGTTTTTTAATTAATTTGATAATTTTTTTCTGACTGATGTCAGATGTCACAGAGATTGTCGCTTAATAGAAAGAGATAGATTGCGGTATGATCTACAATTGTGTCATAGATGTTAACAGTCTAGCCGGCAATTCTGTAGTGAAATACGAAGCAGCATGGCAACTGTTCATCTATTGGAAGAGCCGAAGCAGGCAATGATGAGCAACGTGAAGGAACGGTTAACTCAAAACCAGCAAGTGGTCAAGAATCTTGGCAAAGGAGGATAAGGCAATTGGATTGTTACTCCTAAAGTGGTAGCAGCAAAGGCTTGAGTGGACACTCTGGAGAATGAAAGGCATTATTTTCTTGCATTCATCTCACATACCTTCATAACTGTTCACTTTTAGCCTTATTACCAGGGTTAACTTTGGCCAACAGGTGCTCAGGTGCATTTCTTTTAAAAATTAAAGCAACTTCAGTCAAACTTGTGCTTTGCATTTTTTTGTTTAGACTTGAGTTTAACTGGCTTTTAATTAAAACCACACCAAGTGTTGAATTATATTGTGTACTTAAAGCAGTTGTGAGGGTTATGAAGCAATTTTTGTTTTGCAATATAAACAAAGATATTTCAGCGTATCACTTCATTCAGCCTTCACCACTGTCGTTCAGGTGATGAGCATGGAACATTCAAAACAGTGCAAAGGGATCTTGATCACAGAGGCCAATTGGCTGAGAAGTGGCAAATGGAGTTGAAGTTAGATTAATGTGAGGTGCTGCATTTTGATAGTGTATAGGACCTGTCCTGATTTGCCCTGAGTGGTAAGGTCCTGGAGAGCGCTGCTGAACAAAGTGACCTTGGAGTGCAGGTTCATAATTCCTTGAAAGTGGAGTCACAGGAAGATAGGATAGTGAAGGTGGCGTTTGGTATGCTTGCCTTTATTGGTCAATGCATTGAATATAGGAGATGGGAGGCCATGTTATAGCTCTACAGGACATTGCTTAGGCCACTTTTGGAATACTGTGTACAATTCTGGTCTCCCTGCTATAGGAAGGATGTTGTGAAACGGTTCACAAAAGACTTACAAGGATGTTGACAGGGTTGGGAGAGGCCGAATAGACTGGGGCTATTTTCACTTGAGTGTCAGAGGCTGAGAGGTGACATTATGGATGTTTATAAAATCATGAGGGGCATCGATAGGGTAAACAGACAAGGTCTTTTTACGAGGTGGGGGAGTCCAGAACTAGAGGGCACAGGTTTAAGGTGAGAAGGGAAAGATTTAAAAGGGATTCAAGGGGCAACCTTTTCCATGCAGAGGGTGGTTCGTATGGAATGAGCTGACAGAAGTAGTAATGGAGGCTGGTACAATTATAACATTTAAAAGGCATCTGGATGGGTATATGAATTGGAAGTGTTTAGAGGGATATGGGCCAAATGTTAGCAAATGGGACTAAATTTATTCAGAATAACTGGCTGGCATAGACAAGTTGGACCAAAAGGTCTGTTTCCACATCGTATATGTCTATGACTGTGTGAGGTAAGTACAACTTGGGTGTGTCAATAGCTGGTTTATACAACCAGGCTGAATGGGATAACTATGCACTAAAACTGAATGAAGTGTGGTCTGGAGTATAAAGGTGCAAATTTTTTTAATACTTAGTGATGCATAAAATGCATTTTGTCAAAGAAAAGTAACATCCATGACAGACTACCTCAGCATTCAACAGATCATTTCAATGTCACTTATAAGGCTAAGATATTAGAAACAACAACATTCCTCAACATTATACTGCTGATTCATTCAGCTGGATTTTATGCACTCAAGCCATCGAACTGAAGATGTGCACACTTGCACGTGAGTTGAGAAGTCTAAAATACAGCCTGAATCCTCCTTGCTGCTTACCCACCCACATCTGACCCCATAATTTTACAGGGATTGATGGCCCATCCTGGGGTCGAGCTTTAAATGACCAATAAAGTGCATCATCCTGTTGCCACCAGCATTTTACACAGGGTCGGGAAAGGTCCATGCCATATGCAAAGCCGCATTGCTCTAGCTGTGGGCTGGTGCTAGGCAAGGTGGATTGTTGTTAACCTGCTCAATCTACATGTGGCATCTGCTTGGGGTCATTCTTTACCTGCATCCATCAGCTTTGAATGCTTCCCTATAGCCACACACCCGGCCATCCTCAGATTCCCCATGCTCTTGATTTTACTCAACCTTCCCACCATGACGTCTTGTCCTGGGCCCTTCAGCATTGTGGATTGCCCATCGTCCCAGCAGTGGCTTCTAGTGGCACATCTGGGACTAGCACAAACAAAGGTAACTGTGGTTCTTGGAAGTCTCCGTTCCAGGACATCACTGCAGAAGTTCCCCAGGCAGTGACCTCGACCAAATCATCTTCAGCTGCTTCATGATGACCTCTGTCTATCATAAGATCAAAAGTAGGAATGTTCACTTACGATTGCACAATATGCAGCATCATTTCGGATTCCTCAGACACTGAGGCAGTGTTCATTTGCAGCAAGACCAGAATGGCAGCCAGATTTGGACTGATAGGCAGCAAGTTAAATTCACGCCACCTCAGATCAGGGCAATGACAATCTCAAATGAGAGAGAATCTAACTATTGACCTTAAATGTTTAATGGCATTATCAACACTGAACCCCTCACCAACGATAGAGGGTTACCACTGACCAGATACTGAACTGTACCAACCAAATGCTGTAGATATAATTGCAGGTCAGAGGCCAGGAGTTCTACAGTGAGTAACTCACCACTTATCTCCCTCGTGCCTGGGCACTGTTGCAAGACAAGTCAGGAATGCAATGGAATACTTTCCTGAATGGACTGTCCTCTGAGGAGAGATTGAGGAGAATGAGTCTACATTCTCTCCAGTTTAGAAGAATGAGAGATAATATCACAGAAACATACAAACATAAAGGGATAGACAGTGTAGACACAAAAGGGATGTTCCCCCTGGCTGTGGCGTCTACAGCCCTGGAACACAAATTCTCAGAACAGAAGTTAAGCCACTTAGCATTGAAAAAAAGAGGAGGAATCTCTTCACTCAGGCAAGTTGAAAATGATCATCATCTATGATCAAGAATGGTGGAGCATTTTTAAGGGGCTGCATGGCCTACTCCTGCTCCTATGTTCCTTCTATCACATTGAATGTCCGTAACTTGAGGCTTATAAGCAGGAAGTAATTAATATTAAATTAAACAAAACATTCAAGATGACTTCTAACACTTTATGCGCAAGTAGGAACTGAGCGGCCACAGAACTCCTTACTGCACAATGCATAACAACATTTACAGAAGATAGTTTTTGGTATCATTACATCAGACCCTTTGAAAGGCAACCTGCAACAGAGAAACAAGAAACACTCAATCCCACATATGGTATATATTGGATGCGCAGAATCAGCCGTGAAACATTTCTTTACAAAATTCATGAAAAAACTGAATTATCATTCTTCTGTTTGACTACTCCTTCGGTGTGAAAATTCTGTGGTTTTCTAGGCTTTCTTGTTTTCCGGATATATTATTGTGTGACTCTATGACTGTGACTCTATAACTCACTCACATATACTAATCTTAATTCTACCGACATGTGATAAACAGTCATTTCACTCAACACTTCCATTAAATACATTTTATCCACTTACATTGCTTTTCAAATGAAGTGTACAACGCAAGGAAATAAAGAATAAATCCTTCTACTACAGGGGGTACACCCTGTATCAATCTGAACTGATCAAACCTTGGCTCCAATTTTTAAACTACTATTTCAGAAGTGAAGTCTTTGGTCCAGCATGTAATTGACTAGATTGCAAGAAAGACCAAAAATGATTCTTACTTTGAGACCTTATAAATTTTGTTTCTATTAATCTTTCATAAATTTAAAAGATTTTAGGTTTAGATTGCGAGTCAGGTACAACATGTCAGCTGTGGTCAAAGGCCAGATTTCATTCACTGGACGACAGTCTCCAGTCTGCAGTTGTCAAATGGCTTCGTCTGTGTCAAACATGGAGACAGTCTGACTCGACCTTCACCACCAAACACAGCTGCAACTAGCAAAAACCTCCCTTGAGGCATTCATTATTAAAAAACTCTCTCATTGATGAGCATACTACAGACATGCAGAAGTCACTAAGATGACTGGACTAAAGGCCTGATCACTGGGACAGGAAGCAACCAACAGACCAAAAGCCATGTCCAACATTAAAGTTAAAGATCGGATTCAAAACAAATTAAAACTGTGAAGTTAGATATTGAACAACATACACTAATCAGATCACACG
Organism: Ginglymostoma cirratum; assembly: GCA_024137785.1. Taxonomy (NCBI): domain Eukaryota; kingdom Metazoa; phylum Chordata; class Chondrichthyes; order Orectolobiformes; family Ginglymostomatidae; genus Ginglymostoma; species Ginglymostoma cirratum. The sequence goes on from JAHRHZ010000013.1 coordinate 2,222,921, forward strand.
CAAGTTCTCGTAAGCTGTACAATTATGCACACTTTCAAAGTCTGTACTGACAAAACGTTACAAAATTTTCTTCTCACACTTCCAAAACAGATACACCATTTGATCACCAGTTAACCCAAACAATTAGACTGCAAATATACAATACCATAGAAAACTAGAAAGGTAAAATAGTCAGAAAAACAGGGCTCAGAATTCTCACATTCGGAAGGTGAAAGCTAAGATTGCTGGTCACAGCGTAACAGTATCTGCTTAATGTGTGGAAACAATGGACACATCACAGATTCTTGCAATCAGGCATCCTGCCAACATTCATTGTTTAAGGTGAATGATGAAAGACGTCAGCACTTGATTGCAGTCCCATTAGAAGCCAATGGCTTCAGAAGTGAGGATAGGAAAGGAAGACAAAATGATGCACACAAGATTTTGTTTTTACATTTTGAGGACAAACCACGGATATGGAAATCAGCAATAAAAACAGAAATTGCTGAAAATACCCAACAGATCTAGCAACATTTGCAGACAGAGAAACCAAGTTTAACATCACAGGTCAATGATCTTGCATTTAAAACTGGAAACAGAATTCAGCACTGCTTTGTAAAAGTTCTTGGCAATGGCAGGTTTGAATAGATCTATGACATGAAAAACAAGATATACATCAGAAAACTTGGAATAAGGGGAAAACCATGCCGCTATTAAATCTACTTTTATTGCAAACTGTCAATAACCTAACCTATTCTGTCTCAGCTACCAAATTAGCTACACAAAGGATCTGCAAAGACTTCATCTATGCTACAAAGATAATCATCCAAAACTCTAACAAATAAATCACTTATGCTGCTTTTATTTAAGAATGGCCAGTTACTTGACAGGATGAACATTTCTATGGTCACAACATATAAATTAATATGTTTTGCAAAATATTGGACCTATGAGCAATTTCTGAAGGTAGTTATGAACTCATTCTCTCATCTCTCCTCCTAACCTTTTCTCACAATTAAAAACTTTGCAAATTTATACAACGTTATGTCAACAGCATTACGTTGCTGCTTTGTTCCACAGACAAGCAGTCTCCATTCTAATCCATGGTTTAATTAACACTTGCACTCACTTCTCCCAGACAGCAAATCATTGATCTCAACTGGATCATCAACTGCAGAATTGCACTAAGTTTGTCTGCAACCAGCCTAGGCAACTGGTTGCACTTAAGCAACTAACTCCCACTTTACTGCCATGCCACAGACGACACTAGAGACAATGCAGATGTAAGTAGTTATGCATTCATTCCAACAGGCATGTTGCATAGCCTTGTGAGGTGAAATAAAATGATATTTTCACGTTTCCACTTTCTCAAAGTAATCAACTGGTTTAACAGTCAAATTACGTCAGGTATATGTGCTGTCAGCAGATACATGTACTGTCTTCAGTTACACTGAAGTCTAGTCGCTTTTTCTCGTCTTGACGAATAGCCCAACCTTAAACTAGATCTGAACGTCTTTCTTGAGAGTATGGTAAACATGGACATTTTTGATAGCTTTTCATATATATGCCTATTTGATGACATTAAATCTCAATTTGGTTTGTAATATTCTCCGAATGCAACCTTTCTACAGTATTTTGGGATGTCGGCAAAGAAAGATATCCACAGATGAATCATAACCCACGAGCCACTTCTGGGTAAGAGTTCATTAATTGTAAAACTCAATGCAAAATACTAGCATATCATGAAATTCCTTTCACTTCTTATCCAAGGTGTACTGCTCTCCCAGTCCTCCCACTTCTCAAGGTTCCTGCACAATATTGAAAAGTACACTTCCTATTATCAATGCATATTATTGACCACAACTACTGTTCCCTATATGTCGTCATAGAAAACAAATGAGCATAAAAAGGTTAAACTGCACTGCAACATAGTCTTGATAAATCATTGCAGTAAATAAGGCATGCTTAAGGCAGAAACTCAAAAAGACTAAATAACAGAACTCTAAGGTTCTTGAGTACATTTGTAGCTCGGGTTGTGGATGCTGTGGTTGGTGCGCTCACCAAGCTGTTTCGTTAGTTCACAGACGTTTCATTACCCGGCTGGGTAACATCATCAGCGCAGCCTCCGATTAAAGCACTGTTGTGTTTCCCTGCCTGGTATTTAAACTCGGGGGTCCGCTGGAATTGGTTACCTCATTTCTGTTTTTTCTTCGCAGTCATGTATATATGGGGTCTAATTTTACACCTCAAGAAATTCCCGTGCTTGTCTCTGTTTGGCCTGTCCTAAGATCCTGATGTTGTCCCAATCGAACTTGTGGTTCTCCTTATCCATGTGAATGGAGACGAATGAGTACTGGTCATGTTTTTTTGTTGCTAGTTGGTGTTCATGTATTCTTGCGGCCAGTTTCCTTCCTGTCTGTCCAACGTAATGTTTGTCACAGTCTTTGCGTGGGATCTTGTATATCACATTGGTTCTGTCCATAGTGGGTAAGCGGTCTTTGGTTCGAGCCAGAAGGCTAATGAAACATCTGTGAACTAACGAACCAGCTCGGCAAGCATACCAGCCACAATAGAAATCTAAACCAAATCAAAAGATTAGATTTCATTATTGATAAACATTTCAAAAGGGTCAGAGGACATGAAATGTTAATTGTTTCCTCTCCATAAATAATGCCAGACTTGATTTTTCCCAGAAATTTGATTTTGCTTGCTTCAGATATCTACAAATTTGTTGTCTTTGTCTTAGATTGAGGAAGTTTTTAAAACTGAATTTATCACATCATCTGGTCTTCATTTTTAATCTGCCAAAGTGTAAACAAGTTTAACATTAATAATTACACAATTATCAGTTTTACCCTCTCCTGACTTTTTTGCTGGGTCTGTTTTGTGTTGCACACTTGTCAGACTATCTTGCCCAAGTGGAAAATTCTTAATCTGTGGGTGATGGCAGTGCATATCAGAAAGCTGTTGCCCTTAGGGGTGCTTTATCAAAGACAAACCAATTCTTTACTGTTCATGGCATTCCCAAACTGGCACAGTTGGACTGATATGGTTTTCAGTGCTGTAAAATTCCATGCAATTCAGTATGCATTTTCTAACCAGGTTAGCAATCAGGAATTGAAATTCTTGCTGATTACACAGATGAACAGAGGCATATAATTTTCTATTTTCTATGTTTCTATACTTGCGACTTCCAGAGTGAGTTTTCTGGATTATACTTGTTAGCAAATGACCTTCTTCAGAAAGGCCTCAGTTCTAAAGAAAGATCATAGAACTCGATATGTTAACTCTGTTTTGTCTCCACAGATGCTCAGTTCTCCACCATATTTCTGTTTTTGCTTGTTTCAGACCTCCAGGCTCTGCAGTTCTTTGTTTTACATAAACTTATGGACATGTTAAATGATTTCAAGTGTTAAAGCAGGCATTTTTACTTACTGGCAACTGTCCTATTCAGCCTAGTAACTAGCTGTGCGAGTTCTATGTAGGCCATTCAAGTTTAATGGAACATCCCAAAAAGCCAAATACTTAAATCCTAATAGGGAATACAGGGACAACTAGGAGATGGAGATAACCTGAACCCAGAACCTACTTAGATAAATAAAGGTAATGGCAAAGGAGAGAAATATACAGACAAAGTGAAGATGAGCAAGAGATATATCCTGGCATCCATACCAGCACCCATTTATTTTATTTAACAGCAGGATGAAACTCTTCATAACTGGATTTTGCAATCTATTGTTTTAATAGGTGCATCCTGTTCTCTATTGCTCAACAAACAAAAGGCAGTTAATCAATTCTAGTTCCAGTCATTCTGCATGAATTATGGGTTGGTAGAAAATTAAGACATAGTGTTGCATCTTCGCCCCAAAAATTTTCCTTTAAACAACTTTACAGGAAGAACCGTGCCAATCGAAGTTATAACAATATAAAATTGAAGAGAATTTTTATGCAGAGATCTGTGAGAACAAAACTACAGAAGTAAATAATTTTTTTTCATTCTCCAGACAACTATCATAGCTTGTTTCATCAATCAAGATTTGAATGGCATAATTTTGATGTTTAAGCATGGATTGGACTCTTAAAGTAATTAGAATTATAACTGTCCCGTAAGTTTGATGTGTCAGATAAAATGGAACATTTAAAATGTTTCAGCACATTTGTCAATGCAAGCACATTTGATGGAATGCTTACTTTTGAAAACCAGACTGAATTTCTAAACTAACTTTGCTCCCAAATTACACTGTTTTCTGCCACTACAAAGCTAGTCCATTTATCATTACATTAAGAACAAAATAACTCCAGAAAGGTTTCTGAGGAAAGGCTGAGGGACTTGAGGCTGTTTTCGTTAGAGAGAAGAATGTTAAGAGGTGACTTAATAGAGACATACAAGATGATCAGAGGATTCGACAGGGTGGACAGTGAGAGCCTTTTTCCTCGGATGGTGACGGCTAGCACGAGGGGACATAGCTTTAAATTGAGGGGTGATAGATATAGGGCAGATGTCAGAGGTAGGTTCTTTGCTCAGAGAGTAGTAAGGGCGTGGAATGCCCTGCCTGCAACAGTAGTACATTCGCCAACTTTAAGGGCATTTAAATGGTCACTGGATATACTTTACGGATGGCACAGTTGGACTGATATGGTTTTCAGTGCTGTAAAATTCTATGCAATTCAGTATGCATTTTCTAACCAGGTTAGCAATCAGGAATTGAAATTCTTGCTGATTACACAGATGAACAGAGGCATATAGTTTTCTATTTTCTATGTTTCTATACTTGCGACTTCCAGAGTGAGTTTTACGGTTACGGTTACGGATGATAATGGAATAGTGTAGGTTAGATGGGCTTCAGATTGGTTTCACAGGTCGGCGCAACATCGAGGGCCGAAGGGCCTGTACTGCGTTGTAATGTTCTATGTTCTATGTTCTGTGTGGCCTCAATGGAATACAAGTGCTAGCTATCTCAACAAACAACCTACCAATGTTCCTCAGGCTCAAAATGTACAAAAATGGTTTCTTGGATAGGATACCAAAGTCTCACAACATTCATGCACTCCACCTGCTCTGAACAGGGTTGTAAAGTTTCTGTGAAAAGTAGTATTTCCTAATATTCAAGTTCAATCTTTGCCTTTGTAACAATGGACCCTGAAGCTTAGAATCAAAGTGATGGTCCTTCTCTGAACCTTTACTTGAAATTCTGGACAGCCAAACTGAATCAGCAAAGAACAGGAGGTACCTATTAAAACAAAAATTGCAAAATCCAGTTATGAATAATTTCATCCTGCTGTTGCTTAAACAAAATAAATGGGTGCTGGTAAGTATGCTAGGATACATCTCTTGCTCATTCTTCACTGTGTGTGTATATTTCTCTCCTTTACCATTGCTTTTATTTATCTGAGATAAACCACAAACGTTTCTAAATGCACCATGTTATTTTTCAAATGACTTAATTTGATGAAACAAACTTATAAAAAATGTCAATTTAAAATGATCTTATCTTCAGGTTTAGTATCTCTCAATTTCTGTCCAGTGTCCCATTCTTTGCTCAAAACAAATTTTGATTTAAAAAATAAACAGAACGTAAATCCAACATATTTGCAACTCACTCAGGAATCTCATCTCTTGACCAGATGCTAAACTTCAGGTAGTTTCAATGGCCAATATTATCACAAATAAACTTGGCCTTTCTGAGCATAAAAAACAACTGCCAACGACAGCCAGCCCAGGAGATCCAGATATATACCAGTGTGAATTCCTGCCAGCTGTAGCACACACAATGATACGAATGCGTATATTTAAATACACTTCACTGAGAAAGAATGGCAGTTTTAAACGTATGCAACATCAGCTTTTAAACAATTACAAAAATTGGTAACAAAAAAGAAAGTGAAGGAATGGGCCATAATGAGGAAGTGGCATACTGAGAAATAAGCTTCAGGCACTTTTTTCTTGCATAACAGAGGATGAACAACGACAAAGAGTCATTCTCACAACCTGAACAATTATCCAATGCAATAAAAAAGAAAAAATGCTTGGCTCTACTACAAATCTCAAATTATGAACAAACATAATGCAACAAATGAAACAAACTACAGTTTAAGAGAGAGTATTAAAATATTCAATCATACCTTAAGATGGAAGAAAAGTCTAAAGGTGAGCAGCATGAACGTTGCTATCTTTAAGATTTTGGCAAAAATTAGCAGATTAAAGGAAACACACCAATGGGGCATTATACAGAAATGTTCGGCCAGATCTTCTGAGGAATAATAATCTCACAGATTGCCACTCTGGCACTTTTTCTCATAAAAGGAGCTCTGCATTTCTGAGCAGAGATTCCATTCTAGATGCCCTCAGAAATGCAGAACCGTACCTTCCAATCTGACAACATATTCATGGTGTAGGACGATCAAAGGAAGGCCAGGTAAAACAGGGAACAGGTGGGCAGGGTCGCAGGTAAGTTGGATGCCAGCTGAGTAAGATGCAGATTGGACAGAGGTAGCAAATGGGCAAAGTGCCAGGATACAAAGGTGGCAAGGTAACTGATAGTGTTTAGGTTAGTTCAGCATGGGTAGGAGAAACCAGGTTAGGTAATGTCAGAGATAACAAGGTGTGGAGCTGGATGAACACAGCAGGCCAAGCAGCATCATAGGAGCAGGAAAGCTAGACGTTTCGGGCCGAGACCCTTCATCAGAAATGGGGGACGGGAAGAGGGCTCTGAAATAAATAGGGAGAGAGGGGGAGGCGGATAGAAAATGGATAGAGGAGAGGACAGGTGGAGAGGAGACAGACAAGTCAAAGAGGCGAGGATGGAGCCAGTAGAGGCGGAGATGGAGCCAGTAAAGGTGAGTGTAGGTTGGGGGGTAGGGAGGAGATAGGTCAGTCCAGGGAGGACGGACAGGTCAAGGGGGTGGGATGAGGTTAGTAGATAGGAGATGGGGGTGGGGCTTGAGGCGGGAGGAGGGGATAGGTGAGAGGAAGAACAGGTGAGGGAGGCAGGGATGAGCTGGGCTGGTTTTGGGATGCGGTTGAGGGAGGGGAGATTTTGAAGCTTGTGACATCCACATTGATACCATTGGGCTGCAGGGTTCCCAGGCTGAATATGACTTGCTGTTCCTGCAGCCTTCGGGTGGCATCATTGTGGCATTGCAGGAGGCCCTGGATGGACATGTCGTCTGAGGAATGGGAGGGGGAGTTGAAATGGTTGGCGACTGGGAGGTGCAGTTGTTTGTTGCGAACTGAGCACAGGTGCACAGTGAGCCGTACATCTGTTGTAGGAAAAGTTCTGGAAAGGATTATAAGAGATAGGATTTATAATCATCTAGCAAGCAACAATTTGATTGGAGATAGTCAACATGGATTCGTCAAGGGCAGGTCGTGTCTCACAAACCTCACTGAGTTTTTTGAGAAGGTGACCAAGCATGCGGATGAGGGTAGGGCAGTTGACATGGTGTACATGGACTTCAGTAAAGCCTTTGATAAGGTTCCACATGGTAGGCTATTGGAGAAAATGCGGAGGCATGAGATTGAGGGAGATTTAGCAGTTTGGATGAGAAACTGGCTTTCTGAAAGAAGCCAAAGAGTGGAGGTTGATGGAAAATATTCAGCCTGGAGTCCAGTTACTAGTGGTGTGCCACAAGGATCTATTTTGGGACCACTGCTGTTTGTCATTTTCATAAATGACTTGGACGCTGACATAGGTGGATGGGTCAGTAAGTTTGCAGATGACACTAAAGTCGGTGGAGTGGTGGACAGTGTGGAAGAATGTTGCAGGTTGCAGGGAGACTTGGATAAACTGCAGAATTGGGCTGAAAGGTGGCAAATGGAGTTCAATGCAGATAAATGTGAGGTGATGCACTTTGGGGAAGAATAATAGGAAGGCAGAATACTGGGTCAATGGAAAGATTCTTGGTAGTGTGGATCTGCAGAGGGATCTTGGTGTCCAGGTACGTGGATCCCTGAAAGTTGCCACCCAGGTTGATAGTGCTGTTAAGAAGGCATACGGTGTGTCAGGTTTCATCGGTAGAGGGATTGAGTTCCGGAGCAGTGTTGTCATGCTGCAACTGTACAAAACGCCAGTGCGGCCTCACTTGGAATATTGTGTACAGTTCTGGTCGCCCCATTACAGGAAGGATGTGGAAGCATTGGAAAAGGTGCAGAGGAGATTTACCAGGACGTTGCCTGGTCTGGAGCGAAGGTCTTATGAGGAAAGACTGAGGGACTTGGGTCTGTTCTCATTGGAGAGAAGGCGTCTAAGAGGGGATTTAATAGAGACATACAAAATGATCAGAGGATTAGATAGGGTGGACAGTAAGAGTCTTTCTCCTTGGATGATGACGTCGGCTAGTACGAGGGGGCATAGCTGCAAATTGAGGGGTGATAGATTTAAGACAGATGTCAGAGGCAGGTTCTTTACTCAGAGAGTGGTAAGGGCGTGGAATGCCCTGCCTGCCAATGTAGTTAACTCAGCCACATTAGGGGCATTTAAACAGTCCTTGGATAAGCATATGGGATAGTGTAGGGGGGTGGGCTTAGATTAGTTCCCAGGGCGGCGCAACATCGAGGGCCAAAGGGCCTGTTCTGCGCTGTATTGTTCTATGTTCTCTTTTCTGAATGAATGGTGAAGCAGGCACAAGGAGCTGAATGGTTTAGCCCTGCTCCTAATGAGTATACTAAACTGAAAACATTAAACAGAGGATATCTGTGAAAAACAGAATTGTATTCACAATATGAAGGTTTATTTTCATAGGTATATATTATTTGACAGAGAGGAAACAATCATGAAAATTGTTCAAAAAGTATAGATGAATTACCAAGTGATCTGTTTCTTGCATCTGAATCACCTAAATACGCAATATACTATATTAGTTTTGAAGTTACTCAGATGTTTATTTTACAAAAATGCCTCATACCTAAGAATTGCAAACATATTTGAAAGTTACACCAAGATAACCAAGGGTTAAGACTTGGCTCAGTATTGTGATTTTTTTAAAAATGTTTTTCTAAAGTAAACTCATTTCCTACACATTTCTGAGGTAACTTGATGGATGAAAACTTCATAAGGAGAATTTCATGGATGGTGATTAGGGAGAAGATCAGGAAGGGCTTGCAGCGTGAAGGCAGCATGCACCGATTAAACAAAAGTCAGTGTGCAGCAAATGCAGTTTTTGAAAAATGTTTCAGTCAGCTCATTCACATGAGAATACATTGCATGCAAATTTTGTGCATTTGGAGCAAATCACTATCACAAAAAAAATACGCTGCACATCAGAGTTAACAAAACTCATGGTTACTATAACAGCTTAAACAGATACTTACTTTTTAAAAAGTCAAAAGAAGCCCAGAATATTCAAATATGGCTAGTGCTCAAGCAGAACCACGAACAGCAACCTCCAACCTCCGAAATATTGTGCCAGGGGAATTCAAAACACCAATCCATCTCAATTTCAAACTAATAAAATCAACATGTCTATTCCCAACTGTAATGAATGTAACGAGGTCAGCCAGGTAAACCTCATGGAATGAGTTCCTGATTGGACCAGATTAACAGCCCCAATCAGGAAGCCCTGACTGACAGATATAAACAGGAGTGTCAGAGGTTCTGTTTACTCTGACAGCTGGCTCTGAGGAAGCTGGACCAGTGTTAAGTAATGTGCACATGTAAATAAAGAGTCACCTGTTGACGGGCTACTGGCCTCTGGAGTTCTTTCACTAACATCCTCAGTGAGAAAATCCAATTACCTACCGGCCCAAATTCTGCATTAATAATCAGCAAAATGGCAATACCACTCACAACTGTTATGGAGTAAATCAAACAACAGCCTCCAAACTATCTACAAGAAGAACTACACTTAAAAATCCAGAAGCTCTGCTCTGACCTACCATGCACCTCCATAGGCTGTGCTACTGAACCATCATTAAACGGAACTAATGGCATGAAACTGAGGTACTAACAATTAGTTACCCAAGAACACAGTAGAAAAAGTTAGCATTGTTACATTTAGCAGTAATGATGTTTTAAATAGCACGATATATGAACCCTACTTATAAACAACCTCTGTAGCCCTGTAATTATAATTTTACAAATTACTCATTTCTTTAGAAATTAGTGTTGGAGACCTTTTTTTAAAATTAAAGCACGTGTTTCACTGTTCTTTTTTTCCCCTCTTTTTTCTAATCTTCCTTACCAATCTTTATTCTTCTTTCCATAGGTGGGTTAATTTAATTTTTAGAAAACTAAGATCAAGAATTTTTCCAGGTCCTGAGCACACACCCAAGAGGGAATGCAGTTATTGAGATTTTCATGGGAACATCCCCTTAATTAGCCTAGAGACTGAATCATCATGATGGATTGATATAATGGCATCTAAGAACTGCACACAGTACTGGTCACTCTACTAATGCACTTGAAGCAGTTCAGAGAAGGCTTATTAGACTAAGACCTGGATGAGTGGATTGCTTTATGAGGAAAGACAAGACAGGCTAGGCATATAGCCTCTGGAGCTTAGAAATGTCAGGGCAACAACTGAAATATACAAGATCCTGAGGGAGTTGAGTGGGTGGATACGAAAGGATACTTCCTTTTGTGAGAGAATCTAGAACGAGGGGCCACCCATTTAGGGCAAAGAAAGAAAAAATTTTGATGGTTGAGTGTCTTTAGAATTCCCTTCCTCAAAAAGCAGTCGATGCAGAATCCTTAAATAATTTTATGGCATAAATAGATAGATTCTTGATCACCAACAGAGGTAAAGAAAATTGAGTATATGCAGGAATATAGAGTTGAGGTTAAAGTCAGATGGTGGAGCAAGGTCAAAAGGGCCAAGTCACCTACTCTTGTTCTTTCTTTGTATTTTCATGTAATGAACGATGTGCTCTCGAGGTACAGAGGTTGATTTCCAAAATCTGGACAATAAGATCTAGGTTCAAACTGTACCTGCCTTAGGAGGTTCTGACAACCTGGATGGCACCGGATAGTAAGAACAGAAGGGCCAACCAGACATCTTACACCCTGCAGCTTCTTTCAGCTGGAACAGGCAGTAAGCAAAGAAGAGAATGCTTCAGGATTGAAACACACTCTTTCCAACTTTTCTAAACTTTTAAGTTTTAAGAACGATTTAAGCAGCTTTAAGAAAATTGGATCTTGAAGATGGGTTACCAATGTAAGGTGGTCTGCCTGCCTACATTTATTTGACCTTGATAGATTTCTTATGACTTAAGATGGTTACCTGCCTTATGTCGGCAGGTAGCCCCACTGCATCCTCCAAACCACCTCTGTGCAAACAGCTAGGAGTTGGGATTGATTCAGGCAACTCGCACACTAGCTACTTTTGCCCTAACATACTACTCGGCTCTTACTAGCCCAGGTCTAGGAGAATTCAAAATTTTGTCGTGGCTCATCAAGGATTTTTCAATTAGATTTGTTCAAGAGCCCAATTCTCTTAGAAGTTGTCCTGCAGAGAGTACTATACTAGGTCAGGTACCAATTTCCACTCAAAGTACAAAAGACCGTGAGAATGGCTGCCAACAAGAGAAAATTGATTCTTTGCCATTAGCCACAAAAATCAAGGCCAAGACTTCAAGCATGGATTGTCTCAGCAATGGATTATCTCAACATGTCCATGATCTAGGTTGACGAATCAGTGTAGTATAGGGCTTTATTATTAGAATTGACATCTTTCAGATTAAAAGTTATAAAGTAAGGTCCACTTGTACATACCCACAGATGGATACAAAAGATTCCATGTTCCTATTTAGAGAAGTGCAAGCACTCATCCTACGAAGATACTTCCCTCGATTATCTGATCAATATATATGATTTACTGATTGTTTGCTGCGAACAATGACTGCACATTACAAGTAACTAACTGACTGTGAAGCATTTCGGAGCATCTGGAAGATGTAACAGACACTAAATATGGGGCAAAAAGCGAATGTTACGTCCCATTTTCCCTAAATACAGAAGCAGTAAAGCTGATCAGTTGTCTTTACCATGAAAGCAGTAAAACTGTTAGAAACCATAACTAAAAGTGTTAATCAGCATTTAGAAAGGTGCAGATTAATGAAGAATAGGCAACATGAAATAACAGCTTGAGTTATGCTTGACAAATTTATTTCAATTCTTCAAAACAACTAAGGAGATAGACAAGATGGTGGGAACCTGAATTGTAGCTCCAGTGAACAGGAGGTTGAGAGTAGTGAGGTCATGAATAAGATTTCAAGGTCGCAGGAGTGTACTGGCAGGCAGGAAGGTGGTTTGAAGAGTGTCTACTTCAACGCCAGGCGCATCCGGAATAAGGTAGGCGAACTTGCAGCATGGGTTGGTACCTGGGAGACTTCGATGTTGTGGCCATTTCGGAGACATGGATACAGCAGGGACAGGAATGGTTGTTGCAGGTTCCAGGGGTTAGATGTTTCAGAAATATCAGGGAAGGTGGTAAAAGAGGGGGAGGTGTGGCATTGTTAGTCAAGGACAGTATTAGGGTGGCAGAAAGGACGTTTGATGAGGACTTGTCTACTGACGTAGTATGGGCTGAGGTTAGAAACAGAAAAGGAGGTCACCCAGTTGGGAGTTTTCTATAGGCCTCTGAAAAGTTCCAGAGATGTAGAGAAAACGATTGCAAAGATGATTCTGGATAGGAGCGAAGGTAGCTGTTATGGGGGACTTTAACTTTCCTAATATTGACTGGAAACGCTATAGTTCGAGTACTTTAGATGGTTCAGTTTTTGTCCAATGTATGCAGGAGGGTTTCCTGACACAGTATGTAGATAGGCCAACAAGAGGCGAGGCAACATTGGATTTGGTACTGGGTAATGAACCAGGCCAGGTGTTAGAATCGGAGGTAGGTAAGCACTTCGGTGATAGTGACCACAATTCGGTTACGTTTACTTTAGTGATAGAAAGGGATAGGTATATATCGCAGGGCAAGAGTTATAGCTGGGGGAAAGGCAATTATGAGGCGATTAGGCAAGATTTAGGATGCATAGGATGGGGAAGGAAACTGCAAAGGCTGGCCACAAGTGAAATGTGGAGCTTGTTCAAGGAACAGCTACTGCATGTCCTTGATAAATATGTACCTGTCAGGCAGGGAGGAAGTGGTCGAGCGAGGGAACCGTGGTTTACTAAAGAAGTTGAATCTCTTGTCAAGAGGAAGAAGGAGGCTTATGTAAAGATGAGGCATGAAGGCTCAGTTAGGGCGCTTGAGAGTTACAAGTTAGCCGGGAAGGACCAGGAAGAGAGAGCTAAGAATAGCCAGGAGGGGACATGACAAGTCTTTGGCAGGTAGGATCAAGGAAAACCCTAAAGCTTTCTATAGCTATGTCAGGGATAAAAGAATGACTAGAGTAAGATTAGGGCCAGTTAAGGACAGTAGTGGGAAGTTGTGCGTGGAGTCCGAAGAGATAGGAGAGGCGCTAAATGAATATTTTTTGTCAGTATTCACACATGAAAAAGACAATGTTGTCGAGGAAAATGCTGAGATACGGGCTATTAAACTAGACAGGATTGAGGTTCACAAGGAGGAGGTGGTTAGCAATTCTGGAAAGTGTGAAAATAGATAAGTCCCCTGGGCCGAATGGGATTTATTCTAGGATTCTCTGGGAAGCTAGGGAGGAGACTGCAGAGCCTTTGGTTTTGATCTTTATGTCGTCATTGTCGACAGGAATAGTGCCAGAAGACTGGAACAGAGCAAATGTTGTCCCCTTGTTCAAGAAGGGGAGTAGAGACAACCCTGGTAATTATAGACCAGTGAGCCTTACTTCGATTGTGGGTAAAGTGTTGGAAAGGATTATAAGAGAGAGGAATTATAATCATCTAGAAAGGAATAATTTGATTAGGGATAGTCAACACGGTTTTGTGAAGGGTAGGTCGTGCCTCACAAACCTTATTGAGTTCTTTGAGAAGGTGACTAAACAGGTGGATGAGGGTAAAGCGGTTGATGTGGTGTATATGGATTTCAGTAAAGCGTTTGATAAGGTTCCCCACAGTAGGCTTTTGCAGAAAATACGGAGGCATGGGATTGAGGGTGATTTAGCGGTTTGGATCAGAAATTGGCTAGCTGTAAGATGACAGAGGGTGGTGGTTGATGGGGAATGTTCATCCTGGAGTTCAGTTACCGGTTGTGTTCCGCAAGGATCTAATTTGGGGCCACTGCTGTTTGTCATTTTTATAAATGACCTGGATGAGGGCGTAGAAGGATGGGTTAGTAAATTTGTGGATGACACTAAAGTCAGTGGAGTTGTGGAGAGTGCGGAAGGATGTTGCAGGTTGCAGAAGGACATAGATAAGCTGCAGAGCTGGGCTGAGGGGTGGCAAATGGAGTTTAATGCGGAAAAGTGTGAGGTGATTCACTTTGGAAGGAGTAACAGGAATACAGAGTACTGGGCTAACGGTGAGATTCTTGGTCGTGTGGACGAGCAGAGAGATATCGGTGTCCATGTGCGTAGATCCCTGAAAGTTGCCACCCAGGTTGATAGGGTTGTTAGGAAGGCGTACCGTGTGTTAGGTTTTATGGATAGAGGGACTGAGTTTCGGAACCGTGAGGCCATGTTGCAGCTGTACAAAACTCTGGTGCGGCTGCAGTTGCGCGCAGTTCTGGTCGCCGCATTATAGGAAGGATGTGGAAGCATTGGAAAGGGTGCAGAGGAGATTTACCAGGATGTTGCCAGGTATGGAGGGAAGGTCTTATGATGAAAGGCTGAGGGACTTGAGGCTGTTTTCGTTAGAGAGAAGAATGTTAAGAGGTGACTTAATAGAGCCATACAAGATGATCAGACGATTAGACAGGGTGGACAGTGAGAGCCTTTTTCCTCGGATGGTGACGGCCAGCACGAGGGGACATAGCTTTAAATTGAGGGTCTTTACTCAGAGAGTAGTCAGGGCATGGAATGCCTTGCCTGCAGCGGTTGCAGACTCGCCAACTTTAAGGGCATTTAAATGGTCGTTGGATAAACATATGGATGATAAGGGAATAGTGTAAGTTAGATGGGCTTCAGATTGGTTTCACAGGCCGGTGCAACATCGAGGGCCGGAGGGCCTGTACTGCGCTGTAATGTTCTATGTTCTAAGGGAAAGCATTGGATACATCTGTATTTCAAAGAGGTGTTTGATAATGAACTACTAATACAGATTCATTACGAATCAAGGCAAAGTAACAGCAAGGACAGAGGTATAATTGAGGAATGGAATAGAAAGTGAAAGGCATTTTTCAGATGATGTAGCATCCCAAGAGTATCTTCTTCTCAGCTCACGAATGATTTGAACTGGGCCAAGTCCATGATCTCACCTCATCAAAATGTGTTCATGACAACAAATAAATAGGCTGTCTTAATCCTCGATAATACACAACATGCTTGCCAGCCAGGTGAAGTCACATAGTATCGGGGTGAGCTGGCAAGATGAATACAGAACTGTCAACATCATAAGAGACAAAGTAGCAGTGGAAGGATGCTTTTCAGAACGGAGGGTTGTGACTAGTGGTGTTCCACGGGGATCAGTGCTGGGACCTCTGCTTTTTGTGGTCTACATAAATGATTTGGAGGAAAATGTGGCTGGTCAAATTACTAAATTTGCAGGTGATACAAAGATTGTGGAGTTGCAGATAGTGAGGAGGGACTGTCAGAGGATACAGCAGGTCACAGATCAGTTGGAGGAATGGGCCGAAAAAATGGCAGATAGAGTTTAATCCAGACAAACGTGAGGTGATGTATTTTGGAAGGTCAAATACAGGTGGAAGCTATACAGTGAATGGCAAAACCCTTAGGAGTATTGAAATGCAGAGGGATCTGTGTGTGCAGGTCCACAGATCACTGAAGGTAGCAGCGCAGGTAGATAAAGTAGTAAAAAAGGCCTATGATATGCTTGCATTCATTGGAAGGGGCAGTGAGTATCAGGATAGACAAGTTATGATGTAGCTTTTTAAAACTTTAGTTCAGCCACACTTCGAATATAGTGCACAGTTTTGGTCACCACACCACCAGAAGGATGTGGATGCTCTGGAGAGGGTACAGAAAAAGTTTACCAGGATGTTGTCTAGTATGGGGAATTTTAGCTATAAAGAATGGTTGGATAGACTGGTTTGTTTTCACTGGAACTCAGGAAGTTGAGGGGTGACCTGATGGAAGTTTATAAGATTGTGAATGGTGTGGGTAGAGTAGAACGTATGCGGATTTTTCCCCCCAAGGTGGACAGGTCAATTACTGGGGTCACACGTTCAAGGTGTGGGGGTCGAGTTGTATAAAAGAGATGTGTGAGGCAAGTTTTTCCATACAAAGGGTGGTGAGTGCCTGTAACATGCTGCCAGAGGTTGTGGTGGAAGCAGACACAATAGCTGCATTCAAGCAACACCTGGACACATACATGAATAAGAAGGGAGTAAGGGAATAGAGGGATATGGATCCTCGAAGTTACAACAGTTTTAGTGCGAAAGGCCAAAATGTGTCAGCACAGGCCTGTTACTGTGCTGTACTTTGTTCTTTAAAACTGAAGCTCACCTAACAAAAGATACGGATATCAAGTTCATTGAGCGAAAGAAAAGCTGTGAACAGTTGATTTTCACACGGGATGAAGTGGGGGGATGTATCAGAGATAATAGGAACGGCAGATGCTGGAAAATCCGAGATAACAAGGTGTGGAGCTGGATGAACACAGCAGGCCAAGCAGCATCATAAGGAGCAGGAAAGCTTGACGTTTCGGGCCCAGACCCTTCATCAGAAATGGGGGAGGGGAAGAGGGTTCTGAAATAAATAGGGAGAGAGGGGGAGGCAGATAGAAGTTGGATAGAGGAGAGGATAGATGGAGAGGATAGACGGAGAGGAGACAGACAAGTCAAAGAGGCGGGGATGGAGCCAGTAAAGGTGAGTGTAGATGGGGAGGTAGGGTGGAGATAGGTCAGTCCAGGGAGGACGGACAGGTCAAGGGGGCGGGATGAGGTTAGTAGGTAGGAAATGGGGGTGCGGCTTGAGGTGGGAGGAGGGGATAGGTGAGGGGAAGAACAGGTTAGGGAAGCGGGGACGAGCTGGGCTAGTTTTGGGATGTGGATGGGGGAGGGGAGATTTTGAAGCTTGTGAAATCCTCACACCCCGTCCCCGCAATAACAACCAAAAAAGAATCCCCCTCATCCTCACGTACCACCCACCAACCTCCGGATCCAACGCATCATCCTCCGACACTTCAGCCATCTGCAATCCGACCCCACCACCAAAAACATTTTTCCCTCCCCACCCTTGTCGGCTTTCCGGAGGGACCACTCTCTCAGCTCCACACTCCCCTCCAGCCCCGCCACACCCACCACTTTTCCCTGCAACCGCAGCAAGTGCTACACCTGCCCCCACACCTCTTCCCTCACCCCTCACCCCAATCCCAGGCCCCAAGAAGACTTTCCACATCAGGCAGAGGTTCACCTGCACATCTGCCAATGTGGTATACTGCATCTGCTGTACCCGTTGTGGCTTCCTCTACATCGGGGAAACCAAGCGGAGCCTTCGGGACCGCTTTGCAGAACACCTGCACTCGGTTCGCAACAAACAATTACACCTCCCAGTCGCGAACCATTTCAACTCCCCCTCCCATTCCTCAGACGACATGCCCATCCTGGGCCTGCTGCAGTGCCACAATGATGCCACCCGAAGGTTGCAGGAACAGCAACTCATATTTAGCCTGGGAAGCCTGCAGCCCAATGGTATCAATGTGGACTTCACAAGCTTCAAAATCTCCCTTCCCCCATCCACATCCCAAAACCAGTCCAGCTCGTCCCCGCCTCCCTCACCTGTTCTTCCTCTCACCTTTCCCCTCCTCCCACCTCAAGCCCCACCCCCATCTCCTATCTACTAACCTCATCCCGCCCCCTTGACCTGTTCGCCCTCCCTGGACTGACCTATCTCCTTCCTCCCTCCCCACCTGCACTCACCTTTACTGGCTCCATCCCCGCCTCTTTGACTTGTCTGTCTCCTCTCCACCTATTTTCTCCTCTATCCGTCTCCCCCTCTCTCCCTATTTATTTCAGAACCCACTTCCCCTCCCCCATTTCTGATGAAGGGTCTGGGCCAGAAACGTCAAGCTTTCCTGCTCCTATGATGCTGCCTGACCTGCTGTGTTCATCCAGCTCCACACCTTGTTATCTATGAAGGGGGGGGGATGTTACACTTACAGTTTTTCTTAATCTAAATTACTGACTTAGACCTGGATGTGCAGGACACAAGTTCATAATTTGTAGGTGACAGAATCGTAATGTACATTGTGACAGACTTCAGGGAAACGTAGGCTGGTGGGATAGATAGACACATGTTGGTGCAATTGAGGGAAGAACAAGGTCATGCAATAAAAAAAAGGATATAAATCGTAAAAGGTGAGAAGTGGTTGAACCTAGGGGTACCTGTGTACAAAGCAGCAAGGCTGGTTGAGCAAGTATACAGGATCCTGATTTTAACAAATAGGGGCAGCGTATAAACCAAGCAAGTTAAGATTAACCTTCCTACCACACAGACTCAAATAGAACTGACCCGATCTCCAGTGTAGCTAAGCTGGGCACCATGCTTCAGGAAAGATCTGAACATATTACAGAGTTGCAGAAAAGATTGACAAATATATAGACCCTGGAATGTTGAACCTTAGTTACGTGGATAAATTGGTGAAATTAGGGCAAGTCTTCGTAGAAAAGAGCAAATCAAGAGACGTGAAAAAGGTTCTCAAAATCATGAGAGTCTATACAGAACAGAGAGACAGAAGAGGTTTCCCTTGTCAGAAGACTGAGAGCTAGGGGATATTGGCCTAAAATAACTGCTCCATTAATCAGTGAGATCAAGGCTGATCTGATAATCCTCAACTTCGCCTTCCAACCTTTTCCCGATATTCCCTTAGTGATTAAGATCCGTTTATCACAGCTTAAATATACAGAACAAACCTCTACAGCCCTCTGCGATAAAGAATTTCACAGGTTCACTACCCTCTAAGAAAATAGTCCTCCTCATCTGACTTAGATAGGCAAACCCTTACTCTGCAATTACGCCCTTTGGTCCTAGGGCGTTTCACAAGGGGAAACAACCTATTTATATCAAGCCCGTCAAGCTTCCTAAGAACGCTATGTTTCAATAAGGTCATTTCTCATTTTTCTATGATCCAAGGTGTACAACCCCAACTTACTCAACCTCTCCTCCGACGAAAATTCCTCTATAAACAGGTTTAACCCAGCGAACTTTTTCCGGACTGCCTCGAAAGCCTTCTCTAGGAGGACCAAAACTGCTCACAGTATTTTGTGGTTTGACTTGTGTCTTATGTAGTTTTAATCAAGACTTTCCTATATTTACACTCCATTCCCTTTGAAATAAAGGCCAACATTCATATTACCGCTGAACCTGTGTGTTAGCCTTTTGTAACTCATCCAAGAGAACCTCCAAATCCCTCTGCAAAGCAAATTTCTGCAATCTTTCTCCACTTAATATTCAGCCCCTCTATTCTTTCTGCCAAAACACATAACTGTTCATTTTCTCATATCTGCCAAATGTTCACCTACTTACTTAACCTGTCTATATCCCTCTGCAAATTCTCTGTCATCCTTACCACTTGTCTTCTCACCTATTTTGTCATTTACAAACTTGACAACAGTATATCCACTGCCCTCATCCAACTGATTGACACATGTTGTAAATAATTATGGCCCTAGAACTGATTCCTGTGGCACACCGATACTACCTCAAAATTATTTAGGAAAGTAGCCTAGGTCCTAACTTTTTCTTATTTTCAAAGGCAAACATAAAGTGCCTGTTCCAGATGCAATGCGACTGATCAAACTACCCAAGGTTAAATGAAACACAATTTAAATATTGCAGTTAAAATACAACCGAAGAAAGAATAATAACTAGAATAATAACTCTACTGAAAATCTTAACAGAATAATAGATACAGTAACGATTACTGATCAACTGTCCCAATATTGTAGAATTCCATAAACACACCCCTTAGCAAAAAAGGGAAATTCAGACATAGATTCTCACATGCAGGTCTCCTATCCAGGAGGGAAAAACATCAAAATTCAGAGAGAGTAGCAGCCAGGGGACATTTAAAGGAGCTTCCAACTCTGAGACCGCAACAGCTTCTGATGCTACAGGCTCAGAAACCCTGAAATCTGGATCGGAGAGAACTGGCCACACCCATTCAGGATGTTTAAAAAAAAACACAAGCTGTTTACTCAAGTGGTCTACAGTAGCCAGCTCCATACTTCTGCCTTACGAGCTCTCTTCAAAACACAAAACCAGGAAAAATAGCCTCTCGAAGTGACAGCATCATCACAGTACTTCCTTTAATACCCTTGGATACAACCCAGCAGATCTAGTGACCTAATCGTCATTAGCTCATTAGTTTCTCTAGTGATAGTTATCATATTTATTTCCTGCTCCAAGTTTTAGTATTTTTAGAATGTTACCAGTGTATTCTACCTTGAAGACAAAGTACTTATTCAAATCTTCTGCCATCTCCGAATTACCGTTATTATTTCTCCAGACTCCCTAAGTGGCTTATGTTCAATTTGGCCTGTCTCTTTCTTTTGTAATAAGAACAAAGAAAATACAGCACAGGAACAAGTCATTCAGCCCTCCGAGCCTACACAAATGCTTTTTGCCCTTCCATACGAAGCTATTGTCCTTTTTTATAATGCTTGTTAATTTCCCCTCAAAGTTTATTTTTTCCTTCTCTCTTTTTGGATATTTTTTGTTGGTTTTTAAAACTTAATCAATCCTCTGGCTTACCACTAATCTTTGCCAAAATATGTACTTTTTTTCTTTCAATCTATTGCTACACTCAGCCTTCTTGGGTCAGGGTCTGTTTACAGATAATTTATTGAAGCTCGAACAAAACTGAACCACTCTTACCAAGTTCTTAAGCTAGCAAAATTAAATGCTCAGTGCATGGTTGTCATTACTAAATAAAATTCATGCCCAGTTTTAGCACAAGAGAAAGACATGAAGGTAATTGTTAAACATCAATAAGAAAAACAACAAAAAGCAAACCAAAATAAGGAAAATGTGGCATTCATTACAAAAAAATCTGAATATTCATCTATCAAAAAAGTAACTCATAATTGCTGCAATTTAAAACATCACGAGCCTATACAGATTGACAACTGTAAAACAGTAGAATGCTTATGTTCACAATGCAAGAATGTGGAAAAAGAAAGTAGTAAAAGTAGAATGCAGAAAAAACAGGGCAAAAAAGAAAGAGGGCCATACAGCAAAATAAAGCCAAGACGACTCATCACTGGCGGTCCCTCACAGACAAGGATGATGCTCTTCCGTTCTCAGGGCGAAACTGTAGGTGGCTGTACAGATCAATGCGCCTTCCACAGGCATCGTTACACTTGGGGCAGAAGGTAGTTGCAAGTAGGGATGGGTGGGGCATTGGTGCAGCAGTGCGCTCCTTTTACTGTTTTCACCTGGCTTCCACATTTTACTGATGGCTAGTCTCGAGGTACTCGATGCCTTCTGGAGCTCCTCTTCCACTTGGATGGTTTTGAGGCCAGTGCTTCCCAAGTACCTACGGGAATGCCACACTTCCTCAGTGAGGCCTTCAGGGTATCGATGAAGCACTTCCTCAGTCCACCTGGCAATCACCTGCTGTTTGGAAGCTGCAAGTCGGACAGGTGGTTGGGGAGTCTCATGTTGGTCATGCGGATGACACGCCCAGCTCATCAAAGCTGACTGAAGGTGGTCATCGGCTTGAAGCTGGGGATATTGGCCTGGTCAACGACGCTGGTCTTGGTGTTTCACTTTTCCCAGCTGATTCGCAGAATCTTGTGCAGGCAGCTTTGGTGGTTCTGCCCCAATGCCTTGAGGTGTCTACTATAGACAGTCCTCATCTCACAACCATATGGGAGGACAGGAACCACCACAGCTCTGTAAACCATGATCTTGGTGCTGGATCTGATGTCGTTATGCTCGAACACCCTTTTCCTCATATGGCCGATGGCTGCGTTAGCACACTGGAGGTAGTGCAGGATCTCTTCATTGACAGCAGCTTTGGCTCTCCCAAGGTACGAGAAGTGGAAGCAGTCAACATTCTCTAAGGCCTCCCCATGGGCCTTTATAATCAGGAGGTTCACTCACAATGCCAGACCAGGTTGATGGATAACCCTCGTCTTACAAATGTTCAGGATGAGACCCATGCTTTCATGTGCCTCTATAAAAGGTGCTGATGATTGTCTGGAGTACATCCTCTGAGATTGCAAATACACAAGCATCACCTGCATAATGCAACTCAATAACACTGCTTGGAGGGACTTTGGTTTTGGCTTGAAGGCAGAAGAGGATGAATAACTTCCTGCTGGTTCTGTAAGTTAGCTCCATTCTCATGGGGAGCTTGTCAGTCTGTTGGTGGTGAAGCACTGCAGTGAGATAGATCAAGAACACTGTTGGGGTGATGACACAGCCCTACTTGCCACTGGCCTGAACAGGGAATTGGTCAGTGTGGAGCCAACTGTTATTACAACGACTTCCATGTTGTCCTGAAACAGACGAAGGATGGCGATGAACTTCACAGTGCAATCAGTGCAAAAAAAGCTCCATAATGCTTCCCAACTGACAATATCAAAGGCCTTTGTAAGGTCAAAGAAGGTACATACAGGGGTAGGTTCTTTTCTCTTCATTTCTCCTGCAGCTGTTGTGTGGTGAAAAATCATGTTGTGCTCCTCCGTGGCCGAAAGCCACACTGTGATTCCGGGAGGAGGTCCTCAGCAAAAGGGACAAGACAGTTGTGGAGGACCTTGGCAATGACTTTTCCAATGGTCGACAGCAGGGAGTTTCTCCTGTAGTTACCACAGTCAGACACATTTCTTTTTTTGCAAATGCTCATAACTGTGGCATCTCAGAGCTCTCCCAGGGTGCTCTTCTCTTTCAAGATAAGGCAAGACAAGGGTGTGCAGCTGCAGCAGGAGCTTTTTGCCCTCACACTTCAATACCTCAGCAGGATACCGCCTGCTCCAGCAGCCTTGTTGGTCTCAAATTGGTGGATGGCCTTCCCCATTTGACGCACACTAGGGTGTTGCTGAACTCATGGCATGTAGCATGCTGTGGGATGCATTCAAGGACTCTTGGATCAATGACAAAGCCCTGGTTGGGGAGGTCTCTGAAGTCCTCCCCCCAGCTAAGATAACTAACATGGTTAAAGAAAGCAATCTAAAGACACGGTGTCTTAATGCATGGAGCATTCGCAATAAGACAGGTTAATCAACAGCATAAATAGATATACACAGTTATAATATAGTTGTGATTACGGAGATATGGCTGCAGGGTGACCAAGGATGAGAATTAACATCCAGCTATATTCCCTATTTCTGAAGGACAGACAAATAGAGAAAGAAGAAGGTGCAGCATTGTTAATAGATTAAAAAAAAAATCAACAGCAAGGAAGGGTATGGAAAAAATAAGAATACAGCGTTGAGATCAACCATGATCATATTGAATGGCAAAGAAGGCTTTCTCGTATTCTCCAGCATTTGCAGTACCTATTATCAATGGACCAAATGCCTACTTCTGATCCTAGTTTCTATGTTACAAGTAATCACCCTCAGTACAGATGAATGCGTTTGATATTTCAAGTTTCAGACATAATTTGCATAACAATATTAAAATGAAGATCTTTCCGGTTATTAGGCATTAACACAACATTCTAGAGATTCTTCGCATATTTCTACCCTTAGTGAAAGTTGCACCATCTTTCAATATCCAATTCTTTCATCTCGAGAGGTTTACTTACCTCCATCCAAAAGCCGAACACTATGAAGATTCGTAGGAATAACCAATAATGGCATTGGTTGATCTCACAAAACTGACTTATAATGAAGACTGATGATGTATTATTACTCAAATAGTCATTTGGTAGTACAGAACTTGAGCATTGCTCAAAAAAGATACATCTTGTCAAATTTATAACTTTGCACTGGTCAGGACAATTCTCAAGAATGCCAATTCATGGGGAAAACAATTATTTACAATGCATGAAAGGAGAATGCTGTTTGGTTGGTAAGTGGACTAAGATTAATAGATTGGCAACATCTCTACCTAAAAGATTGACTTTTACAAAAGTATATATGGCATGTGGATCACTAACTTACAGACCATCATTCAAAGCATCAATCATGGCCAGTTTCAGCTCTTCTAGAATTAACAGAATTTACATTTTCCTGACTCTTTTCATGCGGTGGTACAAGCAAAGCCAGCTCAACTTAATTGTAGGAAGTAGCAGTCATCTATAAACTATAACGTTCAGTTTTCTACCTGCTGACAGTGAACTTTTACAAACTGTTAGTTTCAGACACACTCCATTTCTGGAATTTAACTTTTCAATAAAAGTTTCAAATTTAATAACACTGCCCAGCCCTCCAAACCAGCTGTACAATGATTTGCTTGAAGTCACAATTACAAATTCAGCGGTTTAATAAGAGTAACTGTCAATTTTGAAGCAATATAAAATGCTCAGCTGCTGCACTAACACCAAGGCAACACTGTTCAGCTGAAACACTACATAAGCTAAACAATGCACAACTTTACTGGACAAAAGAAAATCAAAACAAATCCTCGCAATGATCTACAAGCCTTAATGTAACTTACGCATCAATACAAAATGTGTTGAGATTTTACATTTCACACCCCACTTTTAAGCATTTCTGTTTGTGCTCTTCAAGGCAAAGAACATTTGTGAAGAAGAATGGAACATTCAGCATTTTGGAGAGATCCAGCAGGGACAGGGACAGCAGTTAGATACAGCAAGTCCTTACTTAAAGTTGTGGTTGTGGTCATGAAAATCAAAACATCAACAAAACAACTTTAAATGAATCATAAGTTGCCAGAGGAATCAATATTAAGAATCAGAGTGATATTCATTTAGACTTTATTCGTCCAGAAAAAAGCCAAATGTGCAAATTTGAACTTGATATCATAACATATAACATGATGCATTCCTAACTGAGATAACTTTGTAAAATAGAATACGTCACTAAATATAAAAGAAATACAAGAATAATTACTGTATAAAATGACCGTCATCTGCCACTAGACAGAGCCCTTCTGCATCAGTTCAGATCCATAGGGGTAACTCCAAAAGGCAATGATGTTAAACCAGGATTGCAAATGCAATGCAAGGAAATAGGCCTTTTTTAATTTTAAAAAAATGCTTTAGAAATGTCTAGGAGCAGCAGCTTCATGTCAAATCTTCCTTTGAAGAGAAAGGCCCTTTACATTCACGCAGAAAGATGTCTCAACCAGAAACTCTCAAAAGCCAAGTGAAACCCTTTCATATCTCATAAGTCATCTCTGTAGTCTGAACAAATAAGATTATTATTTTAAAAGATAATTAGATCTTACAGTAACAATAGCTCAGGGTATTTAAACTATCAACATGTCTAATTTTATCTGAATACTAATAGTGTCACTACAATAACTCAGTAACTCTTTCAACCCACAATCATTTCACATCCATGAACCTGTTCCTATCATTTATGACATCAATACGTCCTCAATAATATATACATGATCAGCTATGTTTAAAGTCATCTTGGCTCTCAGTGTTAGAGTCTATTACCAGTTCCCCAATGGGCTTACTGCCTTAGCAAATCCACGATTTCAGTTAACTTTGTATCCACTGGCACATAATTTGCACTTTGTAGCAGATTTTCAGACTCATACAAACTAACAGCAGGACAAAAAGACACTGGGAAAGAGTATAAATTCAAATTGTACTGACTGCACACTTTGTTACTGGCATTCGTAAGTATCATTCACCACAAAGCTGTAACTTTGACACACACGTTTTAGATCGGGTATAACCTTTTACACTTGGAGACACTGCGTGTAAAATATGTGACAGCTTCCTGAAATTGTTTTAAAACAATCTATAAAAACTAATAATGAATGAATAATTTCAGGAGTTCCTATTATAAAAACAAGTTCAGTTAAAACAACAACCATATCCCAATTTCATTCTTCATGGACTGCAGCTATTTTCTCACAGAGCTAGTCATTCATGCATATTGATTTCATGGGGTAACTCATGGAACACTAAGTTTATAAGATTGCAAATGGCATGGATAGAGTGGAAAGTTTGAGGCTTTGTTCCAGGGTGGAGGGGTCAATGACGACAGGACACAGGTTCAAGGGTCAGTGCGGGGGGGGGGGGTTGGAGGCATAAAAGATGCAGGAGGCAAGTTTTTCACGTAAAGGGTGGCAAGTGCCTGGAACATGCTGCCCGAGGTGGTGGTGGAAGCAGACAATAGCAACACTCAAGAAGCACCTGGATGAATACTTGAATAGGAAGGGAATAGATGGATACGGACCCTTTAAGTGAAGGCAATTTGAGTATGGAAGGGCAAAATGTGTCGGCTCAGGGCTGAAGGGCCTGTTCCTGTGCTGCATTGTTGTTTGATATTCTGTAACTTTTCATGCAGAGGGTGGTGCATGCATGCATGTATGGAACGAGCTGCCAGAGGAAGTGTTCGAGGCTGGTACAATTACAACATTTAAAAAGACATCTGGATGGGTATATGAATAGGAAGGGTTTAGAGGGACACGGGCTAAATACTGAAAAATGAGACTAGGTCAGATTAGAATGTGCGGTTAGCGTGGATGAGTTGCACCAAAATTTCTGTTTCTGTGCTGTATCACTCAATGTTATACAGTAACTCATCTCCACATCATTCAGCAAGAAATGAAGGGCTCAATCCTGCCTTGGCAAATGCCACAGCCTGATAAACTCAAAGCAATCACACGAGAAACTTCATCGAGGATAAGATACAGATTAAAAAAAGACTATCACAATCTGTCCTTCCATTTCTGCACTGACATCCATCAAAACCGCTATAGTAGTGAAATACAGTAAAATCACACTCAGTAGAATTGCAGAGGGCCCATCCACAAACTATCATTAAGCACAGCTTCAAGAGATCCAAGAAAACCGCAGTGCAATCCTTTGCCTACAAAAAGGCTCTGTGGCAAAGAAAAAGAAAGCATTCTATTTTTCTGGCAACATGCAGGGATCTGTTAGCTCAGTTGGCTGGGTGGCTCATTTGCGATGCAGAGTGACCTCAACCATGGGGGTTCAATTCCCACACCACCTGAGGTTACCACGAAGGACTCCTTCTCAACCTCTACCCTTGCTTACCGTGTACTGACCCTCAGGTTTAAACTACCACCAGTCACCTCTCCCTAATGTGACACCAACCCTAAGGTCCTCTGGCAACTTGATCTTACTTCCCAGTGATTTCGAGCTGATTTACATTCAAGTAGCTGTTTCCAATCCAATTTTGCAAAGTGATGTGTATGCATTGGGCCTCCCAAATTTAAAACTTTTACTGTTGGTCTAACTTTGATTTTTTTTCCCCAAATCAATAGACTAATACTGAATAAATTATAACCATAAATGCAAAATGCCGCCTTATCGATACCCTGTCCTATCCCGTTTCACGCCCAAAGAAGTCTAAATTTCCCATTCTGTTATGTACTGGCTGCATACTTACTATCTCCGTCTGATGCTAGTCTGATACCCAAAAATTATTGCTTTCCTGACCTCCTTCTTCCAAACACACCGCTGAGTCACCCACTGTGATTCAGTTTTGGCACTGGCTTTATTTTTCAGAGGAACTGACCGTGCAACAGTAGTCAGACCTACATAATGACCAGAGACTAACAGCCACTGAAGGGATCCCTACATTACCTATCTAGTACTCCTCACTTGTCTACCAATCACTTGTTTCATCTGTCTGCATATTGTTAAGTTACAGGATGACCACCTCAAGGAACATGCTAAAAGCAGCACGGATAGCTTCACAGATGCACTGTAGTGACACCAGATGCTGGTCAAGCCCCAAAACCCATTTTTCAAGTTCTTTCATTTGATGACACTTGCTGCTCATGAGGCAACGAAGAACACAATTGGCCTCCTGAAGTTTTTACATGCCATGCAATTAGATCAATGTGCCTTGTTGTATGTCTCCATATCAGACTACTAACCAAGATCTTAATTTTTAACCCACTGTTCCAACTTAAAAGGAAACAAGAAAATATGAATTCAGATTTACCATCTACCTGCTGTCCTGTAATTCGAGTCCTCACTTATTTTTTGGTTTTGCTAAATATAATGCAGCACTTTAACTCAGGTCGACACAATCATGTGGACCCACTTTCCTGTTCTATTTCTGTGTACAGTTTTCAGTTACTTAGCTAATTACTTTATTAGACTTAAATAATAGACTTTATCTATGTCATGAACTACAACGAATGCTGAAACCAAAAACCATTAAATCCTTCTCCCTTTGCAAGAAATTCTCAACCTTTGGACTCTGCTAGCAATGTATTCTGTTACGCAACCACTCTCATTCAAAGCAGCCCACTGGACTGACATCTGTATCACTGACTTAAATATTAAGGACTATTAAATATTAATGCACTCAAGTAAATCATTAAAATTACATAATAAGCATTACATAATCAACATCTTGTATTAGCATGGCCTCCATCACTGCTAAGGGCAAGAGTTGCAATGTTGCAAGACCATGATCACACAGAAATATAGAATATAAGTGCAGGAGTAGGTCATGTGGCCCTTCGAGCCTGCACCACCATTCAACATGATCATAGCTGATCATGAAATTTCAGTTTCCCATTCCCGCTTTTTCTCCACGTCTCTTGATCCCTTTACCCACAAGGGCCACGTCCAGCTCCCACTTGAATATATCTAAGACACTGGCCCCAACAGCTTTCTGTAGTAGAGAATTTCACAGGTTCACAACTCTCAGAGAAGAAATTCTTCCTCATCTCAGTCCTGAATGGCTTACCCCTTATTTTTACACTGTGACCCCGAATTCTCGACTTCCCCAACATCGGGAACATTCTTCTCCCAGCTTGCTTGTCCAGTTCCATCAGGATTTTATATATTTCTATGAGATCCCCTCTCATTCTCCTGAATTCCAGCAAGTACAAGCCCAATCAGTCCAGGTTGTCTTCATATGTCAGTGCTGCCACCCTGGGAATCAGTCTGGTGAACCTTTGCTGGACTCCCTCAATAGCAAGAATGTCCCTCCTCAGACCAAAAACTGCACGCAATACTCAAAGTGCGGCCTCACCAAGGCCCTGTATAACTGCAGCAAGACATCCCTACTCCTACACTTAAATCCTCTCACTATGAAGGAGAGCATGTCGTTAGTTTTCCTTACTGCCTGTTGCACCTGCATCCCAACCTTCAGTGACTGTTACACCATGACAGCGAGATCTCGTTGCACCTCACCTTTTCCTAAACTGCCACCATTTAGTTAACAATCCGCCTTCTTGTTTTTGAGGCCAAAGTGGATAACCTTACCTTTATCCACATTATACTGCATTTGCCAAGTATTTGCTCACTCACCAACCCTGTCCAAGTCACCCAACAACCTCTTAGCATCCTCCTCACAGCACACACTGCCACCCAGCTTGGTGTCATCTGCAAATTTGGTGGTGTTGCATTCAATTACATGGTTCAAATCATTAACGTGTACTGCGAACAGCCAGGGTCCCAGCACCAAACTCTGCAGTACCCCACTTGTCACTGCCTGCCATTCTGAAAAGGACCCATTTATTTCAACTCTCCGCTTCCTATCTGCCAATAAGTTCTCTATCTATGTCGATACATTATCGCCAATACCATGAGCTTTAATTTTTCTCACTAATTTCTTGCATGAAACCTTGTCAAAAGCCTTTTGGAAGTCCAGATACATAACATCCATTGATTCACCCTTGTCCACTCTACTGGTCACATCCTGAAAATATTCCAGAAGATCTGTCAAGCATGATTTCCCTTTAGTGAATCCAAGCTGCTCGGGACCGATTCTGTCCCCGCTTTCCAAATCCTCAGTTATTACATCTTTAATAATTGACTCCAGCATTTTCCGCACCACTAACTGGCCTATAACTACCCATTTTCTCTTTTCATCCTTCCTTTTAAAAAGAAAAGTGGGGTTACATTAACTACCCTTCAGTTCATTGCAACTCTTCCAGAGTTCACAGAATGCCTAAAAATGATCACCAATGTGTCTGCTATTTCCAGGGCTACTTCCTTAAGAACTCTGGGCTGCAGAGCATCAGTCCCTGGGGACTTATCAGATTTTAACGCAATCTGCCCAATACCATTTCCTGACTAATAAGGATATCCTTCAGTTCCTCCTTCATGCTTGACCCTCTGTCCCCGAGCATTTCCTGAAGAATATTTTGTCCTCTTTTGTAAAAACAGATCCAAAATATTTGTTCAACTGGTCTCCCATATCTCGGTTGTCCATTGTGAATTCACATGTAAGGGGACCTACGTTTGTCTTCACCAGTCGTTTTCTCTTCACATATCTGTGGAAGCGCTTCCATATTCTATTTCCCCTTCCAAATTAAACCATTTGTCCTCCTCTGAATTTCAAATTTATCCCAATCCTCAGTTTTGCTGCTTTTTCTGGCCAATTTGTGTGCCTCCCCTTTGGCTTTAACACAGTCCCTGATTTCCCTTGTTAGCCATGCTTCAGCCACTTTCCCTATTTTACGTTTACACCAGACAGGGCTGAACAAATAGTTGAAATTCATCCACATGTCCTTTAAATGTCTGCCAGTGCCTACGCACTGTCAACACCTTAAGAATCCTTGGCGAGTTTATCCTAGCCAATGCATGCCTCAGACTATCAAAGTTAGCTTCCTTTAAGTTCAGGACCCTAATCTCAGATTTAACTGTGTCACTCTTCATCATAATGATAAGTTCTATCATATTATAGCCACTCTTCCCTCTTTGAAAGGGCCAAAATCCAAGAGGAAGAAGATCAATGTCTCAGCCCGAAAACAGTCTGGTTGAAGAGTGGAGTTCTCAGCACAACCTACACTCAATCTGGAAAATCTTCAAACATTCAACCCAGTTTCAGTGGGATCAAAGTCATCTGCATTAGATTTGAGTCCAGACAATTGGGTTCCAGCATTTTCACTACCGGGTTGTTCAATGAAAACAGTGCTAAAATAGGTGACCTCCGAGAACAAAAATGAGCGGCCTTCATTGTTTATAAATAATCAAGGTTGCAATCATGATGACAGCATTCTAACAGCTCAAGGCCAACGATGAATCCAAAAGACAGAAATGGAGGAAAGAGAAAGTGAGAGAGATCCAACAGTATGCCCACCTTCATGGCATGGAAAACCTTTTTGAAGCCACCAGGGTCGTCTGTAGGCCAAAGCCAAATGAACAAAATTCATTTTCAAGGATAATGTTTCTCTTTTAAAGATGTTTTTCTCCACTCAAAAGGACTTCATGACTTTCTGCTTACTAATACTATAACATTTCAAACAACAAATTAGAAGTGTTTGCATTCCCAGCTGTTCATTGCCGTTGCTGTTATGAATCGCTCACATCCTACAAAAGGGGTGAATTCACAGAATCATCTACCAAGGCTATCACACAAAAACTTGTACGTAAAAGTCTGCTTCTATTTCTGTAACGTGAAGGCACAGTGGAGTGCAATTATGTCCCAGATGAAATCCTAGATTTTCTATTTTCTTTTCAAACAAGTACTCCAAACATCTCGTCTGCAGCAAAGAGAATATCAAAATCCTTGTTAGCAAACCTCCTGAATCTAAACAAAGAGCTGCATTTAAATTACCTTATTCAATTTTAAGTCAGTAACTGTTGAGCTGTAAAAGTGAGTTACTGTACTACACTTTCTTTTAAATCAAGCCGTTGCTCAACACAGACATAAAATTCATGCACGTATTTTATGAGGCTATTAATGCACAGTTGCACAGCTTACATATAATTAAGGGTGTTGTCAGACTTTTGCGAGGCAATTCATATACATACAAATGTTATGACGCATTTTATCGAAGTTTACATTCTCTTTTGTCTTATAGCAATGGATATATTTCAACTACACTGAGCCTCCTGCAACAATGTATCAGCACAGCCAGAGCCATGCAGACCAGGGCCAATGCAGCTTGCCCTGGGTTCTTAGGGTTTTTGCCTAAATCACATACAAGCTTTGTGAAATACTTTAGTAATGAAACAGCAAATCTTACTTAGCAAGCTGCTACGTTACTTAATTCTTACTTTTTGGACCGTACAAACAGTAGTAACGGCGGCACGGTGACTCAGTGGTTAGCACTGCTGCCTCACAGCACCAGGGACCTGGGTTCAATTCCACCCTCGGGTGACTGAATGTGTGGAGTTTGCACATTCTCCCCGTGTCTGCATGGGTTTCCTCCGGGTGCTCCAGTTTCCTCCCACAGTCCAAAGATGTGCAGGCTAGGTGGATTGGCCATGCTAAAATGCCCATAGTATTCAGGGATGTGTAGATTAGGTGGGTTATGCGGGATGGATCTGGGTGGGATCCTGAGGGGGTTGGAGTGGACTTATTGGGCCAAAGGGTCCATTCCACACTGTAGGGATTCTGTGATAATAGCAGGCCACTCAGCTCTTTGGGCCTGCCCTACCATTCAATACACAGGTGACTGATCGAACATTTCAATGCATTTTACCCACACCATCCTCATAACTCTGTACATCGCAGGTAATCAGAAATCTATCAATCGCTACCTTAAACATACTCAAAGACAGATCTTCCACAGTTTTCTGTGCTTGAGAATTCCAAAGGTTCATAACCCTCGAGTAAAACAACAGGCTTACCACAGAAAATGATTAAAATATAAAAATATGAAACAACTCATTAGAAAATGAACAGTTCCTTCACCTTCATCAGCTTATCAGAGTTGCCTAACCTGAAAAAATGTGGCATCCTTATTTTCTTGAGCAAGGAGGACCATGTGGCCCACAGCCAACTGACTGTGTTCAGAGGAAGCTTAACTTTGTATAACTGGAAATGAAGAGGCCAGAGATATCTGTAATTTGAAAAGCCAGGCTCTCAGATTTAACAAGGCTTTGGATAATACGTCAACTAAATAAACTACAAACTTGTAAATACTTGAAACTGAAGATTCAAAATCTTTCTTAAAAATTTGCCGCTGCTGTAACATGTTCTGCAACACGCTGCTCAGCTAAACAGATAGCTAGCATACCAGCAATACACAATATCCTTTCTATCACGAGGTCTTTCATAGCTACTAAATGGACCTCTGCACCAAGGAATTATTTCGTGCTGAATTAGTCAAAGACCAAGACTGTCTGGCACTGCCACAGTTTCAGGCTGAAGTCAAGCATGAATCATTCCGATTAGTAGAAACTTTTAGAAGTCTCATTTAGTACAGCATCACACAACATTAGAGCAATCAGATACTCCACTAATTTTAACCAAAAGCACACTGACATGAGATGGTGAAGAGAGAAACCAAGTGACTCACCATAAGGGAGGAAAAAAAGGCAAGCAGTACTTGGCTGCTCTCATGCAGTTCCTTCCACCAGTTCTGTTTGACACTACTTAAGGCCTGAAATCAGATATCACACCCATCAGAGATAAAAGGTACTGCAGATGCTGGAGAATCCGAGATAACAAGCATGGGGCTGGATGAACACAGCAGGTCAAGCAGCATCATAGGAGCAGGAAAACTTGACGTTTCGGCCCATCATTTCTGATGAAGGGTTTAGGCCCGAAACGTCAAGTTTTCCTGCTCCTATGATGCTGCTTGACCTGCTGTGTTCATCCAGCCCCATGCTTGTTATCACACCCATCACCTCAGCTACAGCCCAACACATAACATGGGGAAAATAAACAGCATACATGGTTTTTATCCCCACTGCAAATACAAACGATGATTTAGGGTGAACCCAATACAAAACCAACTGTCAGTGTCACTCCACAGATAGTACTGAGAGAGGACCACATAAGTGTCTTACATGTGATCTGCGCTCTGTGATTCTATTTTCGCAGGAAATATCTGCTCTCCTTATTCAGCATGTTGATGACACTTAGATTTTGGATTTTAGATTCTTATTGTCACATGTACTCTAGTACAGAAGTACAGGAGTTAAGTTAAAAAGTGTATAGTTTTGCCACACATTACATCATGTTAGGCACCAAAGTACCTAGGTACAAAGCAGTAAGAGAAACATGAGTCAAAAAGCGAAGCATTACTTCATAGAATAGTAGAAAAATAAAGAAATAGGCTTTAGGTTCACATTAAAGACTTTCGTAGCTTAAACAAAGAAAATAAAGTTCAACAGTTTTTGACGAGTCCTCCACTTACTTTACTCTGCTGTCTGTTCTTGAAGCTGATTTTTCTGAAGAAGGGTTTAGGCCCGAAACGTCAAGTTTTCCTGCTCCTATGATGCTGCTTGACCTGCTGTGTTCATCCAGCCCCATGCTTGTTATCTCGGATTCTCCAGCATCTGCAGTACCTTTTATCTCACGGCAGATACCGTCGTTGCTGCTGAAACTGCTGCCTCTCCGGTCTCCTCCGGTGCCTTGGGAACATGCCCGGGCAGGATTCACTCGCACGCAGAGCCTACACACTGCCACGAGCTGCCAAGAGACCAACCAACACAGTGCTGGGACCCTAGGCCGAGACCCACCGAGGTACCAGGGAGAAGCCGCCACACAGCCAAGAGCCCAAGCCCAGGACCCACCACAAACCACTGGGAGACCGGGGCAGGAGCCACCAAGAGACCAAAGAGTGAGAAAAAGTTAAAGAAACAGGAGGAGCAGAGGAGCTTCAGGTGGAGCATCCTACTCTGCTGGCATCTTATCCGGAATGCTTAGTACTTTGTCTAGAGATTCTCTGAATATTAATAAGTATCAGTACAGACTTATTAGTTTAGAGAGGAAAACTACATATTCATTCTCAATAAACATTAATACGACTTTTTTAGGGGGCCCTTCTGTGGTGCAGTGGTAATGTCCCTTTCTCTGCACTATAAGGTCTAGATTCAAGTCCCACCTGCTCCA
Source organism: Ginglymostoma cirratum (assembly GCA_024137785.1). NCBI lineage: Eukaryota > Metazoa > Chordata > Chondrichthyes > Orectolobiformes > Ginglymostomatidae > Ginglymostoma > Ginglymostoma cirratum. The sequence goes on from JAHRHZ010000013.1 coordinate 2,257,751, forward strand.
GAGGTGTGTAATAACATCTCTGAACAGGTTGATTAAAGAAATAGGTTAACTTAAAAAGAAAAACAAATAATTTAGGATTTTTTAATTTCATTAATAATGAAAAATAAACAAGATTTGACAAAACACAAATGTTGGAATATTTCTGCCGTAAGTAGCTCTCCATCACTATTTTCAAAGTGATTGTCATAATCACAATTTTATATATATATTTTAATCACAGGACATGGGCATCGTATCATAGAATCCCTACAGTGTGGAAGCAAGTCCTTTGGCTCATCAAGTCCACACCAACCCTCCAAAGAACATCCCTGTATTTCTTATGACTAATCCACCTAGCCTGCACACCCCCAGATATTATGGACAAATGAGCATGGGCAATCCACCTAGCTGGCACATAGAGTCATAGAATCCATACAGTGTGGAAACAGGCCCTTCAGCCCAACAAGTCCACACCAAACCTCAGAGCATCCCACCCGTACCCATCCCCCTATAACCCACCTCATCCACACCTCCCTGAACACTACAGGCAATTTAGCATGGCCAATCCACCTAACCTGCACATCTGTGGGCTGTGGGAGGAAACCGGAGCACCCAGAGCAAACCCACACAGACACGGGGAGAATGTGTAAACTCCATACAGACAGTCACCCGAGGCTGGAATTGAACCCGGGTCCCTGGCGCTGTGAGGCAGCAGTGCTAACCACTGAGCCACCATGACACCCTTCATTGGATATCTTTGGACTGTGGGCAGAAACTCACACAGACACAGGCACAATATGCAAACTCCACATGACACAGTTATTCTCAAGGAATCACACCTTATAGTTAATGTCTGAAACTCCTCCATCTCATCCATTGGCATATCTTATCAACCAGAAGGACTCAATAAACATGGCAACATAAGCATAGACAGTCAGATGGCTTCAGACCTGGAGTCATCAATGACTATGGACCCCACTTCGTCTCAAGTATCAGATCAAAATCGGCCAGGAAAACTCCTGACTACCTCCTAGTGATTACCTCCTACCACCTTTCCTCAGCTGATGAATCAGTATACTCCATGTTGAAAGGCAATTGGAAAAACATCAAAGCCAGCAAGTGCACCAAACGTATTCCAGACAGAAACTTCAATTACCCTCACTAACAATATACCCCAGTAACACAACTATTGACCGAGTTTGCTGAGTCTTCACGGACACAGCCAGCAGACTGGACTGTTGGCCAGCGGTCAAAGAAAAGGAACTCATTTGACCTCAGCACTGCCAATCTTCCTGCTCCAGTTGCAACAGTCCATAACAGTATCAGTCAGAGTAACCATCACCACAGTTCTTGTTCAGGTACCTCAGCACACTGATGATATAGAACAAAGAACAAAGAACAAAGAAAATTACAGCACAGGAACAGGCCCTTCGGCCCTCCAAGCCTGCGCCGATCGAGATCCTCTGTCTAAACCGGTCATCTATTTTCTAAGGGTCTGTATCCCTTTGCTCCCTGTCGATCCATGTACCTGTCCAGATACATCTTTAAAGACACTAACTTGTCTGCGTTTACCACCTCCGCTGGCAACGTGTTCCAGGCACACACCACCCTCTGCGTAAAGAACTTTCCACGCATATCTCCCGTAAACATTCCTCCTCTCACTTTGAACTCATGACCCCTAGTAACTGAGTCCCCCACTCTGGGGAAAAAGCTTCTTGCTATCCACCTTGTCTATACCCCTCATGATTTTGTAGACCTCAATCAGGTCCCCCCTCAATCTCCTTTTTTCTAATGAAAACAATCCTAACCTACTCAACCTCTCTTCATAGCTAGCTCCCTCCATACCAGGCAACATCCTGGTGAACCTCCTCTGCACCCTCTCCAAAGCATCCACATCCTTTTGATAACGTGGCGACCAGAACTGTACACAGTACTCTAAATGTGGCCGAACCAAAGTCTTATACAACTGTAACATGACCTGCCAACTCTTGTACTCAATACCCCGTCCGCTGAAGGAAAGCATGCCGTATGCCTTCTTGACCACTCTATTGACCTGCGTTGCCACCTTCAGGGAACAATGGACCTGAACACCCAGATCTCAATTTTCCCCAGGACTTTTCCATTTACTGTATAGTTTGCTCTTGAATTGGATCTTCCAAAATGCATCACCTCGCATCTGCCCAACTCTCCAATCTATCTATATTCTGCTGTAATCTCTGACAGTCCCCTTCACTATCTGCTACTCCACCAATCTTCGTGTCATCTGCAAACTTGCTAATCAGACCGCCTATACCTTCCTCCAAATCATTTACGTATATCACAAACAACAGTGGTCCCAGCACAGATCCCCGTGGAACACCACTGGTCACAGGTCTTCAATTTGAGCAACCCCCTTTCCACTACTACTCTCTGTCTCCTGTTGCCTAGCCAGTTTTTTATCCATTTCGCTAGCACACCCTGGACCCCACGCGATTTCACTTTCTCCCTCAGCCTGCCATGGGGAACCTTGTCAAATGCCTTACTGAAGTCTATGTATATGACATCTACAGCCTTTCCCTCATCATTCAACTCTGTCACGTCCTCAAAAGAATTAAATATGCTCCATCACATTGTGAACACTGTCACTGACCATACACAAGATCACAAGAAATACAACAGGCATAAGCCAATTGGCCCCTTGAGACTGCTCTGCCTTTCAACAGGATCATGGCTGCTCTAACATCCTCATATCCACTTTCCTGCATTTCGCCACCCTTCCACCCCGCCTCAACCCCAACCCTTGATTCCTCTCCTGACTATGAATGTCTGTCTGTAGGTCTGTCTCAAGCCTTAAATATATAGAAGGAATCTTCCCCCATAGCTTTCTGTGGCAAGGAGTTTCACTCAGAAGAAATTCCTCATCTCAGTTTTAAATTAGCATCCCTTAATTCTTTATTCTGAGACCAAATCCAAGACTCTTCTGTAAGGGGAACCGTCTTCTGAGCATTTACCCTGTCAATCCCCTCATTTGTCTCGATGGGATCACCTCTTATTCTCCTAAATTACAATGAGTACAGTTCCAATCTACTTATGAGTAAAAGGCTTAAATGAGCCTAAGACAATCCTTCCATACCATGGATCATCCTAATGAACCTTCACTGCACTGCCTTCAATGAAATCTTTCCGTAATAAGGGGACTAATACTGCTTAGAGTACATCAGATGTACACCAGCATCTTGCACAGCTGCAGTAAGACATCCCCACTCACATTCCAACCTCCTTGAATTAAGGGCCAATATTCTACTAGCCTTTCTGATTACCTGCTGCAATTTTGTGCTAGCTTTTTGTGTTTCTTGTACAAGCATCCCTTTGTGTTGCAGCTTTCTGCAGTTTTTCTCCATTTAAATAATACTGCTTTTTGGTCTCCCCTCAAACATCAACAACTTTATACTTTCCCATTTTATATTCCATATAACAACTTTAGCCCACTAATTTAACCGATCAATGTCCCTCTGCAAACTGTTTGTTTCCTTCTCACATCTTGCCTTTTCACTTATTTTTATGTAGTGCGCAAATTTGGCTACAGTACATTCCCTTCCTTTGTTCAAGTCATCAATATATACAGTACAAACAATTGTGGCCCCAGCATCGATGCCTGTGAAACCCCACTGGTTACATGTTGTCAATGCACTGGGTTGATTTGGAAGCGATTTGAAAAGATCTAGCAAATCAAAACTGGTAACAGCAGCATAATTGTCATCTGTAACCACATGGCCTATATCCCTCTCCTGTCATTACTATTAATCCAGGTGATCAATCCTGGTTCAATGAAGTGTGCAGAACAGCATGTCACCAAATGAAGTGCCAATATAGTGAGATAAAACGTTGTGGAGCTGGATGAACACAGCAGGCCAAGCAGCATCGGAGGAGCAGGAAAGTTGACGTTTCGGGTCGAGACCCTTCTTCAGAAATGGGGGAGGGGAAGGGGATTCTGGAATAAATGGGGGGTGGGGAGGCAGATAGAAGATGGATAAAGGAGAAGATAGGTGGAGAGGAGACAGACAGGTCAAAGAGGCGGGGTTAGAACCAGTGAAGGTGAATGTAGGTGGGGATTTAGGTGGGAGATAGGTCAGTCCAGAGAGGACGGACAGGTCAAGGAGGCGGGATGAGGTTAGTGTGTAGGAGATGCGGATGGGGCTTGAGGTGGGAGGAATAGTTAGGGAGGTGGGGACCAGCTGGGCTGGTTTTGGGATGCCGTTGGGGGAGGGGAGACTTTGAAGCTTGTGAAGTCCACATTGATACCCTTGGGCTGCAGGGCTCCCAAGCAAAATATGAGATGCCGTTCCTGCAGCTTTCGGGTGGCATCATTGTGGCAATGCAGGCGGCCGAGGATGGACATGTCGTCCGAGGAGTGGGGTGGGGGGGGGGAAGGCAAGTTGAAATGGTTCGCCACTGGGAGGTGTAGTTGTTTGTTGTGAACTGAGCATAGGTGTTCCGCAAAGCGGTCCCCAAGCCTCCGCTTGGTTTCCCCGACATAGAGGAGGCCACGACGGGAACAGCGGATACAGTATACCACATTAGCAGATGTGCAGGTGAACATCTGTTTGACGTAGAAGGTCTTCTTGGGGCCTCATCCCGCCTCCTTGACCTGTCCTTCCTCCCTGGACTGACCTATCCCCCACCTAAATCCCCACCTACATTCACCTTCACTGGTTCTAACCCCGCCTCTTTGACCTGTCTGTCTCCTCTCAACCTACCTTCTCCTTTATCCATCTTCTATCCGCCTCCCTCTCTCTCCCTATTTATTTCAGAATCCCCTTCCCCTCCCCCATTTCTGAAGAAGGGTCTCAACCCGAAACGTCAACTTTCCTCCTCCTCCGATGCTGCTCGGCCTGCTGTGTTCAGCCAGCTCCACAACGTTTTAACTCAGATTCTCCAGCATCGGCAGTTCCTACTATCTCTGCCAATACAGTGAAGCTACAACTCAGGACCACATGAATGCTAATAGCAAAAACAGCGGCACTATACAGAGTTAAGTGACCCGATAACCAATGGATCAAAGCTCTGCAGACTCGCTATATCAAGCCATGAATAATAGTGGAGAATAAAGCAATTGACGCACAGAAGGAGGATCCATGCACTCCACATGCACTTCTTGCAGCTCATTTCTTTGGCTATGATTTTAGTCACCTCATTTTCTTTTGATTAAGATTTTCTACTATTAAATTTGTGTAAACAGCATTTGGACTATTTCTACATCTTCGGATACTGATGGGACAAGATCTTGTAGAAGTGTAATCCTGACCAATGTAGGAGATTCTATTGTCAGGTTCGTTTTCGGTGACCCTCACGGACTTGATGCAATAGCAAGACACTGACCTAGCTACAAAACACAATCCTTTATTATTAAGCAAGTACAAGCTGTGGAGGATCGCTGTACGCAACCCAGCACAGAGTGCTGAGTTCCATGAGCGATTCTCCCCAAACAGCGGACAGTCCCTGCTCTTTATACTCTAGGTATGAATTGGCTAATACAGAAAAAAACAATTACTACATTCAGAACATAAAGAGAACAGGATACAGCACTGATCGTTCGCGAAGTGACTGATAACGGCAGGATGCGTTTTCAAGTCCCCCAAGTGACAGAATGTGGTTTCAAGCCGCCGAAGTGTCTGACTTGAACAAAAGGTCACTGACCTGGCCACTTCAGTATAAACAGAAGTTTCACCCTCTTACAGAAGTTTCATCCCCTTACAGAATTACAGATGTCTCACACCTTTACAAACGTTTCCCACCCAATCCTATTCAGGCAGGAAGTTTAAGACAGTTTCCACATACCCGTGTGCAGGAAGATAAGGAGCATAAATATTAATGGAATGTTATCCCATTAACATCTCACCATACCTGGCATAGAAAGATGTTTCTGTAACTGTCAACATGAGTTTTACATGGTTGTGTGTTGCCTTCAGAGCGCTATAATACTGGACATTATACAGAAGGTACAGAATATTCTGTAAAGGTATGAACCAAGGAGGAACCAATGTCATTGAGAGAGCAAAGACTGCGGAGCTGGGTAGCCAGGGAGGAAGTTAAGATATAGTGCCTCAAAAGGCAGTAATCTCTGGATTATTGAAAATGCCAAAGACTTGCAAGGCTGTAAACAGAAACATGGGGAGGATCAAGCTGTTGCTTGAGAGACAGCTTCAGACTCTTGGGCATTGGTGATCAGAAGTATATGGTAGGGGAGGTAAATATGAGGAATTCTTGTTTTTTTTGCAGCAAATGGCAACGACCTGCAACTCTCTGGTTACAAGGATGTTGGAAGCAGACAACTAAAGATTCCCAAATGAAAGCAGATATGCATCTGAGGAAAGTAAACCTGCAGGACAATGGAAATAGAATTGACCAGATGGTTCTCTACAGGGCTATCATGAAAAGCATGGGTTGAATGGCCTCCTATACCTGAAGACACTCTGACTGCATTATTTACATGCATATGGCTATGTGGCATATATAAGATTATGGCTAATCTTTGGGATACAGGTAGACAATCAACCTGCTGAGGAAACTCACCAAATATTAATGTAATGCTGTCTTGGGCTCTATGCTTGGCCAATGAATTAAATATTGGTACTACAAGTTAATCAGATCAGAAAGAGTATACAGTACTTTCCATTGCACTAATTCAAATTATGAAGACGCCCATATACTCTAAGGAAACATTTTCAAAGAGTTTTGAAAAATTTCCAACACTCAGTCACTGTAAGGAAATCTAAATGTCTACATAAACATACTTGCTCCGTTGAGCTCCCATAAGAAAACTATTACAGTGCAAGTACAGATTTGAAAACATTTAAACGGTGAGCAAATAAGTCATTTTGATGGGCAAAATTATTTCAATAATGAACAATCTTCTGAGCTGTATGACTTCTCACATAAATTTTAAATTAAACTTCTTTACCACTTCAAGAAGATACATTACATCAGCCCAGAAAAATACTTCCCTAATTTTCTTGATCACTTTGTGGGAAGATATATGGCCTCAACATGGCATGCGCCTTGATATTACCACAACATACTGCAAATATAGTATCCCTTTTACTTTATAATCTTAAATATGACAATAATTTAGGTATTTTAGACCTAGATAAACATAATTATATTGTAAAGCAATCAGCATTCAGAACAAGCTCAAATCATACATATGTACCCACCCTGATTTGTTCCACATCATTAAAAATCTTATACACAGGCATCTAAATTAGTCAGCATAATTTAGCACTAAGAAACAAAACTAGTTCCAGCTAACTGTGCTTGGCCCATATCCCTCCAAACATTTTTTTATTCATGTAGTTATCCAAATGTCTTTTAAATGTTGTAACTGCATCCAGCTCTTCCTCTGAAAGTTCACTCCACACATGAATGACTCCCACTGTTTTAAATAAAAAAGGGAAAGACACCTGCCATTCACTTTATCTAAACCCCTCATTATTTTATAAATCTCTAAGATCATCTATCAACCTCCCATGCTCCGGTGAAAAAAGTCAAAGCCTATCCAGCCTCTCCATGTAACTGAAACCCTCCAATCCTGTTAAATCTCTTCTGAATCCTCTCCAGCTTAATAACATCTCACCTATAACAGGGAGACCAGAACTGGACACAGAACTCCAGAAGAGGCCTCACTAGCATCTTGTACAACCTCAACGTAATATCGCAACTCCTAGGTCTGAGGAATGAAGGCAAACATGCTAAACGCCTTCTTTCAGATTTCATTAAATTCAAATTTCGCTGTCTTCTATGGTGAGGTTTCAACCCATCTCATGAGGCTCTGGATTACTAGCCCATTGACTTTTTCACAACACTGCCATACTGTGACCCAATCTGTCCTTGGTGAGATGGTATTCCTGACTTAGATGCACAAAACAAAAACACAGTAATTTTTTAAACAGTTATGCTCATTTTTGTTGTTTGCACATTTAAATCAAGGGCTACATTAATTACAAAATGTATTTTTATATTATTATAAGGTCAACAACTCTTGATAAGCAAATGTAACATATAATATCAATTTCATACTCATTATAAGATGACTAGAGGCCAACTATTTATCATCCATAGTTGTGCCATTAAAGAAAAAATCTACCATATTAATAAATAGAGGAATAAAAGTCAGTTTGCAAAGCATGTGACTAAAAACCATTGGGAATTTCAATTTGCTTGTCCGAATCTATTGCGCTACTGTATTTCATTCGGAAGGAGTAAGAAATTTATGGCCCACATTTGCGGTGTTAATGACATGAAACCATCAGCATCTGAAATGGTAAGTGCCTGCTCTCTATACCCATATTTTTTGGTTTGATGCATGTTTCTTGCTATTTTGAGAAAGCAAACTTGTTCAGGTAGTAGTATATCAATAGTACACCAAAATTTCTACACCAATGAAAGATTCTAATTTTTCTTTTAAACTGCTAAGGATGTATGCATAATATTATTACCTTCTATTTCTTCAGGTCTGCATTAAAATTACCCTCGACAAAAAATAATTTTTGTACAGGCTGCATCTAAAAGATGTCCATTCTGAAAGTCAGGAAAAGTCATTTGGTTCTCTCAAATGTTACAAAAATAAAAATAACTGTCAAATTCTCCAAATCTGGCCAGTCTATGCCATAAATGTCAGATATCACTTAAAGGGTCTGTTAATAACTTGGAGCTACGGACTATCTCATGAGACATATGCAGAAAGCACTAACAAGGCTAACAATTTACTGATTAGCTTCAGTGGTTCAATCAACCCCAAATGTTTTAATATTCATCCGAACATTGATGCATTTCTAAATAACACCTGAAATAAGACTGACCCATAGCTAACTCAGCTCTAGCGCTTATACCATACCTAGCTATAATGTTCAACCTCAGGAAACTATAACTGTTGTCACTGCAACTGCTTGAAGACTATCTCACTTTCCTCAATACCAGCTTGTGAAAGCAGATACTTTCCATTTCTAGAGATAAAAGGTACTGCAGATGCTGGAGAATCCGAGATAACAAGGCGTGGGGCTGGATGAACACAGCAGGCCA
>JAHRHZ010000013.1:2267186-2360310 GCA_024137785.1 Ginglymostoma cirratum
CTGCTCCTATGATGCTGCTTGGCCTGCTGTGTTCATCCAGCCCCACGCCTTGTTATCTCAGACTTTCCATTTCTAAACTGGCGTCACCCAAAAAAACACAGAAATAAGTCAAATGATAAATATAGAAAAAAATGGAATAAAGTTGAAATGACACATCATCACAAGCATTAAATGACGAGTTTCAGAAATGAAAGTCTAGTTCTTAAGAGGAAATTCCAATTCTTGTCACAAAGATTCTACTACTACACTGACTCAGTAATTCCTCATGATAAATAACCACCATCAAAGACCCATTTTATGATTCACATCCAATATTTAACATGAGCAATTTTAATTTTCATGAACCAATATATTACACTCAAATTCATATGCTACTGGACAGTCCAGAAATAACACTATATTTATTATGACAAATGATTACATCAAAAATAACACAATGCTTCACTGAACAAAGCATTAGTTATAACTCATACTTCAAAAACGTTCTCTCCCCTTCTCCTAGCTTTACCCATTTCATGCTAGTGATCTTACAAGAGATTAGATAAATTTGTACTGTAGAATGCCACAAACAGCTATCTGTGCAGTGTAAAAGCACTGGAGGTTCTGGGAACTTTGAGAAGAGGTTGGACAATCAGAGATTAGGATGCTCGTGATTGTCAGTAAGGCATGTTAATCAATCACTGGGCCTGTGGGCAGATAAGCATATTGGGTCTGGAGAAAACATCCTTGTTCATCCAGGCCGGCAAACTGTGCCATAAATGAATTTACCCAATAGGTCCAACCCTTCTTTCCTCCTATTACCTGCTATGTTTTGCAAGTCCCAGAAAATTCAGCCTCCAGGAGTTAACAATGAAATCTTGTTAAAATTGAAGCAAGTGGCCACATTAAAAAGCTTTAACTGACTGGCTTGCCATCTTACAGCAAATTGGTCATGCCTCCGTTAAAACCAGAGGTGTACAAATCCCAGACAGGGTGGGGTCTGGTTCGAAATTTTAAAAATCATTCCTTCCCACCTAGCTTCCCACCAGTTCTTGTGCCCTATCGTCTTAAACTAAATCTTTTGGCCCCGAGTCAGCATTGCACCTGTTCTTCTGAAGGAGTACTGCCCAGACGTGAATATAGTACTCCAGATGCAAGCCAAATAAACTGCACAAATAAAGTCTGGCTTAACAGCTATTTAAGTTGCCTTTTCAGCCTGCTTGACCTAAGCGCTAATATTACATCAGGCTTTTAGAAAATGGGAATGATCTGTTCTGGCTATGTTGACTGAGGGATAAATGTTGAGAAAGAAACTGTGATACATTTTAATCAGCAAGAGGTTCAGGTTCATGGGGGAAAGGCAAGAAAGGGGCATTAGGGTTTAAAGGTCAACACTATCTATTCATGGTGAAAACGACTCAATGGGCTGAAAGGCTATTTCTGTTGGTACTTCTTATGATCTTACAGATCAGAGTGCCAGGTATTCGAAGCAAGCTAATAGTGAATCTGAGACAAAACTTAGTGAACATAAATAACAATAATGAAGACATTAATGGTACTGAAGAGTCACAAATTCCCAGGGCCAGGTGGTCTTCATCTTGGGTTTTAGAAGAGACAGGCAAGAATATGACAGATGCCAGACTATAATCATTTACAGCCAACAACTCAAAGTGAATCCAGCTATGAAGAAAAAAAAAACACGTTCTCATTATAATAATTTATTTAATATTTTAGTATACTAAGTTCTAATAGTCACCCATTCAAAATTGAACATAAACATGAATTTTCGTCTATCACTTCAAGAAGACACAAAGACATGAGTAAAATCCCAAAAATTCAAGGAGTGTCGGGGGCAGAGCTGAGTATGGTGGCCATTACCAAGGAAAAGGTGCTAGTAAAACTGATTGGCCCGAAGGTGGGCAAACCACCTGGACCAGATGGACTACACCTGAGTTCTAAAGGATAGAGCTAGAGAGATAGTGGAAGCATTAGTGGTGATCTTTCAGGAATCGCTAGAGTCAGGGAGGGTCCCAGAGGACTGGAAAATCACTAACGTGACACCCCTGTTTAAAGAGGGAGTAAGGCAAAAGACAGAAAATTACAGACCGATTAGCCTAACCTCGGTCGTGGGTAAGATTTTGGAGTCCATTGTAAAGCATGAGATTTTTGAATACTCGGTAGTGTATAGTAAAATAGGGCAAAGTCAGCATGGTTTCGTCAAGGGAAGGTCATGCCTGACAAATCTGCTCGAATTCTTTGAGGACGTAACGAGCAGGATAGAACAAGGAGAGCCAATGGATGTTATCTACCTGGACTTCAAGAAGGCCTTTGATAAGGTGCCACACAGGAGGCTGCTGAGCAAGATAAAGGCCCATGGTGTTAGAGGGAAGGTGCTAGTATGGATAGAAGATTGGCAGTCCAGCAGAAAGCAGACAGTGGGGATAAAGACAGCCGGTGACAAGTGGTGTTCCACAAGGGTCAGTGCTGGGACCACAACTTTTCACTTTGTACATTAGCGATCTCGATGAAGGAACTGAGCGCATTCTGGCTAAGTTTGCAGGTGATACAAAGATAGGTGGAGGGACATGTAATATTGGGGTGGTGGCGAGGCTTCAGAAGGATTTGGACAGGTCAGGAGAGTAGGCAAATAAGTGGCAGATGGACTACAACGTGGGAAAATGTGAGGTCATGCACTTTGGTAAGAAGAATAAAAGCATGGACTATTTTCTAAGTGGGGAGAAAATTCAGAAGTCTGAAATTCAGAAGTGCAAAGAGACTTGGGAGTTCTAGTCCAGGATTCTCTCAAGGTAAACGTGCAGGTTGAGTCAGTAGTCAGGAAGGCAAATGCAATGTTGGCATTTATTTTGAGAGGATTTGAATATAAAAGCAGGGATGTGCTACTAAGGCTTCATAAGGCTCTGGTCAGGCCACATTTGGAGTTTTGTGTGCAGTTTTGGGCCCCATATCTCAGGAAGGGTGTACTGGCCCTAGAGCCAGTTGAGGAGACTCACAAAAATGGTCCCAGGAATGGAAAGCTTAACATATGAGGAACATTGGAGAACTCTGGGACTGTATTTATTGGAGTTTAGACGGATATGGGGGGATCTAATTGAAACTTTGAGAATACTGAATGGCCAGGACAAAATGGATGTTGGGGAGATGCTTCCATTGGTAGGAGAGTCTAGGACCCAAGGGCACAGCCTTAGTGTTAAGGGAAGACCTTTTGGACTGGAGATAAGGAGAAATTTCTTCAGCCAGAGTGGTGAATTCACTGCCACGTAAGGCTATGGAGGCCAGGTCATTGAGTACATTTAAGACTGAGATAGATAGGTTCTTGATTATCAAGGGGATCAAGGGTTACAGGAAGAAAGCAGGAGAATGAGGTTGAGGAACTTGTCAGCCATGATTGAATGGCACAGCAGACTCGATGGGTCGAATGGCCTAATTTCTGCTCCTATGTCTTATGGTCTTAATCAACGCCTCAGCAGTTAAACAAAAATTAGATAATATTTTAAACAAATAGCAAGCAAATCTGTATTAAAAAGATCAGTTACCGCCTTTGGCGATTGCCAAATAATTTTATTTCAGCAGCTGCTAACAGATCAGCTTTACGTTTCTAGTTTCTCTTCATTTCACGTTTCCCATGTTTCCAATTTTCTATCACTACACACTTATTTTGACTAGACTTTTGAATAAAGAAAGCTTCACCAAGTCTTTTCAATAAAATTAAACTAATTTCTTATTCATAATTTTACAACATCTTTATAAATGACTTGGATGAGGAAGTGAAAGGGTGGGTTAGTAAATTTGCCGATGACACGAAGGTTGGAGGAGTGTGGACAGCTTGGAAGGCTGTTGTAGGTTCCAACAGGACATTGACAGGATGCAGAGCTGGGCAAAGAAGTGGCAGATGGAATTCAACCCAGAAAAGTGTAAAATGATTCATTTTGGAAGGTCGAATTTGAATGCAGAACAGAAGATTAATGGCAGTGCGGACGAACAGAGGGATCTTGAGGTCCATGTCCATAGATCCCTCAAAGTTCCCACCCAAGTTGATAGGGTTGTAAAGAAGGCATATGGTGTGTCAGCTTTCACTGGCAGGGGAATTGAGTTTAAGAGTCGTGAGGTTATGCTGCAGCTCTATACAACCCTGGTTAGACCACACTTGGAATATTATGTTCAGCTCAGGTCACCTCATTATAGGAAAGATGTGGAAGCTTTAGAGAGGGTGCAGAGGAGATTTACCAGGATGCTGCCTGGACTGGGGGGCAGGTCTTATGAGGAAAGGGTGAAGAAGCTAAGGCTTTTTTCGTTGGAGCGAAGAAGGATGACAGGTGGCTTGATAGAGAGATGATGAGAGGCATAGATAGAGTGGATAGTCAGAGACCCTTTTTTTTTCCAGGGTGGAAATGACTATTACAAGGGGACATAATTTTAAGGTGATTGGAGGACAGTATTGGGGAGATGCCAGAGGTAGGTTCTTCATACAGAGTGTGATGCTGGCAGTGGTAGTGGAGTCAGATACTTCAGACACATTTAAGCGACTATTGGAGAGGCACATGAAGGATAGTAAAATGCAGGGTATGCAGGGTAGATTGATCTTAGTAGAATAATAGGTCGGCACAACATTGTGGGCCAAAGGGCCTGTACTTTGCTGTACTGTTCTATGTTCTATATTCATAGCTATGTAGTTGTGGTAGGGGACAGTATAATTAGACAGATAGACATAGTTCTCTGAAGTGGTGAGACTTCACAAATATCCACATCCTCGATGATGGAAGAGACCAGCACATCAGGGCAGAAGATAAGGCTAAAACATTTACAACAATCTTCAGCCAGGAGTGCCGAGTGGATGATCCATTTCAGTCTCCTCCAGAGGTCCCCTGTACCACAGGTGCAAGTCTTCAGCCAATTTGATTCAAGATTTCAAGAAACAGTTAGACATACTTGACACTAAAATGGTAATGTGCCATGACATAGTACTCAAGACTTTCACTCCAGAACTGGCACATGCCTGGCTAAGCTATTCACATACAGCTACAACACTTGCACCTCCCCAACAATGTGGGAAATTGCCTAGCAGGACAAATCCAACCAGCCAAATTACCGCCCCATCAGTCTACTCTCGATGATCATTAGAGAGATGGAAGTCATCAACAGTGCTCTCAAGCAGCACCTGGTCGACAAAAAATAAAGAACTGTACATGCTGGAAGTCCGAAACAAAAACAGAAATTGCTATAGAAACTCAAAAGATCTGCCAGCATCTTTGGTGAGAAAGAAAAATCAACATTTCAGTTCCAGTGATCCTCCTTCAGAACCTGCTCAACAACAGCCTGCTCACTAATGCCCAGTTTAGGTTCTGTCGACGCTAGACAGCCCTTGACCTCATTACAGCCTTATTACATGGACAAAAGGGCTCAATTCCACACATAAGGTTAGAGTGACAGCCCTAAATACCAAAGTCACATTTGACCCAAACAAGGCATCAATAAGCCCATGCAAAACTGAGTCAATGGGAATGGGGGAAAGCTCTCCAACAGTTGGAATCATACCTGGAACACAGAAAAATGGTTGTGGTTATTGGTGGATAATCATCTCCACACAAGGACATCTCTGCAGGAGTTGCTCAGGGTGGTGCCCTGGCCCAACCATCTTCAGCAGCTTCATCAATGACCTTCCCTCCATCATTAGGTCAGAAGTAGGGATGCTCATTGATAATCACACAATGTTCAGCACCACACGACTCCTCAGGTAATGGAAGCAGGTCATATTCAAAAGCAGCAAGACCTGGATAACATCCAGGCTTGGGCTGAAAAAGTGGCAAGTGACATTCATGTGACATACATGCCAGGCAACGACCATCTCAAGTAAGAGTCAGAGTCAATCTAACCGCTGGCCCTTGATAGTCAAGAACAATACCAACACTGAGTCCCCATTATCAATACCTTGGGGGCTACCATTGACCAGTAAAGCTTCGTTTGGAAATCATCCTTCATGATACTATTAAAAGTGCAAACAAATGAATTAGATTTCAAAACTGGTATTTTCTGTGTGAAGTAAGTGTGAATTTAAACATTCTTTATAACTTTCAGAATTTGCATAAGTTCTCCATTAACATGACCCCTTTGCACATATTTAATGAATACATACTTAACGAAACCATTGCTTTGATCACCTGCAACGAATCATCTAACATCAGCTGGGTCAAGTGTAGACATTAATATAATATTGACAAGGTTCGGCACAGTAGACTGATTAACAAGGTTAGATCACATGGAAGAGACAGAAAACTAGCCATTTGGAAACAGAACAAACTGCACTTCGTATAGGAATTGGGAGGTCATGTTGTGCTGTACAGGACATTGGTTAGGTCACTTTTGGAATATGGGGTACAATTCTGGTCTCCCAGCTATAGGAAAGATGTTGTGAAACTTGAAAGAGTTCAGAAAAGATTTACAAGGATGTTGCAGTGGCTGGAGGGTTTGAGCTATAGGGAGAGGCTGAATAGACTGGGGCTACTTTTCCTGGCACATTGGAGGTTTAGGGGTCATCTTACAGAAATTTATAAACTCATGAGGGGCATGGATAGAGTGAACAGTCAAGATCTTTTCCCCAGGCTATGGCAGTCCAAACCTAAGAGCACAGGTTCAAGATGAGGGGAAAGATATAAAAGGGATCGGAGAGGCAAATTTTTCACCCACAGGCTGGTGCGTGTATGGAACAAGCTGCGAAAGGAAGTGGTGGAGGTTGGTACAATTACAACAATTAAAAGGGATCTGGATAGCTACATGAATAGGAAAGGTTTAGATAGGTATGGGCCAAATGCTGGAAAATGGGATTAGATAAATTTAGGATGTCTGATTGGCACAGATGAGTTGCACCAAAGGGTCTGTTTCCATGGTATACATCTAAGTGTGGCTCTAAGTGATCTTAGTGTAGCTAGGAAACAGGAAAATCAGTAAGAAAATAATAAATCCAGACAAAGTTCCTGCTTCTACTAGCTGTCCTGTGACTTCACAAAAATAACGAAAATAGGAGCAGGAGTAGACCATTCAGCCCTGCTCTGCCATTCAATATGATTATGATTGATCATTCAACTAGGAACCTTATTCCCGCTTTCTCCCTATACCTATTGATTCCTTTAGCCCTAAGAACAATATCCAATTTCTTCCTGAAAGCAATGTCTGAGCCTCAACCATTTTGTGGTAGAGAACTCCACAGGCTCACACTCTCTGGGTGAAGAAATTTCATCTTATTTCAGTCCTAAGTGGGCTACTGCAAAGCCTTAAGCTGTGATCCCTGCTTCTGAACTCCTCATTCATCAGGATCATCCTTCTTCTTTCTTCTAATCTCCAGCCAATACATGCAATCCCAAGTTTACAAACATCTGAATTACAAATGCTCTTCCTTGTGAACAAGATTCTAGTCAGGGTGCATTAACATAAATTTTAAAGATACAAAATGTGAACAGCTATTTTATACTGTATTGTATATTTGCGTACAAATTGACTTACGGGAGCACTCAAGAACGGAACCTGTTTGTAACCCAGGGGCTGTGTGGTCCTAAACAATCCAGTCTTTCTTTGTACATCAGTCCTACTGTCCAGGAATCAGACTGGTAAGTCATCATTGTATTCCCTCCACTGCCAGAACATCCCTCTTTAGATAAAGGAGGCCAGAACTGCATGTAATACTTCTGCTGCAGTCTCATCAAGGCCTTGTACAATTGCAGCAAGACATCCCTGCTCCTGTACATGAATCCAACACATCCAACAATTTGTCATCTTCGGACTCTGCTGTATCTGCTTGCTTACTTTCAGCAATTGACGTACAATGACAAATTCTGCTGTTAAACTTTTGAGAATGAAAGGACAGAGCAGAAATAGATCTTGCTACAAAATCCTTAATGATCAAATAAACAATCAATATTCACTGAACAGTGAATTTATCACCCATCCTCATGCAGTCTCCTGGAAACATTATCGAAAACAGAGCATCAGTTTTTATATACATTTTATACATCACATTCAACTTTACCTCTCCACCTCCTCTTTCAACTGCTCCATTGTTTCTAAGTTATCAGACATTTTTCTAACAGCCAGTCCCAAATGACTGGAAATTTCTGACAATAAATACTGAGACAATAAAAGCCATTTTTTTTGACTACTCCAAACTCTATTCCCTGACTATCAAACATCCTTCACCCTAGAGAAAGTATAAGATTAAGCCCCTCTGTTCACAATCTCGGTGCCACCTCTGATTCCTGAGAAGTTTCCAAGCTCACATTCAGGTCATCACTAAGATCACCTTTTTCCATCTGCTATATTTCCCAGCTATGCTTGTCTCAGTCACTGCTGAAAACATCATTCAATGTTTACTGTTTTTATACTTAATCTTTATTGTGTCTACATTCAACTCTTTTGTACCCCTGGCTGATCTAGCACATTACACCTGCACTAGCTCAAATGGACAGCCTTCTTATGATAAAAGATTGGACAGCTTAACTTTGTACAGTTTAGAAGAATAAGAGGGGACTTGAGCAAAACAAAATGTAGTATGGATGCTACAGAAGTACACAAAAGTTCACAGAATCCCTGCAGAGCAGATAGAGGCCATTTGGCCTAATAAGTCTGTACTGATACTCCAAAGAGCACTCCACCCTGTAACCCTGTACTTCCCATGGCAATCCACCTAGTCTGCACATCCCTGAACACTGCTGGACAATTTAGCATGGCCAATCCAATCCAGCCTGCACTTTGTCAGACTGTGGGAGGAAACCAGAGCACCTGGCAAAAACCCACACACAGAGAGGACGTGCAAACTCCACACAGTTACCCAAGGCTGGAATTGAACCCAGGTTCAGTACTCATCGCTGTGCCACCTGCCAGGATGTTTCCTCCACTGAGTGAATGTAGAACTAAGATCATTAGTTTCAAAATAAGGGTATCACCTATTTATCCTTGGTACATTCTTCCTATTCATGTAGTGGAAGCACAGTAGAACTACGGATTCCTGTTTCAAAATAAGGAGGCGCCAATTAAGACAGAGATGAAATAAATATTTTTCTCACAGAGTGGTGGAAGCAGAGTCTTTGAACATTTTTAAGGCAGAGAAGAATAAGTTCTTGATAAGATGGAGAAACAGTATCAGGAATAGGTAGGAATATGGATTTGAGGCTACATTAAAATCAGCCACGATTTATTTATTGGTGGAATGGGCTCAATGTGCCAAATGTTTTCTATTTGCTCATGTGCAGACTCTGTAAACTTGATGTCATTCAAAACTCAGCAGTCTGCGTCATAACTGGCTGCAAGTCCCCTTCCCTTTGTTCCTGTGCATAGTGACCCACAGCAGCTCCCAATCAAGCAACATCTTCATGTTGAAATTATCAGATATCATTCAGATTTATCCCAAATTCTAGAATCTATTCCAGTCACACAACTCTCCAAGAAATCTGCAATCCTCTAACCTTGGCCTCTTGAGTCATCCCCAATTTTAACTACTCCACCATTAGTGGCTACGCCTTCAGTTGCTTCGGCAACCAAACCCTGGAATACCATTCCCACAAATTCTCTAATTTTCCTCCTTCATGACATTCCTTAGCATCTACTTTTAGTCCAAGCATTTGATCTCAAGGAGTTTAGTGCCATGTTTCATTTTTAAAATGCCCCTGTGAAATGGAATGCTTCATTACATTACAGGGAGGCATAAAATACATTTTTTTGTTGATTCTGTCTAAGGCACTGACTAATCCAGTAGAGGCGTCTGTACAATACAGACAGGAGGAGATGAAAGATTGGTAGGGACAGAAACCCTTATAACATTTCAGAAGGTCAAGGCATAAAAGGCTGTGGGCCAGTCCTGGAAAATAGGATTAGAATAGGTGTTTGTTTTTGACTGGTGCACGACTCTATGACTCCTGCCAACATAGGTACAGTGTATCCAGCAGAGCACATTGGTCCCCAGGTGTGTTGAATTAGGCAATCTGAAATCTTCTTTATTAGTATGACTCATACACTCACCAGCTATGTTCATTGAGACATTTGCTCTACATTTTTCTTCCTTTTTACCTTCATTTTTGCTTACAAGAATGCATTTTGCTTCCAATCTCCTACTGAAATAATAGCAGCACCATAAATGATCCTATTTTATTGATAACAGCTGCATAAAATTCAGGAATAGGGAGGTGGAAAGCCAACGCTTTTCTTATTTTCAGCTTTCTGCTACTTGCTTGTTATTTGCTCTGCACTGCATCCCCCTCCCCACGATAGGAAAGAAAAATCCTTCTCCGAGCACTTAGTCACATCCTTTAGCAAATTGCATTACTCCTAAAAAAAGTGTCTTCCTTGAACAACTGCTTTGTCATTTCCTGTCTGAAACAGTTCTCTTTACTCCCCAAAAAGGAAATGTCACAGCTGATTACAAGGATCATGATTCACTTCAATTTGTAGAAAAAAAAACTATCAACCAGTATCAAGAATTACCAATAATCAGAATAATTAAATGTAACCGTCAGCTTCCTTTGAAATAGAGAAATATAACAGAGTAGTTGCTAACTTGGTGAATTTTCTTAACTCTTAAAAAACATGCATCATAATTAAAGACTAGTCGTTTTACAGTGATCACACGAGGTACTAATCTACCAATTATTAAATATTCAGATCTGCCAGAATAATACAACTTTCATTTATGAAGTACTTGTAAATTCACATTAAGATTATGGTCACAAATCACCTGGAAAACAGCTAAATTCACATCAATTCAAGTAATTGGTGTCAGTTACAGTCATTGAGTCATAC
Organism: Ginglymostoma cirratum; assembly: GCA_024137785.1. NCBI lineage: Eukaryota > Metazoa > Chordata > Chondrichthyes > Orectolobiformes > Ginglymostomatidae > Ginglymostoma > Ginglymostoma cirratum. Next base: position 2,277,966 of record JAHRHZ010000013.1, read on the forward strand.
AGTATGGAAACAGACTCTGCTGTCCAACTTGTCTGCACCAACCAGACATCCAATCTGACACAATCCCATCTGCCAGAAACTGGCCCACATCTTTCTAAACCCTTCTTATTCATATACGCAACCAGGTGCCTTTTAAATGTTACAACTGTATCTGCCTCCACAACATTCCTCTGGAAGCTCATTCCATATACACACCACCCTCTGCATGAAAAAGTTACCCCTCAGATCCTTTTTAAATCTTTCCCCCCCTCACCTTAAACCTACACTCTCTAGTTTTGGGCTCCCACAGCCTAGGAAGACGATCTTGGCTATTCACCCTATTTGTATCCCTCATTTTTTTTTTTTTAAACAAACATCTATAAAGGTCACCTCTCAACCTCCGATTCTTCAGGGAAAAAAGCCCCAGCTATTCAGTCTCTCCCGACAACTCAAACCCTCCAGTCCCAGCAACATCCTTGTAAAACTTTTCTGCACTTTCTCAAGTTTAACAACATCTTTCCAACAGAAGGGTGATCAGAATTGTTGGCAGTATTCTAAAAGTTCCCTCACCGTGTCCTGTACCGTCGTATCAGGACATCCTAATTCCTATACTCAAATGTTCTGACCAATGAAGGTAAGTGTACCAAACACCACCCTGTCTACCTGTGACTCCACTTTCAAGGAACTATGCACCCGCACCCCATCTTGTCTGACAACACTCCCTACAGTCCCACCACTAACTGTATAATTCCTGCCCTGGTATGCCTTACCACAATGCAACACCTCACGTTTTGCTAAATTAAACTCTATCTGCCACTCCTCAGCACATTGGCCCACGTGATCAAGGACCCATTGTACTCTGACAACCTTCCTCACCGTCCACAACACCACCCATTTTGGTGTCATCCTCAAACTTACTAACCACAGCTCCTATATAATGGAGGGAAGGTCTCACAAGGAAAGGTTAAGAGCGCTAGGGCTTTTCTCTTTAAGAAGACAAAGGATGAGAGGTGACTTGATAGAGGTGTACAAAATGATCAGAGGTATAGATAGAGTAGAGAGCCAGAGACTTTTTCCTAGGATGGAGGTAGCTATTACGAGGGGGCATAGTTTTAAAGTGAGTGGAGGTAGATATAGGGGACACGTCAGAGGTAGGTTCTTTACTCAGAGAGTGGTCGGGGCGTGGAATGCATAGCCGGAGCGGATAGTGGAGTCGGCTCATTGGGGGCATTTAAGCGGCCAATAGATAGTCATATGGATGATAGTATAAGGTAGGGGTGGAGGTTAGATAGATCTTAGGATTAGGGTAAAAGTTCTGCACAACATCGTGGGCCGAAGGGCCTGTACTGTGCTGTAGTGGCACAGCGCTGGGCACAGGCCTCCAGTCCAAACAAAAACTTTCTGCCACCACCCTCTGTCTCCTACCTTCAAGACAATTTTGTTTCCAATTGGCTAGCTCCCCCTGGATCCAACGTGACCTGGCCCTACTAACCAGTCAACCATGTGGAACCTTGTTGAACACTTTGCTGGTCCATATATACAACATCTACTGCTCTGCCTTCATCAACCTTCTTTGGTCATCTATTCAAAGAGCTCAATCAAGTTAGAGAGACATGATTTCCCACCCACAAAGACATGTTGATTATACCTAAGCAGTCTTTGCCTTTCCAAATGTATATAAATCCTGTCCCTCAGAATCCTCTCCAACAACGTACTTACCAGTGATGCAAGGCTCACCAGTCTATAGTTCTCTGACTTCTCCTTACAATGAAGGCACATTTGCCACCCACCAGTCTTCCAGTACCTCACCCATGGCTGTCGGTGATACTAATACCTCAGCAAGGGGCCAAGCAATCTCTTCCTTAGTTTCCCACAAAGTTCCAGGAAACACCTCATCAGGTCACAGGGATATATCTATCTTTATGCATTTTAAGACCGTCAACACCTCCTCTTCTTTAATATTAACTCTTTTCAAAACATCACAATTTATTTCCCCAAGTTCCCTAACTTCCACATCCTTCTTCACAGTAAATGCTGGCACGAAATATTTGTTTAGTATTGCACTAATCTTCTGTGGTTCCACACAAAAATCAGCCACGTAGATCTTTAAGAGGCCCTACTGTCTCCCAAGTTACTCTTCTACCCTTCGTGTTACGGAGAATCCAACAAGATTCCCTAGATAGGCTATGTGACCCTCCCGATTTCCATCTTACATATACTCCTACTGCCCTTTTACTCCTCTAGGGATTCACTCACTCAATCTCAACTGTCTTTTCCTGATATATGCATCCTTTTTTTCTTGACCACAGCCTCATTTTCTCCAGTCATCCAGCATTCCCTACACCTACCAGCCTTGTCCTTCTCACTAACAGGAAAGTACTAGGATCTTAAAAGGAAGAAAAAGACAAGCAATGTAGAAGTTTAGGGAGGAAATTTCTACTTGGGGCCTAGTCAACTGAACACCTGGCCACAAACATTGTAGCAAACAAAAATGTCTCAGAAGCCAGAATCAAAGAATTTTAGGGCTGCCATGGGCTACAAAAATGTAAATATATGAGGTCATGGAAGGATTTGATAGCCAGTATGAGAATGTTAAAACTCTAGTGTCAATTTAAGTTAGACAGCACAGGTGTGATGGGTGAATGGGACTCATGCAAAATAAGATACAAGCAGTAGAGTTTTAAGTGATCTCAAAATTTACTGAGGGAGAACTAAAATGGTTAAAGCTACACTTAACCGTGGCATGTCACCGTTTCAGCAGCATATAAAGGTAAGGCAGCTAAAAATGGGGCAATGCTAAGAAGTGAAACTAATTAACTTTGGTGGACACAAATATGAAATCAGAAGCCAAATTCAGAGTCAAATAGAACACTACTTGTTTTGTTACCTACCTTCAGTGTCATAATGAGACTATGCTCAGAAATGTCAAATTTTATACTAATAACTTTTCATAACACATTTCTATATTTGAATCTGTAGTTGCACTTAAGAATTTCCTTACAATCTTTAACAGGCTCAATTCCAAGCTCGGAATCGACTTCAAGGTGCAGCAGTCGAACCACCACCCCATCCCTGACATGTCAACTGAAAAGCCCACAACTGTATTCTCTTCTAATTCTGCCATCCACCGATATACATTTTGGTATTCCTACAGCTCCATGCCCCAAGGGAGTGGCACTATCAACAAATCCAGAAATAAGGTCCAAGTCATTTGCCCACCATACAAGCTAGATAGCAAAGTTGGGAGAATCAAAACTACACCACTGGATCATGACAATCCCATTTGGATCAGTACTTGCTATATTTCATGCAGATTCTTGAATGGACTTAAGTTCACAATTCTGGTGCAGAAAAATACCCAGTCTACCCCAAATTACCCCAGGAGAATAAGGGGTCTCCAAACTTTGAGCAAAAGTTGAAACATCACCTTCTACTGCAGTAGCACCATGAATGGTATTCTCCACTATCGCAAGGGCTGCCATCTAGCCAAAAAGGTTTCTGCTAACAATCCAAATGTGCAACATGGTATAGAAATTTCAAAACCAGTACACTACAAGAAATATTGGCTGCACATTTAAATAAATGGCGAATTGTATCACCTCTTCACCTGTTTGCAACAGGCAGAGGACTGACAATCAGCCCACGCTTGCAAAATTCATCACATAGTATCTAAAATTAAATGCAATTTTGTGACAGAGCAGCCAAGTGTTCCAACCAATTTCAGATCTGTAAGGTTATGAAATTGCCTCACTTACATTTTCTAGCAAAGACTGTGCAGCCACATTCCAAACGAACGCCATCTACAAGTTTGCTGATGACACCACCATGGTAGGATGGATATCAAGCAACAACGAATCAGAATGTAGAAAGGAGATAGAGGGCTTGGTGTCATGGCGGCATGATAACAACCTCTCTCTCAATGGTGACAAAACAAAAGAATTGATCATTGACTTCAGAAAGAAAGGAGGAGAACACGCCCCCCATCTACATCAACAGAGCAAAGGTTGACAGCATCAAATTCCTCAGAATGACGATAATTCACCTCTCCTGGACTTCCCACATAGATGCGACATAGGTTAAGTAGGCACAACAACTCCTCTTCTTCCTCAGGCGGCTCAGGAAATTCGGCATGTCCATAAGGGCCCTCAGCAACTTTTAAAGAAAGACCACTGAAAGCATACTGTCCAGGCGCATAATGGCCTAGTATGGCAACTGCTCTGCCTGAGACTGTAAGGAACTACAAAAGGTTGCGTGCACAGCCCAGGGCATGACAGAGGCCAATCTCCCATCCAAGGACTCCATTTTACACATCTTGCTGCTATGGAAAGGCTGCTAACATCATTGAAGACCACTCCCACCCCAGTAATGCTCTCCTACTACCTCTCCGATCAGGCAAAAGATACACAAGTCTGAATGCATGCACCAACAGGTTCAAGTACAGTTTCTTCCCTGCCGATACCAGACTGATGAATGGACTCTCTAAGCTTCAAATAATATTGTTCTTGCTTCGCGCACCTCCTGTGTAGCATAACCTGTATGCCTCACTCTGTCTAAGCACCCCATATGTCCTTGTTTAGTATGATCTGCTGTACTGCTCACAAACCAAGCTTTTCATTGGACTTAGGTACACATGACTACAATATATCAAATCAAATACATTCATAAGCAAGGACCCGTCCTTCACAGAAGAAAAAGGACCTTGTCCAGGGGTTGTACTTTTTCAATTAAAGAAAACCTTAGGGATATGTTTTACCCTTGTTAAGTCCACATGACATATCTTGATCAGAGTTGACCTATATTTTTCAATTTAAACAAAAACTTTTCAGATTCTCTGCTGTCTGGTGCATTCTCGATGGCAATGCCTTAGCAAAACAGAGTCCACGTGCCACCAATCTGCACCCATCTTCTCCTGTCGTATCATTATTATTCATTTTGAAATTCTGTTCTTATCTCTTACCTAATGAGCAGAAAACAAAAAGCTCCAACAGTATCATTTTTTCAGCAAAGTGTGGAACTCTACTATCGGCATGGGGAGGCAATGGCCTAGTGGTATTATCCTGGACTGTTAATCCAGAGACCCAGATAACATTCTGGGGACCCAGGTTCGAATCCCGCCATAGCAGATGGTGGAATATGAATTCAATAAGTATCTGGAATTAAGAATCTAATGATGACTGTGAATCCATTGTCGATTGTCAGGTAAAACCCATCTGGTTCACTAATGTCCATAGGACCATAAGACAAAGGAGTGGAAGTAAGGCCATTCAGCCCATCGAGTCCACTCCGCCATTTAATCATGGTTGATGGGCATTTCAACTCCACTTACCAGCACTCTCCCCGCAGCCCTTGATTCCTTGCGAGATCAAGAATTTATCAATCTCTGCCTTGAAGACATTTAACGTCCCGGCCTCCACTGCACTCCGTGGCAATGAATTCCACAGGCCCACCACTCTCTGGCTGAAGAAATGTCTCCTCATTTCCATTCTAAATTGGCCCCTTCTAATTCTAAGGCTCTGCCCACGGGTGCTAGTATCCCCACATAACGGAAACAACTTCCCAGCATCCACCCTTTCTAAGCCATGCATTATCTTGTAAGTTTCTATTAGATCTCCCCTCAACCTTCTAAACTCTAATGAATACAATCCCAGGATCCTCAGCCGTTCATGGTATGTTAGGCCTACCATTCCAGGGATCATCCGTGTGAATCTCCGCTGGACACGCTCCAGTGCCAGTATGTCCTTCCTGAGGTGTGGGGCCCAAAATTGGACACAGTATTCTAAATGGGGCCTAACTAGAGCTTTATAAAGTCTCAGAAGCACATCGCTGCTTTTATATTCCAACCCTCTTGAGATAAATGACAACATTCCATTCGCTTTCTTAATCACAGACTCAACCTGCAAGTTAACCTTTAGAGAATCCTGTACTAGCACTCCCAGATCCCTTCGTACTTCGGCTTTATGAATTTTCTCACCGTTCAGAAAATAGTCCATGCCTGTATTCTTTTTTCTGAGGTGCAAGACCTCGCATTTGCTAATGTTGAATTTCAACAGCCATTTCCTGGACCACTCTCCTAAACTGTCCAAATCATTCTGCAGCCTCCCCACCTCCTTCATACTACCTGCCTGTCCACCCAACTTCGTATCGTCGGCAAACTTCGCCAGAATGCCCCCAGTCCCTTCATCCAGCTCATTTATATATAAAAGTAAACAGCTGCGGCCCCAACAATGACCCCTGCGGGACACCACTTGTCACCGGTTGCCATTCCGAAAAAAAGAGCCTTTTATCCCAACTCTCTGCCTTCTGTCAGACAGCCAATCCTCCATCCATGCCAGTAACTCACCTCGAACACCATGGACCCTCACCTTACTCAGCAGCCTCCCGTGAGGCACCTTATCAAAGGCCTTTTGGAAGTCCAGATAGATAACATCCACTGGGTTTCCCTGGTCTAACCTACTTGTTACCTCCTCAAAGAATTCTAACAGGTTTGTCAGGCACGACCTTCCCTTACTAAATCCGTGCTGACTTGTTCTAATCCGACCCTACACTTCCAAGAATTTAGAAATCTCATCCTTAACGATAGATTCTAGAATTTTACCAACAACTAAGGTTAGGCTAATCAGCCTATAATTTTCCATCTTTTGTCTTGATCCTTTCTTAAACAAGGGGTTTACAACAGCAATTTTCCAATCATCTGGAACTTCCCCTGACTCCAGTGACTTTTGAAAGATCACAACCAACGCCTCCGCTATTTCCTCAGCCACCTCCCTCAGAACTCTAGGATGCAGCCCATCAGGGCCAGGAGATTTATCAATTTTTAGACCTTTTAGCTTTTCTAGCACTTTCTCTTTTGTAATGCCTACCATACTCAACTCTGCCCCCTGACCGTCCTTAATTGTTGGGATATTACTCATGTCTTCCACTGTGAAGACTGATGCAAAATACTTATTAAGTTCTTCAGCTATTTCCTTATCTCCCATCACTAGCCTTCCAGCATCAATTTGAAGCGGCCCAATGTCTACTTTTGCCACTTGTTAGTTTCTTATGTTTCTTATGTCCCTTTGGGAAGGAGACTGCCATTCTTACCTGGTCTGGCCTACATGTGACTCCAGACCCACAGTAATGTGGTTGACTCTGCTAGCCAACAATGCCCTCATCCCGTTAATGAATTAAAAAAAAGCATGGTAGTAATACAAAGGATGACAACAAAGGATTAACCTCAGAAATAGTCTACAAACCATAAAACCCTAACAAATAGGAACAGGAATAGGTTACTTGGCCCCTTGAATCTGGTCCACCATTCAATAGTATTACAACTGAACCATCATTCCTCATGTCCACATTCCTGCCCTTTCCCTCCAACTGTTGATTTCCCTACTGAACAAGCATCCATCTATCTCAGCCTTAAATATGTACAAGGACATGGCCCCCACAACTCTGTGGCAGAGTTCCAAAGACTCTCAACCCTCTACAACAAAAAAAAAATTCCTCCTCATCTCTTAAATTGGCAGTAGTTTATTCTGAAACTATGCCCTCTGGTCTTAGCCTTTCCTATGAGGGGAAACATCCTTTCAGCATTTACTCTGTAAAATCATCCAAGAATCTTACATGGTTCAATGAAATAATTTCTCATTCTTCTAAACACCAGGAGTAGCCTTTGTCTGTTTAGCCTTTGTTCATAAAACAATCACTCCACATCGAGTGAACCTTCTCTGAACTGCCTCCAATGAAATTATATCTTTTGTTAAATAAAGAGAGCAAAGCATTTCACGGTACTGCCTACTATAACCTCACTATAACGGTAACCTCTACAAAACCCGCAGACAAGGGTGGCGCAGTTGTAGTATGGCACACTGACCTCGACATCACCAAGGCCAGACACCAGCTCTCTGACACCTCCTCCTACTACCCCCTTGATCATGAGACCACCAAAACATCATCTCCCACACCATCCACAACCTCATCACCTCAGGTGGCCTCCCACCCACAGCCTCCAACCTCATCGTTCCCCAACCCTGCACTGCCCGTTTCAATCTCCTTCCCAAAATCCACAAATCTGACTGCCCCGGTCAACCCATTGTCTCTGCCTGCTCCTGCCCCACCGCACTTATCTCCACTTACCTCAACTCCATTTTCTTCCCCCGGTCCAGGAACTCCCCACCAACGTCCAAGACACCACCCACGCCCTCCACCTCCGCCAAAACTTCCGATTCCCTGGTCCCCAACACCTCGTCTTCACCATGGACATCCAGTCCCTATATACTTGCATTCCTCCATGCAGAAGGCCTAAAGGCCCTCCACTTCTTGCTGTCCCACAGGTCCGACCAGTCCCCCTCCACTGATACCATTATCTGCTTAGCTGAACTCGTCCTTACACTTAACAACTTCTCCTTTAATTCCTCCCACTTTCTACAGACGAAGGGGGTGGCCATGGGTACCCACATGGGCCCAAGCTATGCCTGCCTCTTTGTAGGATACGTGGAACAGTCCTTCTTCCGCAGCTACACTGGCCCCATTCCCCACCCCTTCCTCCGTTATATCAATGACTGTATCGGTGCTGGCTCGTGCGCCCACAAGGAGCTTGAACAGTTCATCCACTTTATTAACACAGTCTACCCCAACCTTAAGTTCACCTGGGCCATCTCTGATACCTCTCTCTCCTTCCTGGATCTCTCTGTTTCCATCTCTGGCAACCACCCGGAAACCGATATCTATTTCAAGCCTACCGACTCCCACAGCTACCTAGAATACACCTCCTCTCACTCACCTTCCTGCAAGAAGGCCATCCGCTATTCCTAATTCCTTCGCCTCCGCCGCAGTTGCTCCCGAGATGAGGCATTCCACTCCTGGACATCCCAGATGTCCTTGTTTTTCAAGGACCACAACTTCCTCTCCACAGTGCTCGAAAATGCCCTCGACCACATCTCTCACGTTTCCCGCAACTCATCCCTCACACCCCGTCCCCGCAATAACAACAAAAACAGAATCCCCCTCATCCTCACGTAGCACCCCACCAACCTCTGGGTTCAACACACCATCCTCCGCCACTTCCACCACCTGCACTCTGACCCCACTACCAAGGACATTTTCCCTCCCCATCATTATCTGCCTTCCAGAGGGACAACTCTCTCCTTGACTCCCTTGTCCGCTCCACACTCCCCACTTGCCCCACCACCCCTGGCACTTTTCCCTGCTGCAGCAAGTGCTACACCTGCCCCTACACCTCCCCTCTCACCCCCATCCCAGGCCCCAAGATGACTTTCCACATCAAGCAGATGTTCACCTGCACATCTGCTAATGTGGTATACTGTATCCGTTGTTCCCAGTGTGGCCTCCTCTATATTGGGGAAACCAAGCGAAAGCTTGGGGGCTGCTTTGTGGAACACCTACACTCGGTTCGCGACAAACGACTGCACCTCCCAGTTGTGAACCATTTCAACTTCCCCTCCCACTCCCTCTCCTTGGACGACATGTCCATCCTGGGCCTCCTCCAGTGCCACAACGATGCAACCCGAAGGTTGCAGGAACAGCAACTCATATTCCGCTTGGGAACCCTGCAGCCCAAGGGTATCAGTGTGGACTCCACAAGCTTCAAAATCTGCCCACCCCCCGCCTCATCCCAAAAACGGCCCAGCTCGTCCCTGCCTCCCTGCCCTGTCTGTCATTTCTCCCACCTATCCACTCCTCCCACCTCAACCTCCTACCTCCCAGCTTGATCCCCACCTTGACCTGTCCATCTTCCCTTGACTGACCAACCCCCATCCTAACACCCCACCTACACTCACCTTTACTGACTCCATCCCTGGTTCCTTGACCTGTCCGTCTCCTCTCCACCTATCTGCTCCTATCCATCTTCCATTCGCCTCCCCCCTCTCTCTATTTATTTCAGAATCCCCTTCCCCTCCCCCATTTCTGAAGAAGCATCCAGACTCAAAACATCAGCTTTCCTGTTCATCTGACGCTGCTTGGCCTGCTGTGTTCATCCAGCTCTACACCTTGTTATCACGGTACCCAAGATGTGGTCTCACCAGCACACCTTTTACAGTTGAAATAAAACTTCTCTACTCATCATACTTCCTCTCTTCCACTATTCAGGTGTTAAAAATATAAATTGTGGGACTGTAGAAAACCAGAAGTAATAGTTAAAAAGGAATTTCAACTACACAAGAAATATAGGATTCCTTTCTAAAACAATGTGTAAAAAACCTAAAAAAAGGAAGAAATCATTGTTTTATTCCCCGTTATTAGATTGAGCAAAGAAAATGAGCCAAGTAAAAGTAGGGGAACATTAGGGAATAGTGACTATTAAATAATGCACTTTAATACGAAAAAAAGAGAAGGACATAACAATGATGAAAAAAAACCTCGTTGACAGATTGGAATAAACAACTGATTTTGACCATAGCAGGTACAACTTGGGGAAATAAAACAGACAACAACATTGACAAAAATGATGAAGAACAACATTGGAAAAATATTTAAAACTGTGCTCAGCCAAGTCCACTAGAAGAACAAAGTAAAAACTAGTGGGACTCCATGATAAATAACAACGGGGTGGTTGTTATTGTCTTCAGAAAAGGTCTAGGCCCGAAACGTCAAGCTTTCCTGCTCCTATGATGCTGCTTGGCCTGCTGTGTTCATCCAGCCCCACGCCTTGTTATCTCGGATTCTCCAGCATCTGCAGTACCTTTTATCTCTTAACGACTAGGTATCTTGGTCTAGGAAGGAAGCTAAAATATTATAATCACTACTAAAGGAGAAAATTGGGGGAAAAAAAATTATAATGGTGAATAGTCAGCAGGGAACTTCAAAAAAGGAAATTCCTGCTTGCCCAACATTATTTGAATTTTGTTTTTGAAGTGACAAAGAGGGTTGACAATTGTGGTGCAGAAGAATTAAACTGGATTTTGAAATGCCTTTAATAAGACTTCTCATTATAGACTGATGAACAAGGTCAGACAATGTGGAATCAGGGGACAATGGTAGAATAGATTTCTATCTGGCTTCAACCCAGAAAGAAGGAACAAAGTGTATTTATTTAGAAGATGGACAGTGGTGTTTCACAAAGATAAGTGCCGAGAGCACCACTGTTCACAATTTTTAGGAACAAACAGACTCAGAGGACTATGGAAGACTGCTGTACGTACAGGAGAGCATTAATAAACTTGCAAAATGAGCAAATGATTAGCAAATGCAGCTCAACACAGACTAATATGCGGTAGTACATTTTGGGAGGTGAAAAACGAGGTAGGGTTGAGGAACAAAGGGATCTCTGAAGTCACCAGTGGCAATCACTTGCTAACAAGTATGATTATCACCTAGGAAATTCCATGTTACTGTTCATGAGCTCTGTGGGTCCTTCTATGGCTGATGAGCATGATCCTAGAACTACATCTCCAACCATACATTTATCAGGTATTTCAGGTGGAAGTGGTCTTTGGCCTTCAGATTGTTGGCATTCCTTTCTCTGGTTCCTTCTTCATGGAATCATAGAATCCCTACAGTGTGAAAATAGGCCCATCAGCCCAACAAGTCCACACCAACCCTCTCAGGATCCCACCCAGATCCATCACACATAACCCACCTAATCTACACATCCCTAAACACTATGAGCATTTTAGCATGGCTAGCCTGCACATCTTTGGACTGTGGGAGGAAACCAGAGCACCCAGAGGAAACCCACGCAGACACGGAGAGAATGTGCAAATTCCACACAGACAGTCGCCAGAGGGTGAAATCGAACCCGGGTCCCCGGCGCTGTGAGGCAGCAATGCTAATCACAGACCCACCGTGCTGCCCTGTCTTGTCGACAGGTGTTCTCAAAGAATTGACTATTGACCAGGAACTCAACTGGACTCACCACATAAACACTGTGGCTACAAGAGCAGGTCAAGGCTAGGAATACTGCAGCAAATAACTCACCTCCTTACTCCCAAAGCCTATCCACCATATACAAGGCACAAGTCAGGAGTCTGATGGAACACTCCTGACTTGCCTAGATGGGCACAGGTTCAACTACACACAAGATGCTTGGCACCATCCAGGACAAAGCAACCCCCTTGATTGACACCATATCCACTAGCATCCATTCCCTCCACCAGTAGAATTCAATAGCAGCAGTAAGTACTATCAACAAGGTGCACCGCACAAATTCGAAGATCTTTAGACAGCACCTTCGCAACCCATGACAACTTCCATCGAGGGAAAAGGCAGCAGATATATGGGAACACTCGCCATCCAGACTTGGAAATATATCGCCATTCTTCTACTGTCACTTGGTCAAAATCCTGGAATTCTCTCCCTAAAGACATTGTGGGTCAAACTACAGCAGGTGGACTGCCGTGGTTCAAGATGACAACTTACCACACCTGTCTCAAGAGCACACTAGGATGGGTAAAAAGTACAGGCGAGCCAGCAACGCCCAAGTCCCCTAAATGAACAAAAAAAAAAACTTGACTCTTCACATTTCCTCCAAGTCTGAACAAGAGTCTCCTATGCTTTGGCATCTAAGTTGTATTTCTTGAGTGATGTCTTCAGGGAGTCTTTGAAATGCTTCCTTTGTCCTCTTCTCCGACCTCAAGCTGGGTGAAGATTTGCTTTGGTGCTTTCAACTCAGGCATCCTAATCACATAGCCGGCCTAGCAGAGTTGGTTTCGAACGATCATAGAATCATAGGATCCTTACAGTGTGGAAACAGGCCCTTCGGCCCAAGAAGTCCACACCGAACCTCAGAGCATCCCACCCAGACACATCCCCCTAATCTACATCTCCCTGAACACTACGGGCAATTTAGCACGGCCAATCAACCTAACCTGCACATCTTTGGACTATGGGGGAAACCGGAGCACCTGGAGGAAACCCACACAGACACGGGGAGAATGTGCAAACTCCACACGGACAATTGCCCGAGGCTGGAATTGAACCCAGGTCTCTGGCGCTGTGAGGCAGCAGTGCTAACCACTGTGCCACCGTGCCGCTTTCAGCTGTTTCAAGGAGGCTGATGTTTGTACACTTATACTCCCAGCTGAGGGGGAGGATCCATCTCAAACAGCATTGATGGTACATCTCAGTCTGGAGATCTTGAGGTGTTGCTGACACGTAATTCAAGTTTCGGAGCCATATAGAAGATTTGAAAGGATAACTACCATATACACAAGGATCTTGATTTCAGCACAGATGTCACTGTCATTGAAGACTCTCATCCTTAGGCATCTGATGTAAGCCATAAGTGAGAGGTAGCTTCCCAGGTAAGGGAAAAGTTCCATGTTTGGGAGGATTTCTCCATATATCCTAATGGAGGGATGCACTGGAACTTGACCTAGGATGGGTTGCTAAAAGTTTGTATCTGCTTGAAGTTGATGCCAAGACCAATTCTTCGGTATGTTTTCACAAATGCACTGATCAAGATTTAAAGATTCTCTTCCAAAAGGAGGCACTGGCGTTTGCATACTGAAGGTCCACAAGCAAGGTCAGTGTTGTTTTCTCAGAATATCGAACACACTTTAAGAACATGGGACTATTTAGGACTGAAACAAGAAATTTTCCTCCCAGACAGCGTGGTGAGCCTGTGGAATTCTCTGCAGTTCTGGCCAAAACATTGAACATTTTCAAGGAGGAGTTAGAAATAGTTCTCAGAGCTAATGAAATCAAAAGATATCGGGAGAAAGGAAGAACCGAGTACTGAATTGGAGAATCAGCCATGATTACACTGAACAGCAGAGCAGATTCGAAGAGCCAAATGAACTACTGCCTGAATTGATGAAGCATCTAAAAATGGCTCAGTCCACAACAATTCTCATTCTGGTGCAGAACTGCAGCAAATGTCCTGATACTAAGATAATCACCCTCCGACACTAAGATAATCACCCTCCGACACAACTGTCAGCTACTGTGCCAAGCACGATTCAGTCCAATTACCAAATCTACAGAAAAGAAATCAAATTTTTCCAGTAGCATTATTCAAAGAGAATATCAAATCAACTAAACTAACCAGCCTTTTTGTAAGGGGAAACACCTGAATGCTAAAGAAAGAACAGAAATGGTGCTATTGAAATGGAGAAAAACTTCAGAAGGATGAAACAAAAAAAAGAGACTTGGGGGTGTTTGTACATGAAACACAGCAAGCTGTCACACAAGTGCAGCGGGTAATCAGGTAAACTAATGGAATGATGGCCTTTATTTCAAGGGGATTGGAGTTTAAGAGTAGGGAAGTCTTACTACAACTGTACAAGTTGCTGGTGAGATCACATCTGGAGTACCAAAAGCAGTTCACAGAAGGTTCACTAGGATTGGCCTTTTTGCGGAGGGGATTGTCTTCGGAGCCAAAGTTAAACAGGTTGGAATTCTACTCACTGGAGGTTTGTTTATAAGAATGAGAGGCGATTTCTTTGAAACTAACAAGAATCGTAAAGGGTTCTACAGGGTAAAGCTGAAAGGTTTGTTCCCCGCTCATGGAAGAATCTAGGTCCACAGGGCACAGCCTCAGAATTAAGTGGTGTCAATTTAAGACTGAGATGAGGAGGAATTTCTTCTTGCAGAGAGTTTGAAGTTTACAGAACTCCTTGCACAGAGAGCTGTGGGGGCAGTTAATGCATATATTTAAAGGAGGAGATAGACAGATTCTTAATCAGTAGGGGAATCAAGGGTTACAAGGAAAATGCAAGAAAGTAGACGAGGAATGCTGGATCAACCACGATTCTACTGAATGGCAAACCAGCTCAAAAAGGGCCAAATGGCCTACTCCTGTTCTGATTTCATATGGTGTTACAAAGGAATCGGAGGACCTTGAGAGGATATCAAAATCAATTCCATCCCACAGGGCAATGAGAAGTTGCAAAATTAAATTATCAAGGAATAATCCTGTTAAATAGACAAAAATAAAAAAGGAAAGTTTGAGTAGGGATAAGGTTACTGAATTATAAACAAGAAGCTCATAGGTTGGGCAGAAGTGTGGAAAAATTACTTTGTTTCAGTTTTTGCTGAAGACTGTTACGAAATATATTTCACTTGATGACCCTGAAATGAATATAGTTGGGACTGAAAGAAAGTATGTAATTGACAAACTAGCAAAACTAAAAAAGAGGATAAAGTTCTGGGTCTGGACAGTATGCAGCAATACACACTCAACCAAACAATGAACGAGCTAGCACAACTACTAAGCAAGGGGAAATACTGCCAAACAAACAATGAGTGAACAGCTGATGTTGCTTCATTTCGAAAAAATATAGACCAATATTTGATAGAAAGGACATTGGTACTTATGCTTAAAAAGTGATCAAAGAACAAAACAACAGAAGAAAATAGATGTTCAACTTGAATTCAGAAAGATAGATAAAGTCATGCTTAACTAATTATTTGAAGAGGTAACTGGAAGAGCAATTCAGTTGATAGCATATACTTACATCTTCAAAAAGCCTTTGATAAAGTATGGCAGGATTAGGTCCAAAGTTGGGGCTCGTGAAGTTAAGGACAGGTTGTTGAACAGAGAGCAAATTAGTTAAGGGCTAGAAAGCTGAGAATAGCGTAAAAGTTAGCTAATCCGATTGGAGCAAGACAGCAAGTAGTGCTCACAAGGATCAGTACTGGGATTATGGTTATATAAAACTTCAATATTTTGTAAAAACTAACAATATCAACATTTAGATATGTAACAAAATTAAGGAGGCAGAGTTAACACTGGACAAAAATGCACTAGAAGGTGGCTTTCAGAGTGAGCAGTTAAGTGGCAAATGAACTTTAGGTAAATGTGAGGTGGTGCACTCTGGCAGGAATAAAAATCAACTACGCTAAAAAAAACCGGAATGGTCAAGAAAAGCAAAGACACACTGGCTAACAAATTATTAGAAGCAGGGCTGCAGATCAGCTAAGTAATTAGAAACGCTAACAAAGGCCTGAGGTTAATTTCCAGAATTACAGATTTCAAAGTTAGGGAAGTTATGTTAGGTGATCAAAAGACACTTTGAGAACTATGCACAATTTTGATACCAATACCATGGGAAAGGACATTTAAGCATAGAAGAAAGTGTAAACAAGGATTTTTAATCAGAATTGAGAGATAACAGCATTTTGCTTTAGACAAGAAAAGCACAGAGGTGACCTGATACAGATCTTTAAAATTACAAGTGGCTAGACAAGTATATTTGGAGATAGTGGCCTAGATTTTCAGGTTAAAAATAACAGTGAGGTTATCTTTAAAGATTAATCAGGCATCTGCAGTTAAAACACATATCAGGAAGTTGCTGCCCGAGTTGCCTTATTCCTCAAAACTTTTCTACACAAGGGTCCAGTCAAAAAGAAACTTGTGTTGTTTTATTAAGACCATGGGCATCAGGGCAGAAGTGGGCCATTCAGCCTATTGAGTCTTCCCCTCCATTCAATGAGATAATGGTTGATCTGATAACCCATAACCCTTGAATTCCTATGCTGATTTAAAAACATCCCAGCTTTAACTATACATAAATGATCCAACCTCAACTGCCCCCGGAAGTAAAGAATTCCAGCTTCACAACTCGCAGAAGAAATTTCTCCTCATCTGTATCTTAATTGTGCAATAAAAATCAAAAGAATTGCAGATGCTGTAAATCAGTTACAAAAATAGAAATTGCTGGAAAAGCTCAGCAGGTCTGGCAGCATATGTGGAGAGAAATCAGAGTTAACGTTTCAGGTCGAGTAACCTTTCCACAGTTTTGTCTTTTAAACATGCAATGTGAGAGAATGCCCTCTGGTCCTAGACTCTTTCACAAAGGGAAAACAACCTTTCCACATGTACACTGTTAAGTCTCCCAAGAATCCTGTATGTTTCACTAAGGTTGCCTCACATTCTTCTATATTCCAATGAGTATAGGGCCAATCTACTCAACATCTCCTCATAAGTAAGTCTCACTGTACCTGGTATCAATCAAATGAACGTTCAAGACCATCTCTCCAATGCCTGTATATTTTTCCTTGGAAAAGGGGCCCAAAATTGTTCACAGTATTTCAGCTGTGGTCTGATTACTGTTTTGAATAGTTTTAGCAAAACCTCCATACTTTTACACTCCATTCCCTTTGAAATAGAAGCCGACATTCCATTTGGCTTCCGCACTGAACTTAGATGCTAGCTGTTTTGTGATTCATGCAGGAGAACTCCCAAATCCCTTTGTTTCGTAGCTTTCTGCAGTCTTTCTCCATTTCAATAATATTTCGCTCCTCCATTCCTCCTGCCAAAGTCCACAACCTCACAACCACACAATATATTCCATTATGTCATAGATTCACCAGTAAAATTTAGGGCTCATCTATTCTAGTGCACTAAATTTTTAAAGACGCAATTTATTCTTGATCATTGTCACCAAGCTGGCTGGTACTAAAAATTATTTTTTTCTGATTGTGGACCTCATTCTAGATGAGAGAAAGATTTTCTAAAAAGCTGAAATGAAATTGGAGGAGACTTGTTTGGAATTAGGGGCAGCACGGTGGCTCACTGGTTAGCACTGCAGCCTTACAACACCAGGGTCCAGATGCAATCCCATCCTCGGGCGACTGTCTGTGTGGAAATTGCACATCCTCTGCGTGTCTGCGTGGGTTTCCGCCCGGTGGTCCGGTTTCCTCCCACAGTCCAAAGATGTGCAGGTTAGGTAGATCGGCCATGCTAAATTGCCTAGTGTCTAGGGGTGTGTAAATTAGATGGATTAGCCAAGGGAAATGCGGGGTTACAGAGAAAGGGAAGGGGGTTGGGGATGGAGATGGATCTGGGTGGGATACTCTTCGGAGGGGCAGTGTGGACTTGTTGAGCCGATTGGCCTGCTTCCACACTGTAGGGATTCTATGATTCTATAAGTAGCTGTACAGATTAGTTAAGCTGAATGGCCTGGTTTTGTGCTGTATCTTCTTCAGAACTCTATAATTATTAAGCCAATAGTAAATTTCCTGTGTTTCCTGTATTTTCCAGGCGGCACAGTGGCTCTGTGGTTAACAGTGCTGCCTCACAGGGCCAGGGACCCGGGTTCAATCCAACTGTCGGGGGACTATCTGTGTGGAGTTTGCATATTCTCCCTTTGTCTGCGTGGGTTTCTTCCGGGTGCTCCGGTTTCCTCCCACAGTCCAAAAACGTGCAGGCTAGGTGGACTGGTCATGCTAAATTGCCAATAGTGTTCAGGGATGTGTAGATCAGGTAGATTATATGGGGATGCTCAGAGGGTCGGTGTGGACTTGCTGGGCTGAAGGGCCTATTTCCACACTGTAGGGATTCTATGATTAACAATACGGTACAAATTTAAAGCCAATGTTCGGAATACAGCTAAAATAATGCAAGTCAGCATGCGCTAAATAAATAGCTGAAAGACCTTCCATTATCTTCAGTACAGAATTCAGCACTACTTATTGTGCAGTCTTCCACCTCCCTGGTGGCTAAAAGTTAAGTCGCCACAGTCCTACAGGACCATACCATGTTCTCATTACAAAGAGACAACTGGTTTAACCATTGGGTTACCATGCCCCAGGCGAGGGGAGAAGTTGAGGGGGAAAGAGGTTGAGAAGGAGAGTCCTTA
The DNA here is from genome assembly GCA_024137785.1 of Ginglymostoma cirratum. NCBI lineage: Eukaryota > Metazoa > Chordata > Chondrichthyes > Orectolobiformes > Ginglymostomatidae > Ginglymostoma > Ginglymostoma cirratum. Next base: position 2,296,469 of record JAHRHZ010000013.1, read on the forward strand.
ATGGTAACCCCAAAGTGGGATTTGAATCCATGCTGCTGGCATCACTCTGTAAACACTAGCCATCCAGCCAACTGAACTACCCAACCCCAAAGGAGCTCTATGAGCACCCATATAATGAACTAAAAAATGAAATTGCACATTTTAAAATTTCACATTAAATGGAACTACATTATTCTACTATGCAATGCAGTTTGTTTCATGAGAAGTGATGGCAATTTGCATTGAGAATTTGCAAAATTCATTAAAGGGAAAATGATAGACAAAGGAAAGGAAGCTTAGCCCTACAGAAGCCGGAAACCCAGGACTCTCATCCACCAGGGAGGTGGAGGGGTGTGCAATAAAGCAATGCATTTTACAAGTGTCTAAATTCAAACTGCTGGAGCAATATAGAACAATTTTTTCATAATTTAAATTTGATATCAGAATTTAATCAACCATATATTTAGTTTATTTTGAAGAAAAGAACATTTCAGTTATTCAAGTGAAATTCAGCAAAAACTTTGATCCATGAAGATTAATCTCAACTATTGTGCTACTTTTGTTTCTCCAGGAAGGGTCAAATGTGCATAAGGCTTTCCTATTATACATTTCAAGAACACTAAATTGGTTCAGAACATTTAGTCAACATAGTTCTACAGATGCAGTCCAACGAATCTAGTTTATGGTAAGTCCAAAAAGTACAATATTAGAAACACATCACTTCTAACAAGGTTTTAGTCCATATGCACTGTATATCCTAAAATCAGTACACAGGAAGACTTCTTTAACATTTCAGTACAGTCAGAGTTAAACTGTAAGAATCAGGAATATTCAGGTAAGACAGAATGGCAAATTTAGGTTATCTGAACCAGAAAACAACAAAACCAGAATCTGAGTTCCGAAAGTATCACGGTTCAAATGCAAGACTATACAGTTTCTGGGGGTAGACTGTGCATTTCTGCAGATATGAACTGGGTACAATATTATTAGGTTCAAAGATAGCCATCAAAAAGATTGAACAGTTTAAGTAAAAATAAAACAGCCTTTTTGTCTAATCTATGAGTCTCTAAATTTAATGGAAACAAGGAATTTCAACAGAAGCCAGATAATTCTTCAGGCTACTTAACTTTTTCAAATCTGATTCTCTCTTTCGGAACATTAACCTTGACAGAGCGTACAAATCAGACTCAAAGATGTTTAAATGTCAGATCCACGATTACAATGGTGTATTTTTAACACTTTTTATATCCTCAAACATAGCAAGTTCTAGAAGATTCAACATAGTTCAACTGTAAAATGAGCTTAAGCAACATTCATCCAATGTTCACTCAATTTGTTTTTCAGTTTTATGAATTGTTTCATTTAGGGCCATTCACAGCTGAGAACGGCACGACCCAAGTACAGACAAGAGAAAATTACCTTCCACTTCTACAAACATTATTCAAAAATAATCAACCTTTTCAACTTTTACGTAAGTAAGAAATAGAAGATCCCTTAGCTTTCTTCCAAAAATGATAACAATTGCTAATGGACTCAAGAACCCAATGGATAACAAATTAATCCAAAGTAAAACTAATACTAATTTTGAACAATGATAAACAAAAGCCAAAAATATGTTTGCTTATCCATTTTCTTTGTTACCCAGCAAAGTTTCCAAACAGAAACACATCAATAGCTGCTCAAAATCTTCTGCGAGTTAGGCTTTTGGCTGGACAACAAACCCTGCAGATTCAACTAAAAGGGTCAGTGATTCAGATCAGTCCTAAAATAACGGCATTACAAGTTGACATATAAATTATTCCCACACTAAAAAAAAATTTTTAAAAACAAAACGTAAAAAAAAACTACTGGTTAGACTGAAATGCGCTGCACCTCCCACTACAATCTTAAAATCCACACTGACCTGTAACTTTCAAAAATGTTTCATTTTGTCACAATTCCCACTTTGTAAAGAGACTGACTCCTTGATCTTCATCTTGCTTCTAGGACCACTCCATACATGCCTTTCTCCTCACCTCCCAGATGTGCAAACAAAGTCAGCAGTTTCTACAAAAAGTTCTTACATTCAACACAAAATGATGATTTTGAAGAGTCTATGCTCCCTTTCTGGGACAAGAACCAAATAGCCCTTGCATAATGCTCTTCTCCTCCCAGAAATTTCCTGACCTGTTGCATATGTCCAATATCTTTATTTAATATTTCTGATTTTTAGCAATGACAGTATTCTTCAACCTACAATTCTCATTGTCCTGCTCTTGCCCTACTGCACTTCTCATCTCCATTCCACATTTGAAATCAGTGGTCTAAGTTTCTTTGCGGAAATCATGAGACTCCTTATCATCCATCTTTACACATTTTCAATAATCCACCTTGTCTTCCTTCAAATCTCCACTTTACACCATATTATTCAGAGCCTGTTTTATACCCCCTTTATCTCCCCATTCCACCATTTATTCGTGTTCTTTTCTCCATCAATCCTCCTCTTGTTCTCACTTCAAAATTATATTTCTATTTCACCGCACTCTGTCTTCCATTAGTTTGTCACTTCTCTCACTCCAATTCAGACTTAGTCCCTCCAAGTATCCAATCTTCATCTTCCATCACTCAGCTATATGTGAAATCTCTTTCGATATTGGTTGGTGCACTAGCCACTTTTGTACTGAACCTCAGAAGTCAAAATATCGCAGTTTCAATTCTCTGTGGCTCTCTCAAGCCAGCTTTTGGAACTGGTTAGAAAATCTGGGCTAGTGAGGTCAATATAAAAATCAACCCATCACGATACAGAGACCTGCTGAAAATTGAGTATGCGACTATCTGATCAGAATCATAGGTTTGCTGCTTGTTGATACCACCTGGAGTTTCATATGATCGTTAGCCACGAAAGATGAATTCCAAAGTTATTCCAGCTCATGAACGCTATTGCATCCCTCTCTCCCACTCGTCCCTTCTCCTCTACCTGAACAGTCTGATGTCCCCTCCATTTCTTATATTCCCATCCGTGTACATTCAAGTTTCCCATTCTCCTTTATCTCCTCTATCCATTTCAATTGTTTCCTTTATTCCGCGACTACTTCTGTCTATTCAATTCTTCCCTACTTTCCACGCCATCCCCCGCCCCCATCACCGTGGGCATCTTCGTCATTCTTTCGGTGTAGCCTCCCATTCCCTTTTCGCCACCAGTTCTCCGCTCCTTCCCCACCCCTCTAATGTTTCTTCCTAATCTCTTCCATTTCCTCGTATAGCTTTCATTTCCCAAATTTTCCCCAATACCTTTTCGTGCTGCATGTGCCACAATATGCGTGCGGGTATGGGCCCGGACTCCGGGCCAGGCCCGGCCCAACCCCGGGAGCCAGGCTGCAGTCCCGCGTCTCCCACTTACTCACCAGATCGGAAAAACGCGGCGATGTCGGCGTCCCCGGCCGGATCCTCCACCCCCTCTGCAGAGCTCATGTCGGCGGCAGTGGTCTCCTCCTCAGATTGTCCGGTTACAATCCTCCAGCAGAGCGGAGATGCGGATCCTAATCCTAACTGGCAACCACCAAGCGAAGGAAGGGAGGGAGGGAGGGAGGGAGGGAACGAGCAGCAAAACGCTGCCACCTCTACCAGCTCTCCTCCATCTTGGAGCCGTGAATCACCGTCCGGAAAACATCGGCAAACCTCGGCAACTTCCGGAATTCCAGCCATCCCAAGGTCACTGCTTCTCCAGCAAGCTGGAGCCGACAAGCAGCAGCAGCAGTCCTGAAACAGCCCCCACCACGCAATGTGCAAATCCCAAGATGCGCCAAGAGACAGAGATACAAACATAACCAGTTATATGAATTGATCCTTATGCACATGTAGGGAGATACGAATTTCAGGTGGAAGGTATACACCGAGGCAGAAGAGGTTAAAATTCTGGAATGCAATACTGCATATGACCAGTGAGCAAAGATATAGTATAAGCGCATTGACAGCATTCGACAGAAATCGAAATTCCTCGAATTCGAAAACACTCACAATAAATGAAGTCACAACTACGGAAATATAAATATAAACACATAATGTATGAACTGTTGTATTGCAACAGAAATAACTAATTCACAAATTTTCATATTCACAATGTAAGAGCTGAACAAATGTCACATGGAAAAACATGAAAATACACACAACTTCACGAACTGAATACATTCACTTTAAACGTGCATATGAAGATGCACCGACAAAATATAACTTTAAATATTGCCTACATTCATAACATTGTACATTTATATCATAAATATACAAACCAAACAGTATAAGATTTGGAGCTTTCTAATACCACATTCACGTGCAATTTATTGGCAGATATAAGAGAAACAAGGCAAACACAATACGTGCACGAAATGCATTTATATTATAGGAATACAATTATGCTTAAACACAATTAAATTGTAAAACGACTAGCAAATGTTCACTAAAATAAAACAAATAAAACTTTTTGTCACTTATATAAATGGATGTGAATAAAGGAGGTATTGTTAGTAAGTTTGCAGATAACACCAAAATTGATGGTTTAGTGGACATTGAATGAGATTACCTCAGAGTATAACAATACCTTGATCAGATGGGTGGATAAGCCAAGCAGTGGCAGATGGAGTTTAATCTACATCAATGTGAAGTGCTACACTTTGGTGGGGCAAATCAGAGCAGGACTTATACACTAATGATAAGGTCTTGGGGTGCGGGGTTCATTGCTCCTTAGAAGAGGAGTCACAGGTAGACAGGGTAGTGTCGAAAGCATTTGGTATGCTTGCCTTTCTTGGTCAGTGCTGTTGTGGCTGTACAGGACATTGGTTAGGCTGCTTTTGGAACATTGCATTAACTTCTAGTTTCCCTGCTATTTTGTGAAACTTGAAAGGATTCAGAAAAGATTTACAAGGATGTTGCCAGGGTTGGAGAGTTTGAGCTCTCGGGAGAGACTGAAAAGCCAGGGGCTGTTTTCTCTGCAGTATCAGAGGTCAAGGGTGTGACCTTACAGAAGTTTATAAAATCATGCAGAGCATGGATTGGTTAAAGACTCAAGGTCTTTTCCCCAGGGTAGACCATAGAACATTACAGCACAGTACAGGCCCTTTGGCCCTCGATGTTGTCCTGATGTTGTGAAACCAATCTGAAGCCCATCTAACCTACACTATTCCATTATCATCCATATGTTTATCCAATGACCATTTAAATGCCCTTAAAGTTGGCGAGTCTACTACTGTTGCAGGCAGGGCATTCCATGTCCTTACTACTCTCTGAGTAAAGAACCTACCTCTGACATCTGTCCTATATCTATCACCCCTCAATTTAAAGCTATGTCCACTTGTGCTAGCCGTCACCATCTGAGGAAAAAGGGTCTCACTGTCCACCCTATCCAATCCTCTGATCATCTTGTATGTCTCTATTAAGTCACCTCTTAACATTCTTCTCTCTAACGAAAACAGCCTCAAGTCCCTCAGCCCTTCCTCATAAGACCTTCCCTCCACACCAGGCAACATCCTGGTAAATCTCCTCTGCACCCTTTTCATTGCTTCCACATCCTTCCTATAATATGGCGACCAGAACTGTACGCAATACTCCCAGTGCGGCCGCACCAGAGTTTTGTACAGCTACAACATGACCTCATGGCTCCGAAACTCAATCCCTCTACCAACAAAACCTTACACACCATACGCCTTCTTACCAACCCTATCAACCTGAGAGGAGTCCAAAACCAGAGAGCATAGGTTTAAGGTGAGAGGGGAATGACTTAAAAGGAACCTAAGGGGCATCTTTTTCATGCAGAGGGAGGTGCATATCTTGAATGGGCTCCCAGACGAAGCAATGTAGGCTGGTACAATTACAAGACATTTAAAAGGCATCGAGATGGGTATATGAATAGGAAGAGTTTAGACGGACAATGGGACAAATGCTGGCAAAGGGGACTAGATAAATTTAGGATATGTTGTTGGCATGGGGATGAGTTGGACCAAAGGGTCTGTTTCTGCGCTATACATCTCTATGACTCTAAATAACTGCAAAAACAGAAAATGACTGAACAAACCCAGCAGGTCTGGCAGCATCTGTGGAGAGAAAGCAGCATTAAAGCTTTGGTCAAGTGATCCTTCTACAGAATCTGGATTATCTGCACTGAGCCAAATGGGACTCTTAAGGTGTGTTGATACTGTCCCTATCTCCGACCTAGGAGACTTGGGTTCAAGTCCCATCTGCTCCAGAGGTGTACATTAACATTTTTAGGAGATTGTTTAGAAAATATCTGAAGGATGAAACAATTTCATAACTTGTAAAATAACACTGCACAGAAAAAAAAAGCCATGAACAATGAGGGATATAAGTAACAGCATAAAACTAGAAGAAAGGCCTTGCAAAATACGGATTCTGCCAAATAGGAAATATGCAAAAGGGCCATAAAACAGCTTATAAGAGCTACTGAAAGGGATTATGAAAGAAAACTTGCTTCAAATCAATAGGAAAAATTTTATAGTTACACAAAGGGAAAGCAGGTTGTCATGAGCAATGATAAAAGTTACTGCAGATGCTGGAGAATCCAAGATAACAAGCATGGGGCTGGATGAACACAGCAGGTCAAGCAGCATCATAGGAGCAGGAAAACTTGACGTTTCGGGCCTAAACCCTTCATCAGAAATGGGGGAGGGGAAGAGGGTTCTGAAATAAATAGGGAGAGAGGGGGAGGCGGATAGAGGATGGATAGAGGAGAGGATAGGTGGAGAGGAGGCAGACAAGTCGAAGAGGCGGGGATGGAGCCAGTAAAGGTGAGTGTAGGTCGGGGGGTAGGGAGGAGATAGGTCAGTCCAGGGAGGACGGACAGGTCAAGGGGGCGGGATGATGTTAGTAGATAGGAGATGGGGGTGTGGCTTGAGGTGAGACGAAAAACAGGTTAGGGAGGTGGAGATGAGCTGGGCTGGTTTCAGGATGCGGTTGGGGGAGGGGAGATTTTGAAGCTTGTGAAATCCACATTGATGCCTTTGGGCTGCAGGGTTCCCAGGCTGAATATGATTTGCTGTTCCTGCAGCCTTCGGGTGGCATCACTGTGGCATTGCAGGAGGCCAAGGATGGACATGTCATCTGAGGAATGGGAGGGGGAGTTGAAATGGTTGGCGACTGGGAGGTGCAGTTGTTTGTTGCGAACTGAGCGCAGGTGTTCTGCAAAGCGGTCCCCAAGCCTCCGCTTGGTTTCCCCGATGTAAAGGAAGCCACAACGGGTACAGCGGATGCAGTATACCACATTGGCAGATGTGCAGGGTTCACCTGCACTTTTAGTTAATCAGGGAGAGCCAGCATGGATTCGTGATAAGGTCATGTCTGACTGTAGTGATTGTAATGAGGTCAGCCAGATTGATCTCACAGAATCATAGAGATATACAGCATGAAAACTGATCCTTCCATCCAACTCGTCTGTGCTGACCACATTTCCTAAATTAATTTAGTCCCATTTGCCAGCATGTGGCCCATATCCCTCTAAACACTTCTTATTCATATACCCATCCAGGTGTCTTTTAGAAGTTGTAATTGTACCAACTTCCACCACTTCCCTACAAAAAATAGATGTTTTGCTGCTCCCCTGCTGTGATCTCCCCATACAGGTTTCTCCAAGGTCAGCTGTGAATTTTGCTGTTTGCTTATTTTTCTTAGATGAACTCCGATGTCCAGAGGTACTTAAAATCAAACAGCAAAGGTAGTAGCTGTGAATATTCACATCTGGGTCAGACAGCAGTATAGGTTTCTTTCTCCAGTTGATTCACTTCTCACCTCTGGTCACTTCCTTTGTCTTCCTCCATTTTAAATTTTTTTTGATCTTTTTTACCCCAAAGTTCTAAAACAATGCAACAGCTTACAAAACAGTAATTACTGCTCCTAGGATTCAAGGAATCAGCTCCAATACTGAAAATACCTCAAAAAAGGAGCAGCTCTTATAGCTACAAATTTTTCCCATCCACAATCTCGGATTACCCCTGGAGAATAAGAATGCAGGAGGTATGTTGCAGTTATACAGAACCCCAGTATAGACACCACTTGGAATACTGTGAGCTGATCTGGGGCACACTTAGGAAGGCTATATTGGCCTTGGAGGGAGTAGAACGTAGCTTAACAAGAATGATGCCTGTACTTCAGGGGTTAAGTTATGAGGAGAGATTATACAAAATGGGTCTGTGTCTGGAATTTAAAAGGTTAAGGGGAAATCTGATCAAAATCTAAGATATTAATAGGAAAGAGCAGGGTAGATAAAAATAAACTATTTCCACTGCTTGGGTATTCTACAACTGGGAGACATTGTCTGAGAATAAGTGACAGACAGTTCAAGAGAGATGTTAGGAAACACTTCCACACACAAAAGGTACTAGATGTTTGAAATTCTTTTCCACGAATGGCAATAGATGTTATATCAGTTGTAAATTTTAAATCTGAGATAGGTACAGTTTTGTTAAGCAAACAGATTAAGAGATATGGGCCAAAGGTGGATATATGGAGTAAAGCCACAGATCAGCCATAATCTCATCGATTGGCAAAAAAGCTCAAGGGGCTGAATGACCTACTCCTGTTCCCATGTTCCTAAACCAAAAAGACAAAAAAAAGGCCCATTTTTTCTATAGCATGCATAAACAGATTTGTAAGTTCCTACAATAATATATACATACAGTAATCAAATGCAAGGGCTATAGGACTTGACAACATCACTGGCAACAGTACTGAAGACTTGTGCTCCAGAACTTGCTGTATCCCTCGCCAAACTGTACAGCTACAATGCTGGCAACTATCCAACATGGTGGAAAATGCCTGTTATCATATACACAGAAAAGGGCAAGACAAATCCAACCAGGCCGATTACCGCCCCAGTCTACTTTCAATCAGTGAAGTGATGGATAGTGTCATCAATATGCTACCAAGAAACACCAACTCAGCAATAACCTGCTCAAGGTCACTCAGTTTGGATTCTGGCCTCATCACAACCTTGTTCAAACACAGGCGAAAAAGCTAAATTCTAGAGGTGAAGGGAGAGTCACTGCCCTTGATATCAAGGTTGCATTTGGCTGAAAATGGCTTCAAGGAACCCAAGCAAAACTGGAGCCAATGGGAATCTGGGAAAAATCTCCACTGGTTGGCATATGATTGTGGTTATTAGACGTCAGTCATTCCAGTTGCAGGACATCTCTGCAGCAGTTCGTCAGGTACAGTCAGCTGCTTCATCAATGACCTTTCCTCCATCATAAGGTCAAAAGTTGTGTTATTCACCAATTGTGCAATATTCAGCACTATTCACAACTCGAAGAAAAAAGATTGCGCTGGAGCATGACAACTCTTTGTGAGCTCTCCTAAGCAGATCGTCCTCTCACATCTTTTGTAGTTGTTCTACTCTTTTAAATCTCAATTGTAGATCTGTCAGAATTACTAACAATGTTCTTTTAAATCTACTAATTGGTCTTGCGATCTTTTGACCTTCGGAAACAACCAAGAACCCGACTGAATCTGACCCGACCGTGACCAGGACCTCCCAGAGCACCCGACTGCATGAACCGACGGGATCAGACTGCCGATGCTGGAACTGCGATCATGACAGTTAAGTGACTAGCCACTTACCAGCCTCTTGAAGGCCCAACCTGGATGTTGATCGGTCCACTACATGGAGTGGACCTGCCCTTATAGAGTCCTGACCAGACTGAGAACAAGACCCTCCAGAGCAGCCGAGGCCAGAACCAATGCCCAGGACCCCACTTGGCACGCACACTTCCGTAATGGCAAACCATCCACACTCACTCCCAGGCCCAACCAGAGGCAGCCATTTACCCAGGAAACATGGGAGATACACTGGCCTGCAGGTGAGATTGAAACAACATGGTTTCAAATCCCACCTCCCCAGCACATACTTGTCATATATCCAAGCCATTGAAAACAAGCTGGACAAACCTAAAGCTAGAATCACCTCCCAAAGAGAATTGAGAGACGACTGAATGCATTGTTTTACAAAATGATGGCTCGGTCTTGCTTCACCTGACTGTGCCTTTCAGCCTGTGGGCTTCTCAATCCATTGAATTGTCCTCCGGCTAGGCAAAGGGTGAGGGGTCTGCCACCTAATCAACACCTTTTGGTGTTTGGGCGTGATGACCCCAGCGAGTTATTGCTCCCCACACCAAGAATATCTGCCAGTGAAGTGCTGTCCCTGTTGCGGGAGTTTACTTGTGCTATCTTGACAGCAGTTTAGATCCCACTCCATACGGAAACAAAGAACACACTCCATGATATATACAAATAGCCTTGAGGCAGAATAACCCAATGCCTTGTTCATCATAGCCAGTGACTTCAAACAGGCCAACCTCAACAGTGTGCTACCAAGATAAAATCAACATGTCTCCTGTCCCACCAGAGGCCCAAACAATCTGGACCATTGCTACACAACCATCAAATCATCTACTGCTCCATCCCCCACCTGCATTTTGGTAAATTAGGCCATGGGGCTGTGCTCCTTCTCCCAGCTTACAAGCAGAAACTGAAGAGTGAGGATCTACTACAGAAACTTTTACAGTGCTGGTCTGAGATAACGAACAAGCTCCTACATGATTGCTTGGAGCCAGTGGACTGGTCCATATTCAAGAACTCAGTGACCAATTCAAATGAGTATGCCACAATGATCACAGACTTCATCAGTAAGTATGTAGAGGACTGTGTGCCAAAGAAGTTAATCCCAGTGTTCTCCAACCAGAAACCATGGATGAACCGAAAGATCCACTCCCCGCTGAAGCGACAGTCTGAGGCATTCAAGTGACCCTGACCTATAAAGGAAATTTGGGTACAATCTACACCAAACCATCAGGAGCGCCAAGAGAAAATTTCAGAGACTAAATTAGAGTCCCAGACTAACCACACATCAATTGTGGCAAGGCTTACAGGATATAATGGGATACAAAACAAATTCATGTAGAATCACTGACAACAATGCATGCCCCCCGCTGATGAGCTCAATGCATTCTATGTGCGTTTTGAACAGAAGGTCAGTGAAATGATGTCACCTGCCCTGATAGTCTCGTATGCAGCTGTATCCACAGTAACCGCCACAGATCATCCTTCTTGAGGGTGAACTCATGGAAAGCAAGTCACCAGCCATGCACTCAGATCCTGCACAGACCAGCTGGCAGGTGTATTTGCAGACATCTTGAACCTCTCCTCACTACAAATGTAAAGTTCCACCCACTTCAAGAAGACTAGTATCATCCCAGTGCCAAAGAAAAATCAGGCAACATGCCTTAATGACTAGATAAAAACTGAAAGAACGGCGAATGCTGTAAATCAGAAACAAAAAGAGAAGTTGCTGGAAAAGCTCAGCAGGTCTAGCAGCATCCGAGAAGAGAAATCAGAGTTAACATTTCGGGTCCAGTGACTCTTCCTCAGAACTTCTGAGGAAGGGTCACTGAACCCAAAATGTTAACTGATTTCTCTTCACAAAAGCTGCAAGACCTGTTGAGCTTTTCCAGCAACTTCTGTTTTTGTGCCTTAATGACTACCACCAGTGGCTCTGCCATCCATCATTATGAATTGCTTCAAGAGGTTAGTGATGGCACACATTAACTCCAGTATCCAGATTGCCTTGATCTATTACAATTTGCCTAACGTCGCAATAGGTCTATGGCAGGGCTCTACACTCATCCCTGGAACATCTGGATAACAAGGACATCTACATCAGACTCCTATTTATTGACTTTAGGTCTGCCTTCAACACCATACTTCCAATGAAATTCACCACCAAACTCTGGTTCTGCTCCCGTGCTGCGCAACTAGATCCTCAATTTTCTGACCCACAGATCGCAATCAGTAAGGGTAGGTGACAACACATCCTCCACAATAATCCTCAACATAAATGTCCAGCAAGGCTGCGTACTCAGACCCCTTACTATACTCCTTATACACACGATTATGTAGTCAAATTCAGCTCTAACTACATTTAAAATTTGCTGATGGCACCACATACTGGATCTGATCTCACGCAACGATGAGACAGAGTACAGAGATAAATAACTTAGTGGCTGGGTGTTAAGATAACAATATCTCCCTCAATGTCAGTAGAACAAAAGAGTTGGTCATCGACTTCAGGGAGCAGACTGGAGGACCCGCCCCTATTTGTATCAATGGTGCTGTGGTGGAGGTGGTCGCAAGCTTCAAGTTCCTAGGAGGAAATGTCACCAACATCCTGGTCCAATCATATTGACGCTACTGTCAAGACAGCACACTAAATCCTCTACTTCCTCAGAAGGCTAAGGAAATTTGGTAAGTCCACAATGATTCTTATGATTTTTTGTAGATGCACCATTGAAAGCAATCTAACCAGATACATCACAGCTTGGTATAGCAACTGCTCTGCCCAAGACTGCAAGCACTTACAGAAAGTGTGAATGCAATCGAGTCCATCGTGAAAACCAGCCCTCCTTCCATTGACTCTATGTACACCTCCACTACTGCCTCCAGAAAGCAGCCAGCATAATCAAGGAAACTTCCCACCCTGGTTATACTCTCTTTGGCTCTCTTCCATCAGGCAGAAGATACAAAAGTTTGAAAACACATACCAACAGATTCAAGAACAGCTCCTTCCCTGCTGTTGTAGACTCATAAATGGACTCACATATGTTAAAGTTAGCCTTTCTTTGTACCTTCTTTGTATCTGTAACAGTGTATTCTGCATTCTGTTCTATTACCCTGGCGTATTTATGTAAGGTATGATTTGTCTGGTTAGCATGCAAAACAATACTTTTCACCGTATCTTGGTACACGTGACAATAGTAAATCGAATCAAATTAAATCAAATCCTCAGAACTGAAGCAGTCCATGTCCAATTGCAGCAAGACCCAGGCAATATTCATGCTTGGGCTAACAAGTGGCAAGTAACAGTCACGCTACACAAATGGCAGGCAATGACCATCTCCACAACAGACAATCTAACCACAGCCCTTGATATTCAATGATGTTACCCACACTGAATCCCCACTATCAACATCCTGAAGATTCCCATTGACCCGAAACTCAACTGGAATACTGATATAAACACAATGGTTACAAGACCAGGTCACAGGTTAGGAATACTGCAGCAAGTAACTCAATTTCTGACTCCCCAAAGCCTGTCCACCATTTAGAAGGCACAAGTCAGGAGTGAGATGGAATAGTCCTATTTGCCTGGATGAGTGTAGCTCCAACAACACACAGGATGTTTGACACTATCCACGATACCACATCCACAAATATCACTCTCTCTTCCATTGATGCTCAGTAGCATTACCATCTAAAAGATGCACTGCAGAAGTTCACCAAAGGTCCTTATGCATCACCTTCCAAGTCCATGACCATGTCCATCTAGAAGGACAACGGCAGCTGATACATGGGAACAGTACCACCTGTAAGTTCTCCACCCAGACACTCGCCATTCTGACTTGGAAATATATCACCATCCCTTTCTGTCATTAGGTTAGAGGCCTGGAATTTCCTCCCTAAAGGCATTGTGGGTCAACCCACAGCAGAGGGACTGTGATAGTTCAAGAAGGCAGCTCACTGCCACCTACTCGAGCAACTAGGGATGAGCAATAATTGCTGGGCAAGCAGTGACTTCACACCCCACCAGTGAATACAAAATATGAGAAGGATGCATAACTGAACTGCACTCAGCTACAGTGTGTACAATATACGTATTGAACATAGAAGACACAAATTGGGGATGGATGGGCAGAATAACAAATAAGTGAATTCAGAACAAATTCAAAGAAGAGTAATTGGTCTTACCTTTTGGAATAAAATACAACAGTCCTGGAGAAATTGAACCAGCCAGCCTTGGAGACTGAGTCTATGAAGGTATATAAAATAACAAAATCTTATCTTTGTACAGTTGTTCTAAGGTAAAGAAAATTGCCAAAGTGCTCTACAAGAACATTACAAAATGAAATTTACCTAAAGCCATGTAAGGAGCTATTAAGTCAGATGATCCACTGCCTGATCAAAGTTGTAGGTTTTAAGTGTCTTAAAGGAAGAAAGTAAAGTTGAGAGACACAGTGGTCCAGGGAGGGAATTTCAGAGCTTGGGGTCTAGACAACTGAAGGCACAGTCAGCATTAGTGGAACAATTTTGTTTGGTAGGACGCAAATGGCCACAAATTTGTGGTACTAAGTGTTTTGGAAAGATTCAGAAAATTATTCAAAATAAATAATACAAGTTCAAATCAGTTCATATAAAAAAAAGGCAGATTTTGAATTGATATCAAGATGCTTTTACACAAAGTAATCTACACATGGATTAGCTTGAAACATAAACAGAAATTACTGGACACACTCAGCAGGTCTGGCCAAATCTGTGTGGAGAAAGCAGAGTTAATGTTTCGAGTCCAGTGACGTTTCTTCAAAAGAGAATTGGTTGTGTTGTTAAAAAAAAAATCCAGTAATCAAATAAATTACATTTCTCTGTTATGGTATTGAACTGTTAAGTCTTTCTCGAAGGATGACCTAGGAAAAGGCCAATTAACTTTCTTGTCTGTATCAAATGTCTGATGTTTGGATCTTGTGACCTGGATGGTATCTAAAAACTTAATATTATGAGATTATATGTAGAAATAATATAAATATGGCCCCGAACTTGGAACAAGATTGAACTGTACAATCTTTTATAATCATTGCTCTACTCAGAACACGGCTATGCTGAATCTTGGCTCATTTGGTCTTGTAACTACTAATATCTTTGCCTAACAATTTATTGACTGCAGTTTTAAAATTAGCAATTGATCTAGAATAGAATCCCTACAGCGTAGAAGCAGGCCATTTGGCCCATTGAGTCCATACCAACCCTCTGAAGTGTATCCCACCCAGACCAACCTCCACACTCTATCCCTGTAACCCTGCATTTTGCATGGCTGATATCCCTACACATCCCTGGACATTACAGGGCAATTTAGCATGACCAATCCACCTAACCGCGCACCTTTGGTCTGCGAGAGGAAACTGGACCATCCAGAGAAAACCCAGGCAGACACTGGGGAGAATGTGCAGACTTCGTACAGACAATCGCCTGAGGGACAAATTGAATGCAAGTCCCTAGTGTTGCGGGGCAGCAGTACTAACAACTGAACCACCCTGCCACCCCTCGAACCTCTATAGATTTTTTGTACAAAATTTTCCAGATTTCTACCGAAGTCATACACTTTGCCATGAAGAACAGAGGAGCTGAATATAGTTTAAATGGAAAAAAATCTGCAGAAAATTACAACATAGAGGGATTTTGGTGTCCTTGTACATAAATCACTAAAAGTTTGCATACAATTTCAGTAGGGAAAGCAAATAGAATGGAGTATCCAAGTAGAGAAGTCTTACTAAATACACAAAAAAGCGCTTGTTAGACCACAGCTGGAATATTGTGAACAGTTTTGGTCCCTCTATTTAAGCAAACTGGCATTGGAGGCAGTCGAGAGAAGGTTCACTATGTTGATAAGAACCAAAAGAACTGCAGATGCTGTAAATCAGAAACAAAAACAGAAATTGCTGGAAAAGCTCAGTAGGTCTGGCAGCATCTGTGAAGGAAAATCATAGTTAACATTTCAAGTCCAGTGACCCCTCCTCAGAACTGATGGTAACTAGGAAAATGTCCGTTTTCACGCAAAGAATAGGGTGGGGGGAGTAAGTAAGGAGTAAATGATAGTTGGGGGTAATCCACGTGGGGTGAGTCTGAGCCAGAGGCAGTCACTGAGGAATGTGATGTGGACACTGCCACATCTCTTCTAGGCATGCCCACCTTGAAGAAGTTCTGCTCCTCTGTCCAATGGGATTTCCATTCCAATCTTTTTCCTTGTCCACCATCACTAATTTCCCTGTCACTCCTGGTGTTTGATCTGATATTTGCTAAAACTCATTTCCACAGCCACATCACATTTCTCAGTGACTGCCTCCAGCTCAGACTCACCCCATGTGGATTATCTGCACCTAGCATTTTCTCCTTACCCTCTCCCCTACCCTATCTTCTGCATAAAAACCAAACATTTCCTAGCTACCATCAGTTATGAGGAAGGGTCACCAGAACTGAAACATTACCTCTGATCTGTCTTCACAGATGCTGCCAGACCTGTTGAGCTCTTCCAGCAATTTCTGTTTTTATTTCGCTATGTTGATCGGGAGTATGGAAAGACCATCTTATGAGGAAAGGTTCAGCAGGTTAGACCTGTACTCATTGGAGTTTAAAAGAATGAGAGGATACTTTATTGAAACATAAGATAATTAGGGGACTTGACAGGGTAAATTTGAAAAAGTTGTTTTCCCTTGTGGGACCAGAGGGCACAATCCTAGAATAATAGGTTGTCCACTTAAGACAGAGTTGAAGAGGAATTTCATCTCCCCACCTGTCGTTAATTCTTTGTGGGAGAAGCTCAATTGTTAGGCATTTTCAGGGCTGAGATAGACGGATTTTTAAACCAGCAAAGGAATCAATGGTAATGAGAAAAGGCGGGGAAGTAGATTGATGATTGTCAGATCAGCCATGATCTCATCGAATGTTTGAGCAGACTCAATGAGCTGAGTGAGTGGCTTATATTTGCTCCTACTTGGTGTGGTCTACATTTCAGTGAAGAAGTGCTTTCTGATACCACCCTAGAATGGCCTAGCTCTTATCTTTATGTAATGTCATTGTCTGAACTCTTAACTCCAGACAAAATACGTTCTCTCAATCTGGTGATGGCAACAGACTCTGCTGCAAGTAAAGGCAAGACCGCCAGAGAGTTGGATAAGATGAAACTTACAGAAAATCGAATGTGCTGCGAATTCAAATGACAATTCCTTTGCTGCAGAGCACTGTCACTCGACAAGATACTGAGCAAAGTTACAGTCACTTCTATCACCAGTGAGCACCAGCCATAAGCCCATCCCACAAGAAAACTGATTTGAACCTATTGTGACATTGGCACAGAAACATAGCATGCTTGCTCTGTGCTACTGATTCAAAATGAAATATTAAACATCTTCATGTTGGCTTTTAGGATCTATAAGTGTCTTACTTGTTACCATGCCAACAAACCTCATATTCCTTTACAGCCGCTTATCACTGCTTCCTTACTATCCTTAATACTCATTAAGATGGACAGTCACACAGTGAAATGAATATATATTGGCTTTGTTGGTACTATATTGAATTACAGTATCTCACTTAATAGCCCATTGCACGCAATATTCTTTTTAAATTGTTAAATAAACCAATGATGAAAAGAAAACTGAATAATGCCAGCCTCCCCAGCATGACTTAATAACTATGTACCATAAATTATTTATGCTAATATTTCCTTACACCATTTACCAACTGATGAGCTCATTTAAAACAAAAATAATTGCTGCAAAGTATTCTGAAGTGCTCCTTCACACTACTTCAACTCTGCACAAAATCAAAAGTTGTACTGAATAAAATTTCATGCTGAAAACTAAATTAAATTTAAAATGTTAAGAAAATGACATGAAATGTATACATCATTTAAAACCAAAAGAACCCATTGATAACTGATAATGTTTTCTAATTAGTTTAGATCAGTATAATTTAGGCCAGGAAGGTCCAAGTTCAATCCTTGCACAGTGCCGAATTCACAAATAGGTTTAAAGATGCTTCCAAGTGACAGTATTGTCAAAGCAGAAACAAAGTGAGAAAGAATCACAGAATGCTCACAGCGTAGAAAGAGGTCATATCTGTCCATTATGTTCAAGCATGCTTTCTGAGAACAACACATGTTTCTATACAAAAAAATTGCTTTTCTCCAGGTTATCATTGCTTCTTTAGCTAATTACCTTAGATAGGCATCCATTGGGTGTCAATCGTTCTGCTAAGGGAACAGCTTTCTCCACAATTGCTCTTCATTTTATGATGTTGAACACCTCTATTTAAAATTTTCACTTAATCCTCTGTTCTCCATTAAATACAACTTATCCAGGTAACTATGGCTCCAAAAGATGATGACCTTTTCTCATTAATCTTTTCTGTACCATCTCTAATTCTTTCACAATTATTCTAAAGCATGGTGCCCAGAAGTGGACATACAATTCACCCCTAACTGAGATAGAACTCTGTTTTATGCAGGTTTATTATAATGTTCTTGTTTATGCCCCTATTTATAATGTCCAAGATCCTTTATTCTTTATTGATCTTTTCTCAACCTATCCTACTGACTTTAATGATTTACATTTAATACCAAAGTATGAATCACAAGGTGGTCATTCAGCTCCTCAATCCTGTTGTGCTATTCAATAAGATCATGGCTGATCAGATTTTAATCTCAAATCCACATTCATGCCCACTCCTGATAAGTTTCCAACCCCTTGCTAACAATAATCTATCTACTTCTGCCTTAAAAAGACGTCAATGACTCTGCATCCTCTACTTTTGCAGAGAGTTCTAAAGATTCACAATCCTCAGAAAAAAATTACCTAATCTTTGTTTTAAATGAATGACTCTAGATCGAGATTATCCCATAAAATGAAATGTCATCTCCACATCTACCCCAAGATTCCTCTGCTTTTGTACTCCTTCTGGAATTGTACCATGTATTTTCTGTTGCTTATCCTCCAGTTGTCCGGCTCAATAAATCGCATTGCACTTCCCTGCTTTAAATTTAACTTGTCATTGATCCATCAATTCATCCAGCCTATGACCTCATGATATTTATCACTATCATCCTCACTGTTCACAATACTCTGAAAGCCTTCTGTCTCACTTTCAGGGGAGGTTACTGATTTTCTTCTGACTCTTATTCTCCGGACAGATCACCTTAAATAACAAAATTGGCTAAAAAAAAAAGTGAAAGCAAAGGAAATAACTTTGGCTACCTATAATCAACATCTTTGATGACAGTGTTACATACTCCATAGCAGGCCAATAAGTGCCCAATGCTGTCATCAGAGCAGGGGACACTGTTCCAACTGGAACTAGTACTTATTGTTGACTGTGGGAATTTTCAGGCTTGGAAGTTCCTACCCAGATCGCAATTTTTCACATCATATTCAGGATAGGTAGAGGCTCTCATATCATTGTCAGGATGGGTAGAGGCTCTGCTCTAAAGATAGCCAATGAAAAGACCTGGCAATTTTTTCATCCATTGGCAACAGTTCTGCTGGAGTTGTGATGGAAATGATTGTGGAATTTAGTTTAAATTGTCAAGAAAGTATCCTCAATGCAAGTTAAGTCAGGCTTCCAACATCACAAGGCTCCTCATGGAAAAGTCAGAAAAAGCAAACTTCTTTAGTTGTGCTGATATTTTGCAGACTTAATGTTAAACCCAAAAACCATTGAAAACAGGCACACAAATTGCAATGCAAGGTTAACCCATGAACATCTGTTCAGAATAGGACAACATGCGAATAATGCCTACTAATTTATATGATGATATCACACAGTGCTAAATGCAATATTGAGTGCTTTTCCAGGTTTTTGCTAGGCTAATACCACCTAAAGCTAACATGTGCTACCTAGCTTGCACCTTTAAACAGGAGGTGCAATTGCTCCACAGCAGATATTGGAAGTGGTGGAGTAGAGGGTTTACAAAATGAGAAAATATGATGCTACAGGGTAGAAGACATGTTTCAAGCTTTCCAGTGGCAGTGCTGAAATCCTTGGTGAAAGAACTAGAGGAGAGAGACCTCCATCTGATGCGGGCTAGGAAGCTCCCTGGTCAAACTTTATGAAGGCAAGTGGAGCCAGGTTACCATAACTGTCAACACAGGCAGTGTAACACTGAGGATCTGGATGCAGTGCCTGAACATATGTAGCAGGTGGTCAAGATCAGTGAGTTTAATCTTCAAGTGCTGAATCCTCATAAGTAAACTATGAGCCTCACACATATCCAAATTCACCATAACCCCTATACTTACCTTCGACAGTTGCTATAAACAGTGACTCACATTCTTAGTTTCATTTCACCCTCGCACACGAGCACAAGCCTTACCACCCACATCGCATAGCTTACATACATTGCCAGATTTTATTCATCGCTCATCCATGACAGTCACCTGAAGAGATTGCTCCAGAAGGGAGTGGCATGGCTACATGTCCTTACAATGTTAGCAGAGATGGTTATCACCACCACAACTGCAGGTGTGACTTGGGTTGTGGCCAGTAATAGGCTGAAACAAATAAAGATAATGACATACTGAAACTTAATACTCCTTGTAGTTAGATCCTGCCCCTTCATCAATCGAACACAGTCTTATAATTTAAAAGCTGTATTTCTTGCTTTTCTTCCCTCTTTCACCACAGCTCAATCGTGGACTGATAGTCATACAGCATGGAAACAGATCCATTGGTGAAACTAGTCCATGCAGACCAGTTTCCCAAACTAAACTAGTCCCACTTGCCCGCATTTGGCTCATATTCCTCTAAATCTTTCTAATTCATGTACTTATCCAAATGTCTTTCCAATGTTGTAACTTTACCTGCTTCTTTGCCTTCCTCTAGCAGTTCATTCCATTTATGAGCCACCCTGTGGAAAAATTTGCCCCTCAGATCTTTTTTAAATCTTTCTCCTTTCACCTTAAAAATATGTCCCCTAGTTTTGAACTCCCCACCCTAGGGAAAAGACCTTTGCTATCCACCTTATCTCTGCTCCTCATCATTCCTAAGACAGCCACCCCTCAATCTCCTAAGCTCCAGTGAAAAAAGTCCCAGCCTATTCAGCTTCTCCTTATGAATGAAACTCCTAGAACTGGCAACATCCTGGTAAATGTTTTCTGAACCCTCTGCAATTAATAATATCCTTCCTATAGGAGGGTGACCAGAACTGTATACACTACTCCTAAAGTGGCCTCACCAACTTGGCAATCTCAACATGACATCCCAAATCCTATACTCAATGGTCTGAGCAATGAAGGCAAGCATTCCTAATGCCTTAACTACCCTGTCTACCTGTGACGTAACTTTCAAAGAAGTATGTACCCGAACCCCTAGGTATCTCTCTATTCATCAACACTTCCCAAGTCCTACTGTTGTTTGTTTTACCAAAATGCAATACGTCGCATTTATCCAAATTGAACTCCGTCTGCCACTCCTCAACCCATTAGCCCAATTGATCAAGATCCCCTTGTAATCTTCGATAATCTTCTTCACTGTCGACTGTCCCACCAACTTTGGTATCATCTACAAACTTACTAATCATACCTCCTAAATTTTTATCCAAATCATTTATATATATAAATGACAAACAAATGGATCCAGGATCAATCCCTGTGGAACACCGCTGGTCAGAGGCATCCAGTCTGAAAAATAACCCTGCACCACCACCCTCTGTCTCCTACTGTCAAGCCGGTTTTATATCCAATTGGCAAGCTCTCCCTGAATCCCATGTGATCTAACCTTACTAATTAGTCTACCATGTGGAACCTTGTCAAAGGCTTTACTAAAGTCCATGTAGACAACATCCATGTATCCTAGGGATAGTAGGAACTGCAGATGCTGGAGAATCTGAGATAACAAGGTGTAGAGCTGGATGAACACAGCAGGCTAAGCAGCATTAGAGGAGCAGGAAGGCTGATGTTTCCGGCCTAGACCCTTCTTGGCCTGCTGTGTTCATCCAGCTCTACGTCCATGTATCCTACTGCCTCTCCCCCTTCTGATGGCCAAGAACTGCAATTTAGCCAGGCAGTAGTGCAAGAGAAAGAAACAGTAGAATATGAGATTGATGATAAGTAAAACTGTTTCACTCACTTTGACACTCACAGCCAAATAATGGTAAACC
The DNA here is from genome assembly GCA_024137785.1 of Ginglymostoma cirratum. Lineage (NCBI taxonomy): Eukaryota > Metazoa > Chordata > Chondrichthyes > Orectolobiformes > Ginglymostomatidae > Ginglymostoma > Ginglymostoma cirratum. Next base: position 2,318,178 of record JAHRHZ010000013.1, read on the forward strand.
ACGTACCTTCAAGAATAGCCTGATGACATGATCAGCTCATGATAAGACAATATCCACAGCAGAGGGAAAAAAGCTGTTAATCTGGCAGCCCTTTGGAAGGTATGATCACATGATTTCTGCTGCAGAGATCTGAGATGAAGACTTCAAATTGGTCATGTAGAGAATGAGGCTGATGTGCATGTGAAAAGAAAGACTCAACACATTGGCAGATCTGCCAGTATCTGCAGTGAGGCCTGGCATCAACTTTTCATATTGTTTGGAGTCCATCCATTTCAGCTTGGAAGTGGTGACTCACTCCATGAAAATATCACAGGATGCAATATAAGATGCCATTGCAACACAAGCAGAAGCCATGTAATATTAGAAGTGTTGCAGTGGAACTTAAGATTGAGTCATACAATCTTAGTTTGCTGCCATGCAGTCTTGGGCTGCTCACTCAGAGACTGATTGTTAATGCCCTGTCCACAAAAAGCAGGGAAAAATCTAATCCTGCCACTTACCTCCCCATAAGTGTATTTTCAATCAACCACAAAGAGGTGGAAAGGGTTATCGACAGTGCAATCACGTGGTAATTTCCCAAACACCATGACGACTGTTGCTCATTTCCAGATTGCATTACAGGCGTGGTCCACACAAGGACAAAACAGCTGAATTCCAAAGATGAGGTGAAAGTACTCGTCCTGTCTTCAAGGCAACATTTGATCAAATGTGGGCATTGGGGAGCCCTAGAAAAATTGAAGGTCAATGGAAATCAGGGAAAGCTCTGCTGTTTAAAGTCATTCATAGCACAAAGGTAGTTGTTGGAGTCCAATCATGTGCTCTTTGCTGCTGTGGAAATAAAAGGAGGTATGGGAATAAAAAATCAGATTTTTTTTCCTACTTAGAGGGAAAGCTTTGAATCACAACTGAATTAATTAAAAACCTTGGTCATACAAGCATATAAACCCTGCTATCAGTACTGTGGAAAGAGTTCTACAATTTTTTTATAGGCTAGTACTCACTGAAGAGCACAAAATCCATGTAGCAGAGATCTTGAAAGCCTGCAGACACATTTTGAGTCCTCTATTAATGTTATACATGAATGTCATAAGTTTAACAATGCAAAAGGGAAAATATTGATCAGTGAGTGACTGCACTGATACATATAGCTGAATCCTGTCAGTGTGGACAACAGAAAGACGATTCCACCAGTGATAGGATTGTCTTACACATATGAGATCCTGTCATGACAGCATATACATTGGGAAGGGAATCGTACTCGGTAAGCACAGAAATTGAGTTAGTCAATTATCAGCTAAAGTGTATTAATGGGAGAACAGGTGAGATTGTGCATTACTTCATAGAATAGAATCCCTATAGTGTGAAAGTAGGCCATTCAGCCTACACCAACCGTCCAAAGAGCATCCAACCTAGACCCACCCCCCTCAACCCTGTAACCCTGAATTTCCCATGGCTAACCCACTTAGCCTGCACACCTTTGGACTGTGAGAGAAAACCGGTGACACTGGGAGGAAACCCACACAGACATAGGGATAATGCGCAAACTCCACAAAGACAGTCACCCAAGACTGGAATTGAACCCAGATTTTTAGTGCTGCAAGGTGGCAGTGCCAACCACTGAGCCACCATGCTGCCCAGATGAGAGACTGTAGAGATTGGAAACAACTGGGTCTTGTTGACTATGAGATCTTTGATTGGGGTTGTTAACCTGGGCCAATCAGGAAAGCCCTGGCTGACCAATATAACCAGGAGATTTAGAATCCCCTCAGTTGAGGGGACTGACTCTGAGCTGGCTAGCCAGTGTGCTGTGCACAGGTAGATAAAGGATGACTTGATGATGGATACTGGCCTCTGTGCAGTTATTTCAGAGACATTGCAGACTGAACTAGAATAACATTCAAAAAAGGAAACAAAAATTTGCAGAGAAGCCATTAGAAAAACCAAAGCCTAAAAACAGAATGTAAATATTGTGGAAGACATCATGAAAAAGATACAGAAACATGCCCGGCAAGGGAAGCAAAGCCATAGCTGCAAGAAACTGAATCATTTTGCATGCAAGTGCTTAATGGGAACGAAGCAAAACAAAGTGCTGAAGAGATGCCAGCCAATGATGCTGATGAATCAACTGGTCGGTGCATTAAGTCTAAAATGTTTTCAGTCAGTTTGAATGATGGCAGCAGAAAGACAGCATCGAGTGAATGTGATTTTTCAAAAATTCAACACTGCTTCATGCTGAAACGTGAGCTTTGCAGACACATGTAAAGTGGCTCAAAATGGTGACCTAAAAATTAAACCCTCAAAAGTAACGTTGAAGCTAAATGTGGAACCATCCTCATACTAAGAGTATGAATTAGGCTGAAATGCAATGGGAAGAATTAAAATTAGCAGTTCAAGTTATTGGACAGTAACAAAATCCACTCCTCTAAACTGAAGCAGGTCTAAAACTTGGACTAATAATTCTAAACATGCCAGAAGAGGTTCATAGCATTTCACAACGCACTGAGCCATTGACTGCTGTACGGATCTAAAAACAATTACAAAGATGTTTTCACAGATCCTGGATGTCTCCTTGGTGAACACCAATTCCAATCAGATGAGATTGAAAGACCTGTACAGCACTGAGACCTATACAGAAAGGAGAAATCAAGAAAACAACAATTCTTACAGAAAAGATTCACTGCTACAATGCGGCTAATAGACCCAGAAAACCGAGAGTATGCGGAAATCCAAAGGATCTCCAATAAAGCTTTGAAGAAGTATCAGGAAGAGGATAGAAGGTAGAGAAAAGAAGAAACCGGGGAAAGAGGAATTATTATCTCTAATATTTATGAAAATACAGTGAATTATGTATAAGTCGCGACAATTCAGCACTAACTTAATGACAGAAATTATAAAAAGAAATCAAGACAAAGTTCATCTTTTGTTCCCTCCACGTCAGTCTGGCTTTACAGAGAGGCTATAGGACACCGCTGAAGTTGACACCGAAGCCACTGCATCATTGCCATAGCACAGAGTGACAGATGAGACCCACCAAGTCGCTGACACCGAAATCGTTGCCACTTTAGTCGTTGCCACATTGCCGCCAAAGCCACGAGGAACGGACCAGAACCACCAGCTGCCACCGCTGAAACTGCTGCACCGCCGCCGGGAAGAATGGACCAGAACCACCGACGGTGAAGCCATCGATAAAGGCGCGGCAGCTATGACCACGAGGAACGGACATCTGGATCCACAGCAATGCCGCTGCCGCAGCAGGTCGTAGCAGCCGCCTTCTTCCACTGCAGAAAAGAAAATGTGAACTTTGGTACAAAAGAGAAATGAAGAAGCAAAACAATAAAAACGAGTGCGGCTGGCTAGGTGAGCGGGAGAGGGAGCATACGGGCACACAGCCTTAATACTTTTTAACCTGCAGCTGTTGCTGCCAACATTCAAATGCCTTTACTACTGTCAGTTCAAAAGATGGTTACTGGCAAGTGAAGCTGGATGAATCCAGCAGTTTTCTAATTACATTCTGGATGCTATTTGAGAGATACAGACAGTTGCACATGTTTTGGATTTCCATTGCTCTGGAAGATGATCAACGTAGCCATTACGAAATAATCAGTGAGCGTCCTGGAGTGGAAGTTATTGCGTATGACCAACTATTTCTATAGGTAAGGATAAATAATAAAATAAAAACAATTGCAGACCATGATTAAAATTTAATAACTACCAGAGAGAGTTCATTCGATGAACCTGAAGCTTAACAAGACAAGATAAATTAAAAGTTTATAATTAAAGGTTCCTGAAGTCATATGCATAATCCTGTACTGATGATCTCACCTGGATCTTGACAAGGTGAGAACTGCAACAGATATGAAAACAGTGCAATGATTTGTTGAATATGTGATTTCCTTAAAGTTCTTGCGAAATTCATCAGAGTGTAAACCTCTAAGCAATCTCACTGATGGGGATGGGGATCGGTATTAAAGAACAGAATAAGCAGCCACTTTCATTAGAATCATTAGAATCTAACAACTTGTAATGACAATACCAATGCTGAAGTACTGTGATGTCAATGATAAAGTCATTCCTGACACTTGCCTACAGTCCTATAGCACCTTCCCATGCATTTGCAAAAGATTTCACACTTGCCCTTTTACCTCCTTCTTCTTCACTATCTCAGGCCCCAGCATACAACTTGCAGATGAAACAGTATTTTACTTGTAAATCTTTCAATCTCTTCTGCTGTATTTACTGTTTACAATTTGGTCTCTTCAACATCAGGGAGATCAAACAGACTGAATGACCACTTTGTGGAACACCTCCATCATCTCTAAACATGACCCTGACCTTCCAGTTGCTTGGCATTTTAATACACTATCTTGCTCTCATACTAACACTTCAGTCCCAGGCCTGCATCAATGCTCCAGTGAAGTCCAACACAACCCAGAGGAAAACACCCAATTTTTCTCTTGGGCACTTCTGAGCATTCTGGGCTCAACATTGAGTCCAGCAACTTCAAGCCTGAATGTTGTTGTCTATTCTGATTATATCCCCTTCCTCTCCTCCCCCAATCTCCTACTGTCTTGTTTACACAGGCTCAATCTCAGCAAAGATAATCTATTTCCTAATATTCACACCTACCATTTATATCTATTTTGCATTTATACCAATCCTCTACTATCATTAGCACTCTACACCCTGTGACATTTTCCTCTGGACACCCTCACTATCTATTCCTTCACTTTTGTCAAAAGCATTTTTAAAAAATCATTTTAGAGCCCCTTCAGCTTCAAAGAAAAGCCATATTAGACTCAACATACCAACTTTGTTCCTCTGTCCCCAGAGGCTGCCAGATCTACTGAGTTTTTCTAGCACTTGGGGCCTTGGATGTTGAGGAGGGAGACGATAAAAGGCCCACGTGTACACCTTCAGTGTACACCTCACAGAATCAATTCTGTGATTGCATGGTCAGATGCTTAGTATGGCATTTAATTGTATTAAGAGCACTTTTCATCCCCAGAGGATCTTTTACTATGCAGTTGCTAAATTTCCTCTCACTGGAGGCATGACGACCATCAGGATAAACCATAACCAGTCATCTCTCTCTAATGACAGAGCAGTCTTATGGTTTGGAAGGACTATGGCAACTTTACCTTTATGCTATATAAAGATACCTTCATGCCTAATTGGTTTTGCAATGTATGTTCATAGAAACATCATCTATTCAACCTTTGCCAATTTGATTGGTCCCAACTATATGAAAATTAAAGTACCCTACAATTTTTATATTACCTTTTTTACAACTTCACTTATTTATTGCCAACATTCTGTCTACATATAACTTACAGGAGGATGCCAAGTAACTACTCCCATTGTTAATTCTTAAACTCCATCAAAATGATGTATAAGGCAGCCGGCCTGAAAGGGATAAACTGGAAGCTTTGGAATAGTTCAGACCACTGACATATAAATAATAATTTCTGGGAGGAACTAGTCAGTTTGTTTTTGTTTGATGTTAATTGTTAGTCAGTTTTACAGTCTACAGCCATGTAGCACAGACTTGGTTACCATGCATGAAAAAATAACAACTTATATTATTGTGGTTAACCAGTCTTAAGCTAATGTTACGTGTTATTTTACAATTATGTAATAAACTTCTCCCCGTCACTCAAATAAGAGCCCTTTCTGCCAAAGACTTATTAGAGGCTCATACTAGTAAGCCTGATAGACTAGAAGTGTTGTTGGCAGCAAGCCTGCCCAAAGATGATATTAAAATAAATAGCATAAATAGCCATCTCTCACTACACTATCAATTCGGCTCTCAAAAAATCTGAAAAACAACCCTTTCTTACTACTGGAGAGATAAAAGGTACTGCAGATGCTGGAGAATCCGAGATAACAAGCATGGGGCTGGATGAACACAGCAGGTCAAGCAGCATCACAGGAGCAGGAAAACTTGACGTTTCAGGCCTAAACCCTTCATCAGAAAAACTTTCTTACTTTTTTACTACTGAGAGTTTTCTGAAGAAGGGTCCAGACCCGAAACGTCAGCTTTCCTGCTCCTTTGATGCTGCTTGGCCTGCTGTGTTCATCCAGCTCTACACCTTGTTATCTCCTTTCTTACTACTGTTCTTCTTTGTAATCCTCTCCTCTTCCTTTTCCATTCAGTCTGTCTTTTCACATGCCATGTACCTGGAACATTTATCTCCCAACTCCTCAGAACGGAGGAAGCGTCACCGGTCCCGCAATGTTAACTCTGTTTTTTCCTTCACAGATGCTGCCAGACCTGCTGGGCTTTTCCAGCAACTTTGTTTTTGTTCCTGATTTACAGCATCCGCAGTTCTTTTGGCTTTTATTTTGTAATAATTACTTTCCATCAGCATTTTGGTCAGAACTATTAATCCCTATTTTTGCCACAAGTTTGCGAATCTTATCACTAAAGCTACAGGTGTTCAGATGATGAGCCTTTTTCCACTACGTTACTTTGCATGGATGTTAAATAAAAACCAAAAGAACTTTGGATGCTGTGAATCAGAAATAAAAACAGAAGTTGCTGGAAAAGCTTAGCAGGTCTGGCAGTATGTGTGAAGAGAATTCAAAATTAACATTTCGGGTCCGGTGACCCTTCCTCAGGACTTGGCATGGATGTTATTCGATGTATGCTTGCCATTAAACGTTCTACCCCTTCCAGTCCCACTCTGTTAGTCTGTATTTTAAGTTGCTAATTCATTATCTGCAAATATACTGCCCTATTATCTTAAACTTCTTTTTAAGTTTCAAACCCTAACCACAGTAATGGCTACACACTTCATTGGGACACTAACGCCAGTCCTATTTAACTGGAGCCCAGCCGATTGGAACTGCTCCTTTTTCTCCAGTACTGTTACCAGTGTCACATGAATTAGAACTTCTTCCATGCATACTGAGCCATGCATTTATTTTCTTAATCTGTATGACCGAAGACAACCGATTGCAGGGTGGCACGGTGGCTCAGTGGTTAGCACTGCTGCCTCACAGTGGCAGGGCTACTGTGACTGCCACACAGTCACAGATTCCAGCCTCGGGCATCTGTCTGTGTGGAGTTTGCATGTTCTCCCCATGTCTGCGTAGGTTTCCTCCGGACGCTCCGGTTTCCTCCCACAGTCCAAAGATGTGTAGGTTAGGTGGATTGGCCATGCTAAATTGTCCGTAGTGTTCAGGGAGGTGTGGGTTAGGTGGGTTGTTTGGGGGGGGGGGGTCTGGGTGGGATGCTCTGAGGTTCGGTGTGGACTTGTTAGGCTAAAGGGCCTGTTTCCACACTGTAGGGATTCTAATAACGTTCTAAATAACAACTGGCCAGTAGCTCAGGCACAAATCCCAAATTATTAGCTTTCAGGTTTGTCTTGGGTCACAGAGTACATCCAAGCAATTCTTTTCAGATTAGGTAAAATACAGTTAAGAGAAGGCTTGTCAACAACAATTTGCTTAAATATGAGTGTTTATTGAGAAATAATAAAAGACAAGAAAAGAAAGGAATATTTATTAAGTAAATAAAAAGATGAAAAAGAGAGGGAAAAAAAAAAGCCTATCTCCTCCCTACCCCCCTACCTACACTCACCTTTACTGGCTCCATCCCCGCCTCTTCGACTTGTCTGCCTCTTCTCCACCTATCCTCTCCTCTATCCATCCTCTATCCGCCTCCCCCTCTCTCCCTATTTAATTCAGAACCCTCTTCCCCTCCCCCATTTCTGATGAAGGGGCTAGGCCCGAAACGTCAAGTTTTTCTGCTCCTATGATGCTGCTTGGCCTGCTGTGTTCATCCAGCCCCATGCTTGTTATCTCGGATTCTCCAGCATCTGCAGTACCTTTTATCTCTGACAGCCTCATACCCTTCTGCCTGTAAGGGACCCCTCGATCGATGGCTAGTCTGGAGGCTGAGGTTGTTCCTGGCACTGTTCACCATCCCGTTCTGAGGTGAAGTCCAGCAACTTGGAACAAAACTCTCTCTCTTTTATACAGTGGAGCAAACAGCAAGGCACAGAGAAAACAGCTACAAACGCGTTGATTGTGCTGTCTTCGGCACATACAGGAATGTTCACAGGACTCATTGAAGGTCATACATTTGTCAAATATCATCAGGGTGGATTGTATAGGATAGGCTGAAGGACTAAACTTGATGATATTTGACAGCGCATGTTACAATTGCAGATGCAGATACAAATAGCGATAGCCACACAATAATAGTATGTAACTTACTCTAGAAGATTAAAACTACAATGAAAATAACTAGCATCAATACAAACAATTCAACAAAAGGATGTATCATCAAATCGCAAAGGCCTTTGGGGACCAGCCCTTAAATATATATCCCACCCCTGATGTATGTTCAAGGCTGTGATGGAACCAGCAAGTCATGCCACCTGATTGAGGCAACCAGAATATTACATACATTCTTTTTCAGTTAATCTATTTACATAATTTGCTCTAAAATTCAGTATATTCCAGACTCAGGTTCCTAATTTGTGTTTTTTCACTTCTCCAGTTCCCTCTCCACAGATCACTTCACTCAATAACAGTAAAATAACATCATACGTGGTCTCAAAAGTTCTCCAGTTCTCTTCATATGTACCTGTCTTGAGGATACTTCTCCAACATGTTTCCTTCCTTGCGAATTGTATGAATGATTGTATCATTGAGTGGTAACTACCTCCAAATACAGGTACCCCGCTTTGAGCTACAATACACATGGTATCAAACAACACAGCTCTAATGTTCATCAGGCTTTACCTTCAACTTATGCTTTCCACCTTTTATTTTCCCTGGGGTTCCCTTACCATTGACTCCAACACCACCCGAGTCTTAGCTCAGCCTTCTTTCGCATACACTAACTATCCTAACACATTACAATTTCATCTACTGGTTTAAACACTGGAGAACATGCATCATTCAAACGCTTAAGATGAGGTATTTGTATGTCATCCAATGGGCCTTTTCATGCAGTCTATTATTACTCCCACCAGAGTCCATATTCCTTAACTTTCCGATTTTGGTTGTAATTCTTTCTTTATCCCTTTCACTAATACTACTTCCATTGTTTTGAAGTCAGTTTCTCTGTGGATTTTGTGTCAGTGTCTTATTGTTTAAACTATGTTTTTGTGCTCTTCCAAACCAAACTAATCCTTTCATCAAGTAGGTGTACATGTCTGAGACCTGTTCTTCAGTGCATGCTTTTTACCATCTCATATTTGTTACCTCCGAGGTAAGATTCACTTTTGCACACTTACATTGGTATCCCAAGACCATGTCATGCATTCTTGACTCTCACATTATCTTATCAAATGACTTATGAGGTTTTACTTATCTCTTCATGTATGGTCCTGATGCTTCGGATAGTGGCTTGATCACCAAATCAGTTGTCTTAAAAGGAAAGACAAGGACATAAATATCACCAAGAGAAAGCTATCAGTTTTGTGTTCTCATTTAAACCTCCTTTTCACTACTGTAACATTTTAACCTGAATTGCCACTTCAACCCCTTATTTTTTTTTTGTCTTCTGCAACCAGTCTCCATCCTTAAATACTTCACCTCATCCAATTCTGCAACTTAATATTACCACCCTATCCAATTCCAGAGCTCTGTAGAGATTTGTAGTCCATGGAACATAATCTTAGTATATCTTAAAAGCGAAATCATACATTTCTGTTTGATTCAGACACAACATACTTTGTTCTTTCTCTAAGATACCCACTTTTTTTTAACGTTACTTGATGACTCATTCTAGATATTTGATATATCGCTTTGTAAATTTGTCCAAATTCAATATTCTGTTTACTCCCTTAAAATCACTAACCATTTTCGTATATTGAAACCATTGAGACTGTATGGATGCACATTATCATTTTCCCTTTAGATTTTCAAGTAATTATTCCATTTAAATGTTTTAGAATACCAGGGCATGGAAGTTTAAATATAGTTTTTGTCATGATTTGCTTAAGTGGACCCAGGTTCAGTAGTTTCAAGATTCCTGACACTCACTACAATTGATATTTCCACAGTACTTTCCCAACACTGAAATATTTTTGATGAATGGCTTGATGGGTTAAGGATGCCTCATCTATCACTATGTTTTAACGTTGAAATTATACACACAGGTTCAGTCTTCAATTTCTAAAACAAACAAACAAGCTCCATCCATTCCACGTAAAGCACAAAGAGTTAATTAGTATTAGTCTACTATGGATTCAAAAAAGGGGGTGGGACATAAACTCCTGCATGTAATTATGTCATGCATCTCTCCTCCTCCTCGAAGGAAGGAAAAACCCACCCCTGTGTTAAATTTGCCTTTCCAAAACTCCTCGCACACAAGAAGTTGCATTTTCAACATTCCAATGTCCATATCACTTGGATATTAACAATGAGCCAGCCAATCTTATCATCAGGAATTAAAGATTCACTCGTGTTAAAACAGTATTTTGGAAGTTCGCTCTGGCCAGAAAATGAAATTCTAAACATAGTAATTTCTAGGATTAAAATCTACGCAAGTCCAAACACACATGGAGCCAATTCCAAAAGGTAGATTTTTACCAAGCTTTATAAACCAAATTTTTGATTCAACATTTCACAGATTTTTTTTTGCTTTTCACAACTACTGATTGTTTCTTAAAAGGACATTACATTCATCATACATGTCCCACACTGATACAGGCACACAACACACTTACAAATTACTACACATTCCCAAAGTGCAAATTAAAACTTCAAAGTATCTCCAGATCTCACACTCCAGGGAACAAAAGATGCAAATTATATAGGAAGATATTTAGCAACCAACAAACAAAGGTGCATTCAAACCAGACCACAAAGAGTCAACACTTCTACAAGGTTCACTGCACTTTTGCAGCTCAGAAACCTGGCCTCCAAATCTCTCTTTTTCCAATTATAACTGTCTCCCATTTTTTGGGGTCCTAATTGTGCCAGCATATTAGCTACAGACCTGAATTCAGAGCCTGCCGCATTCCACCCTGGAACACGGAGGTCTCTGGAGCATCAGGTTGCTTTTCCCTTCTCTTACACATTCTCCCAAATCGCATCCTCATTGCCAAACATGTCTTGGATCACAGAGTGCATCCAAGCAGTTTTTTCTGGATTCAGTAAAGTGTAGTTAACAGAAGGCTCGTCAACAGCAATTTGCTTAAGTATTAACATTTATTGAGTAACAATAAAAGACGAGAAAGGAAAGGAACATTTATTGAGTAAATAAAAAGTATGAAAAAGAGAGGAAATGAAACAATAAGCCTCATGCCCTTCTGCTCATCAGGGACCCGTCGATTAATGGCTGGTCTGGAGGCTGAGGTTGTTCTTGGCACCGTTCGCGATCCCGGTCCAAAGTGAAGTCCAGCAACTTGGAATAAAACTCTCTCTCTGATACAGTGTAACAAACAGCAAGGCAAAGAAAAAAACAACTACAGAAAAACATGTTGATTGTGTTGCCTTCGGCATGTACAGGAAGGTTTACAGGACTCATTCAGGATCATGCAGCTGTTGACTATCATCAACAAGTTAACTCCTGAGCCCATGCTATGCAAGGTTCTACATCATAATTTGAATCCTAACTCCTCAAATGTTCTCAGTGGAGTAGCATTCCTCGTTCTAGCTATGTCAGTCAAGTGCACATGTAAATGCCTTTTGGGGCATGAAGCCAATGATGTTTTAAATATAAGGCATAAAAGTATCACCAATTGGTTTCAACATTCTTTTCAATGTCTTTGCATATTTAAATCTGAAAGTCAAATGTTTCTTTTGATTCACTTGACAATGGGATAATTGAGAAGTTGTTTTCTTACAAATGGGTGATTTGAGGACAATTATACAGTGTTTAATGATTTTGCAATAGGACAAGCTCAGATTCAAAGTCAACACAGTGTGCAGCTGGAGGAACACAGCAGGTCAGGTAACATCAGTGGAGCAGAAAGTAACATTTTTGGTTCGGGACCCTTCATCAGTTGTTCTGATGTGTTCCTTCAGCTCCACACCGTGTTGACTCCAGCATCTACAGTTCTTGCTATCTCTGAAGCTCAGAATCAACGTTTGAATCATGCCGAATTAACACAATAGGGACAGTGGTGGAATTCCTGCAATTGGCCTTAATGCCCCTGGGATTTTGAATTGAAAAACAACCAGTGTTCCTATCTGATGGTGCTAACTACAGACCAAACTGGAAAACATGTGTGTAATTACATGTATTTTGGGTGAGGATAGGTTTGGACTCGACTGTGCTTTTCACAATTATACAGACTGCATGGTTTTTTGTCTGGGCTCATGTATAAAGAGTAATTATTGAGATGAGATGTACGAATCATGGAATCACTCCCAACATGAGTCACCGCCTTCTGGAAAGTAAGAAAGAAATCAAATGAAAAGAATTAACAGTTCTGCAGACAAGCATACAAGGTGTATATATATTTATATAACGTGAGTATAGTATTATATATAGAAATAGAAATGCTTCAAATTTTGTCACTGTCAATTATAATGGAATGTTTACTGGCAACCAATAATGGACTTCCAAAACGACAACTTTTCTTGTCATTGTCTTACAACAAAATGTCCCAATATACATTACAGGAGTGGAGGCAAAAATAAAAATGAATTATAAAAGGGAACCATAGACATTGGGACAATCTAATAGCTAGGCTTTAATGAGAAAGTTTAAAGAGGAGAGACAACTAGAGTGATGGGAAATATTAGGAAAGAAATTCAAGTGCTTAGGCTGCAGACAGCTGAAGTCTCGACAATTCAAAGAGCAAAAAAAACTCCTGTGTTTTAGCCCTCAACCCTCTCTTCCCTTCCACAACAGTGATAGGGACCGCCTAGCCCTCACATATCATTCACCAGTGTCGACGTCCAAAGGATCATTAGCCACCTTCACCTCCAGTGGAATACGACCACCAGGCACATATCCCTCTCCCTTCCCTTGTCAGCTCCCTGCTAGAACCATTTCCTCCGAGATGCCTTGGCCCACTCCCAAAGGCACCTTCCCATGCAATCACAAAGGATGTAATACCTGTTTTTTTATTTCCTCCCTCCTCACTATCCAATGTCTGAGACACCTTCTAGGTGAAGCAACGATTTGCCTGCACTTCCCTTAATCTAGTCTACTGTATTTGCTGCTTACAATGTCGTCTGCTCTATACTGGGGAGATAAAATGCAGACCGGGCTATTGCTTTGCAGAACACCAACATTCCATCCACAAAAATGACTTTGAGCTTCTGTTGCTTGCCAGTTCAACACATTATGTTACCTGGCCAACATCTGTCTCAGGCTTATTACAGTCATCCAGTAAAGCTCAACACAAGCTCAAAGAACACTATATCATTTCCCAGTTGTAAACCTTGCAGCCTTCAGGACTCAATATCAAGTTCATTAATTTTAGAGCCTTAGCACCTTCTCCCATATCCTTACCCCAACCTCCATACACCAGTCTTGTCATCACATGGGCTGCTACCTCAAAAACCTATTGTCAGCCACTGATTCTATCAGACTGATCTTAATCCATTCTTTTGTTTGTCCAACAGTTTTTCTCTCTCTCTGGCCTTCATCTCCATGTAATGTTTACTCCTCCCCCATTCCCATCCCATAATGAGCATATATATCAACCTTTTCCTAGCAACAATCAGTTCCGAAGAAGGACCACCAGACCCGAAATGTTCGCATATGCTGGCAGACCTGCTGAGATTTTGCCAGCAATCTTTGTTTTTGTTTCTGAAAAATAATACTGGATGCTCAAGAAATCAAAGTTGGAAGATTGCACAAATTTCAAAAAAGGTTAGTATAGCACTGGAGTAGGTTGAGATAGAATGGGTTAGACTCTGAAAGTTTTGAATACAAGCAGGGGAATTTTAAAATTAATGAATTGGTGGACTGGAAGACACTGTAGAGTCAGCAAGCAAGCAACTGACGTGCCTTGATGTCAGGCAAATGCATCCAAAACTCTGCTACTATACATTCTTTTGAATTAGTACATTGGCAGAGTTTTGGATGTGCTGATTGACAGTTTCCTATTGCAAAGTAACCTATACCCCACAAGGTCAACCAAACACTTTGGCTTTGTGCTGGGGCACAAGAGGCAAATGGCTCAAGTGTAATGACATGAAAAGGCACTCATCTGAGTGTTTCAAAATAACAGAGTTTTGGATAAAATGATTTTTATAGAAGGTAAATTATAGGATATTGGCCAAGACAGCCTTAGAATAGTTAAGACTGGAAGCAACAAAGTATAGTCAAGGGAATCAAGGGCCCCTTGTTGAAATATTTATGTCATCAACAGCTATGGGTGAGGTGCCAGAAGACTGGAGGGTGGCTAATGTGATGTCATTATTTAAGAAAGGTAGTAAACAAAAGCCAGGGAACTATAGACTGGTAAGCCTGATGTCTGTGGTTGCTAAGTTATTGGAGAGGATTCTGAGGGGCAGGATTTATGCATTTGGAAAGGCAAGGAGTGATTAGAAATAGTCAACATGGCTTTGTGTGTGGAAAATTATGTTTCTACGTTGATTGAGTTTTTGAAGAGTTGACAAAGAGATTTGAGGAAGGCAGAGTGGCAGATGATGTCTATACGGACTTCAGCAAGGGGTTTGACAAGGTTCTGCATGGTAGAATGGTTAGTGAGGTTAGATCACATGGAATCCAGGTGGAGCTAGCCAATTGGGTACAAAATTGGCTTGAAAGTAGGAGACAGTGTGGTGGTAGAGGATAGTTTTTGGACTGGAGGCCTGTGACTAGAGGTGTGCCACAAGGATCGATGCTGGGTCCACTGCTTTTTATCATTTATATAAATGATTTGGATGAGAATGTAGGAGGTATGGTTAGTACATTTGCAGAGGGAATGCAATGACCTGATGATATTATCACTGGACAGTTAATCCAGAGACCCAGAGTAATGTTCTAGGGACCTGAGTTCAAATTCCGCCACAGCAGATGGTAGAAATTCAATTCAATGAAAATCTAAGATTAACATTCTGATGATGACCATGAATCCATTGCCAAATGTTGGAAAAAAAATTTGGTTCACTCATGTCCTTTAGGGAAGGAATCTGCCATCCTTACCTTGTCTGGCCTACTTGTAACTCCAGACCCACACTAATGTGTTTGACTCTTAAATGCCCTCTGGGCAATTGGAGATGAGCAATAAGCCTAGCCAGCAATGCCATCATCCCATGAATGAATTTTTTAAAAAATGACATGAAAATTGGAAGTGTAGTGGACAGTGAAGAAGGTTACCTCAGAGAACAATGGGAATTTGACTGGATGGGCCAATGGGCTGAGGAGTGACAGATACAGTTTAATTTACATAAATGTTGGTGTTGCATTTTTGTAATGCAAACCAGGGCAAGACTTGTATGGTTAATGGTAGGACCCTGGGGAGAGTTGCTGAACAAAGAGACCGAGGGGTGGATGAAATTAAATTTGTGGCATGCTTGTCTTCATTGTTCAGTGCATTGAGTATACTTGTTGGGGCTCCATTTTGCAGTTGTACAAGTCACTGATGAGGCTACTTTTTGAATACTGCATTCAATTCAGGTCTCCCTGCTTTGGAAATATGTTAAATTTGAAAGTATTCAGAAAAGACTTACAAGGATATTGCCTGGATTGGAGGGTTTGAATTATTGGGAGATGCTGTATAGACTAAGGCTATCTTTTCCTGGAGTGTCAGAAGCTGAGGGGTGACTTTATAGGGGGTTTATAAAATTATGAGGGTCATGGATAGGGTGATAGCCAAGGTCTTTTTCCCAGGATAGGAGAGTCCAAAAACTAGAGGGCGTAGGTTTAAGGTGAGAAGGGAAAGATTTAAAAAAGGAACCTGAGAGGTAACATTTTCATGCAGAGGGTGGTGCATGTGTGGAACAAGCTGCCAAAGGAAGTGGTGGAGGCGGGTACAATTACAACATCTAAAAGGCATCTGGATAGGTACACGAATAGGAAGGGTTGAGATGGATATGGGCCACATGCTAGCCAATGGGACTAGATCAATTTAGGATGTCTGGTCGGCATGGTTGAGTTGGACCATAGCACTTTCTGTGCTATATGACTGTATGACTCTGTAATAGCTGATGGCTTGAGGCAGAACAGGCATGGGCAATAAACTTGATATGTATCAAAAGCTCAGTTCAGAATTAAAGATGATGCTGAGTTTGTGAATAGTTTGGTTAAGTCTGAGATGATGATCATGAAGGAGAATGGAATCAGTAGCTAGAAAATAAAATAACTACAGGTGTCGTCCCAATATTTAATTGGAAGAAATTGTGCCCATCATACCGGATGCTGGTCAAAGTGTGACAAGTCACTGAGGCTGCAGGAATTAAAAGAGGTGGTGGGGAGGTAGAGCTTGTTGCATTCAATGTTTACGTGTTACTTTCAGAACAGTTAACATTTAGAAACAATAGAGTCCAAAGAGGTTTGAGTATCCAATTTCAAAGATCAAATAAAAGAAACCAATGAAATGCTGACTATCATCTATTATCATCTGAAGGATGCCTGAGACCTCATGGAATGAGGGAATAGGTCATGGATATACAAATCAAGGGTCAATTGAGTGTAAGTTTCTTGTATAAAATATGGGGAATGAGGGATCAGTGTGGCATGAATTTAATGGAGCATGGTCAATCAAAATAAAGCTCTCACTAAAAGTGTGGATTTGGACTCTGTCCAAAAACATTTATCTTCGAGCCTTGAGGAGTCATGCTTAGGTCTACAAAGCCTTGGTTGGACAACAATTGATGTGGCCTAGTGATATTATCGCTAGAATGTTATTCCAGAAACCCGGACAATGTTCTGGGGACCTGGGTTTGAATCCCGCCATAGCAGATGGTAGAATTTGAATTCAATAAAGTATCTGGAATTAAGAATGTAATGATAACCATGAATCCATTGTCGAGTGTTGGCAAAACCCATCTGGTTCACTGATGTCCTTTACGGAAGGAAACTCTCATCCTTACCTGGTCTGACCTACATGTGACTCCAGACCCACAGCAGAGGGGTCTAAACTGCCCTCTGGGCGATTAGTGATGGGCAATAAATGCTGACTAGCCAGTGAGGCCCTCGTCCCATTAATGAATTAAAAAAATTTGCAGTGTGGATATCACATCTTTGGAAGGGTATAATGGCTTTAGAAAGAAGTTCTTTGAAGATTTACCAAAAGGATACTTGGATTCCAAGGATTAAGTCATGAGGAGAGTTTACTGAAAATATGGTTGCATTCCTTGGAATGAATTGTCTAAGGTTTTGAGTAGAACAGGGAATATGAATAGAGAGTATTTTCATTGGTTCAGGAATCCACGACTTGGGATTGTGGGAGATGCGGGTGAGGGGGTGGGTGGGAGGGTGAAGTGTGGGAGTGGAGAGTGGTGGGATTGGGGAGGTGGGGTGTAGCAGGGAAATTGGGGGTGTGAGTGGTAATGGGGATGAGGGAGTGGGAGTTGCGGAGTGGGGTGGGGTAGGGGCATTTTTCGATTGGGGTGGGTGGGTGTGGAGGTTGGTGTGGGTGGGTAGGTGGGAGTGTGGGTGGGCAGGCTGGAGTGGGTGGGGGCTTGGGGGAGTTGGGCTGTGGGTGGGTGTTTGGGGGTGTGGGAAGGGGGAGTGGAGACTGGGGAATGGGTGGGCCTACAAGAACCCTTACCATGCCTGAATTTATTAGATAGTTAACTCAGATAAATAAAGATTTAAGTAAGCACTGAGTTAATTACCAATCAGCTGATTCCTATGCATTGGTAGCACTTCAATTTGTCATTTAACTTGAATTTATAACTTAACCCTATCTATCTCAGGTGTTCATTTAATTTAAAAAAACACTTTAATGTTAAATCCCTCTCCATTTTATAATTAAACACTAGTTGTAATTATGCAACTATGGGGCCCTCTTGTGGCACAGTGGAAGTGTCCCTACCCCTGGACTGAGAGAACCAAAGGAACTGTGGATGCTGTAAATCAGGAACAAAAACAAAGTTGCTGGAAAAGCTCAGTAGGTCTGGCTGCATCTGTGAAGGAGAAAACAGAGTTAACCATTCGGGTCCGGTGACTCTTCCTCAGAACCCTTCCTCCGAGGAAGGGTCCCTGGACCCGAAACATTAACTCTGTTTTCTTCAGAAGGGTCTCGACCCGAAACATCAGCTTTTCTGCTCCTCTGATGCTGCTTGGCCTGCTGTGTTCGTCCAGCTCTACACCTTGTTATCTGCAAAAGAAGCAAATGTGGTGTGATCAACCTTTTCACTCAGTGAGTAGTTAGGTCATGGAATGCATTATCTGGAAATGTGATGGCGGCAGGTGCAGTCGAGGTATTCAAGAGGGCATTGGATGACTACTTGGAAAGAAATAGTGTGCAAGGGTATGGGGAAAAAACAACAGATTGTTGCTTGTTTGAAGAGAAGGTGCAGGCACAATGGATTGAGCCAATAACAATTCTGTATTCACTATGATTTTCACAAATGTGGCAGTTCTAGAACTCACACAAATATAGACTAGAGCCATACTGATTTGCAAGGAATTATTTCCTTGATAATTAAAAGCCTTGTTGGACTAGTTGGCTTTCTTTTTTCCGACAGATT
This sequence comes from Ginglymostoma cirratum, assembly GCA_024137785.1. Classification (NCBI taxonomy): domain Eukaryota; kingdom Metazoa; phylum Chordata; class Chondrichthyes; order Orectolobiformes; family Ginglymostomatidae; genus Ginglymostoma; species Ginglymostoma cirratum. The sequence goes on from JAHRHZ010000013.1 coordinate 2,336,742, forward strand.
TAAAACTTCCATATCTTTTGTCGGTTCTTTCTTCCCCACTTTGAAACACCTCTCACCTTCCACACCTCCTTTGCAGTCTCTTTTAACCCTCACTCACCTCTTGCAGCCTCTTTCTTGATGTATACCCATCTTGCAACCCCATTCTTCTCTGTTCTCCGACTCCTCTTGCTTTCATGACCCTCTTACACTTGCATTGTACCTTTACATCCTGTGCACAATGTTTTCTCTGAGCTGTGCAGATGCATTGACTTCCTGTTTGAGAAGTCATTCCACATACGGACCTCTGAGATCCATGCTGTGGCAGGGAAAATTAGAGGGAATGTAATCAATGAAGCTTCTTTTTTCCTCCCTGAGCCCTCTTTCGATCATCTCCTTCACCACTTGTATCACAACCCTCTCTGGCAGATGCCTCGGACTGGCAGATTACACTCTTGGATCTGGTAAAAGGCAGCACCCAACTCTTCATCCCAGACTCAGCTCCAAGAAGACACTTCACGGCAACTCCCTCACTGCCAGCATTTCCATTTCTCACTGCTGGTTCCTTCTCCAGTTGCAGGCTGGGTCCCTCTGTGTTTTCTGATGAAGGGCTCACTATTGAGCTTATCAGCAGTAAGCTTGGGAAACAACCCATCTGAGATTGGAAGAGCAGATCTTTACCATTTTCTTCCATTTTACTTATTGGGGAAACATTTATCTGGTTTGTTGTCCCTTTTAGTGAATTTTCCATTGTGGTTTGGGGAAGATTCTCTTGCTGTCCGTGTGTAGTTTGAACGTTGCTTTGTGATCTCAGTCTCTGATCTGCAACAGCCTTACTTTGTTGCATCCTTTCCCCCACCCATGAGGTTGGTGGAATATTGGATGTTTGAGATGCATAGGTCTTCTAGCATTTGTGATGTGGTGTGCAAGTACCTTTAATGGGGTATTTCTTAAATTGCTGTCAATCCCACAGGTATCCACAGGATATTATATAATATTCCCACAATTAATGTATTTATTGCCTAAAAGAAGAACATAATTTGAAGGGGAGAGTGGTAATTTATGGCTCCTTAAGATTTTTAATTTTCAAGCTCACCATTCATAATATAGCAGAATAGCTTTGATGATTTGACAAAAAGGAGTACAAGACTAAAACCTCTCACATTCAACAGAAGAAAGTGAAACAACTATGAATACTTGCTGTGCGTAAGCTACAGTTTTTTAGGGATTCCACATTCTGTACTTTCATTCTGGGATCACACCTCATTCCAACCTACAGGCATTAGATACCAATAAGATTTTTCAAATTTGGGCGAACTTTATCAGTGCAAGTCAAACTGCTACAAGTTTTAGTCAAGAACAAAAATTAAACCACAGACTCCAGGTCTGGTTTCATTCTGATCAGAATTTCAGAGTGAAGAAAGTCCATTCCTGTTTACTGCCCATTCAGAAGTTCAGAGAAAAATTAAAATACTGCAGACACAGCTTAGAAATAGCATACGGCCAGTAACAGTACCTAGTAGCCAGAAGAAACCTGTCAAAAGCTTTATTCACTTTCAGCTTCCAATTTGCAATTCTGCATCCATTTCCCTGACAAAATTATTGATTTATGGATAGAGTTAAGAGGTAAACAGAGAGAAAAATGGAAAGAGTTCAGTATCATCCACATCAGGTAAGGCAGTGGATGTTGTCAACATCGACTTTACTGGAGTATTTGACAAGGCCCCTCATGGTAAACTGGTACAGATCAAATTGCATGGAATTCATCGTGAGTTGGCAAGTTGGATACAAAATTGGCTTGGCCATAGAAGACAGAGAGTAGTTGCAGAGGGGTACTTTTCTGACTGGAGATCTATGATAAGAGATGCTTGGCGAGGATCAGTGTTGGGACCTCTGTTATTTGTAATATATATTTAAATGAATTGGATGAAAAAATTGGTGGCCTGATTAATAAATTTGCAGATGACATGAAAATTGGTGGAATTGTGAATAGTAAGGAAGGGTATCCAAGGATGCAGCAGGGTATCGATCAGCTGGAAAGTCGGGTGGAGAAACAGCACACGAAGGTTGCTCTGTACAAGTATGAGGTGATGCATTTTGGGAAGAAAGTAAGAGGAAGGTATACTGTAAATGCTTGGATCCTTAAGAGCCTTGATATGCAGAAGGATCTTGGGGTCTTGAAGTAGGGAAGCTCACTACTGATTGTACAATGTTTAGTAATGTCTGTAACTCCTCAGATACTGAAGAAGCTCAGGTCCAAATGCAAAAAGACCTGGAAAACATTGAATCTTTGCCTGAAGAGTGGCAAATAACATTTGTATAACACAAGTGCCAAGCAATGACTATCTCAAACAAGAAAGAAACCAACCAACTTGTGTTGATATTGAAAGATATTGATATTTAAATCCCCACTACCAACATCCAGGGTTACTATTGACCAACAAATGAACGGGACTAGCCTGAACAACATAATGGGTACAAGAGAAGGTGAATCACTGGAAATGTTTCAATGAGTAACTCACTTGCTGTCTCCCCAAAGTCTAACAACAAGGCATAAGTCAGGAGTGTGATGGAGTGTGATGAAATGCTCTCCACCAGTTTGAATGAGCCCAGCTCCAATGACACCCAATAAGCTCAACACCATCCAGGAGAATGTGGCCACTTGATTAGCACCCCAACCACCATGATCAATACTCACTCCCTCCACCACTGATACACGGTGGCAGCACTGTGTATCATTTGCAAAATACATAGCAGAAATTCACCAAGACTCCTTCAAGAGCATCTTCCAGATCCATGATTTTACCACCTAGTAGGGCAAAGGCAGCAGATGCATGGGAACTCCTCCATCTGCAATATCTCCTCCAAGCAACACACTACATATTTTGACATATATTTCCACTTCTTCGCTGTGGCTAGATCAAAATCCTGGAACTCCCTTTAATATCAGGTGTGTGTTCCTACATGCTATGGACTGTGGTGATTCAAGAAGGCAGCCCTCCCTCACCCTCTCTAGGGAATTAGTATTATGCAACAGGCCTGGCCTGTGATGGCCCCTCCAATGAAGATTAACGTATCATTACAGTCAAGCTATGACCACCTAGGGTAATGGGTAGAAAGGCGTTGCAACTCAGAGGTAATTTAACCCCAGAGAAGCTGGAAGAAACTTGAATAGCTGCTGAAAGTTTCTGATAGCTTTAAACATCCTGCAAAAAGCTGCAAAATAAAATTTGTTAAGCTATTAATTTGGAGACCCAGGTAATGTTCTGGGGACTTGGGTTGAAATTCTGCCATAACAGATGGTGGAATTTGAATTCAATAAAATAACTGGAATTAGAATCTAATGATTACGATGAAACCATTATCGATTGTTAGGAAAAATCCAACTGGTTCTCTAATATTCTTTAGGGAAGGAAACTGCCACACTTACCTGGTCTGATCTACCTGTGACTCCAGACCCACAGCAATGTGGTTGACTCTCAACTGCCCCCTTGGCAATTAGAGGTGGGAAATGTGTGTTGGCTCAGCCAGTGACGCCCTCATCCCGTGAATGAATAAAATAAAATTTACAATTGGAATGTAACGGATCTCTTACTGAATCTACTTTGTTCTGACAATGAACTGCATTGTGTTTTCTGGGCATCAACATTTTCAAACCAGAAAATCAAGTCATTGAAATTAAAACATTTATAGGCAATTAATATTTTCATGGTTTGAATGCGTCAGGGTATCCAATGACCATCTCAAGAATTCAGATAAAATATGGGCCACATTCAAAGTTCAAATATGAGTGAGACTCAACTGTTTAATACATCAACAAGAATTCATGTACTTTGCAGGCTCAAACATCCTTCCTTTTCACACAATGAAATGTACATACCCACAAAAGTGGCAAGGGATGATTTGACCAACTCCACTGCCAAAATCATGGTGTCCAATTGACACAGACATTCCAGCTCTGGAATCTATTATATTCCACTTTTGATGCAAAAACTCACCTTGGTCACCCGAAATGTACCACAAATTCAGTGATTGTAAGCGTACTGACATGCAAGGACCTGTCCTTCGTCACCATCCATGATATTTTCAAGACAATAATATGAACCATAGTCCTCAAGGAGCAACATCTGAGGCCCTATATTTGCACAGGGTGAAGAGATACCTAACGATGCAAAACAGATAATCAGGCAACTGGCTACACAGCACTGTTTAAACTGAATACATGCACCTGTTACAAATTTGCAAAATTTTTACTGTGGAACCAACCCAGAACTGCTATTTTGCAGGTAAGTGCAGACTACCTTGATAATCCCAGGAATATACAATGCATTACTTTAAAAAACAGGCAAAGGTGAAAAAATGCCCATGACCAGTATTCAGGTAACTAATTAACCAGCCTGAACATTGGATAGAAAGCTCGAGTATAACATTCAACGTCCTGTCCAACAGAAATTGTGAACCTATGCTCAGAACCAAGATTGTATCAATTATATCGTGCACCAACTCAAAACAATCCCACAGCCAGAAACACCAAGTACCCTTACGAAAAGGACACAGTCTAAAGTGCAGCACAAACAAAACACCTCTGACCAGTATTCTGAAAATGAACAGCAGCCTCCAGCAAAGATCAGTATAACTAAAGCTGGTCATAACAAACCACTGGAACATTTTAGTGACTTGTCTTTTAACTCAAGGCAGTAAGTTTCCATGACGTGATGTTATATTTGTTTCATAGTCAAGCAAATAAATTGATTCTTCAAGGATGAGTTTTAGTTAGATGTTGTGATATGAAGTGCAATTATCTTTAATGGGATGTACCTTAAATTACAATGACAGGCAATGACATATTAGAAACAAAAACAGAAATAATTGGAAAAACTCAGCAGCTCTGGCAGCATCTATGATCTGTGAAGAGAAGTTTCAGCTCTGAAGAAAGGTCACTGGACCCGAAAACATTAACTCTGACTTCTCTCCAGCATCTGCAATTCTTCCATTTTTTTAATGGTGTAATAGTCCTTCAACTCATTAGTCAGTCTGAAACAGCAATAGTAACAGTCAGATGTACAGGACTTAACTTGCAGGGGTCAGTTTATCTCAGTTGGCTGGATGTTTGGTTTGTGATGCCAACAGTGTGGTTTCAATTCCCATCACCAGCTGAGGTTATCATGAAGGACTATCCTTCTCAACCTCTCCCCTCTCCTGAGGTTTGGTGACCCTCAGGTTAAATGACCACCAGTTACCTCTCTCTAATGAGAGAGCAACCCTATGGTCTGGTAAGACTATGATGATAACTTGCAATGACCATTACCTGTATACAGTCTAATCTTCAAATAAAAAAATCTACCTCATTGTTTCACCAAGCCTTGTATGTACTTACGTTAATATAAAATCTATAACTTGACTATGTGAATAAGGCATATGAGAACACATGCCTATGGTTTTTAACCATCAACCTGCTGGGCAGTAAGATTTTCAGTTCCTTGTTAAATCCACAACCGAAACTTCACTCAGCTTACACAAGGGTCCTCCCATTTTGATCTCTGCTCCTGAAAAGAACACATGCATTTGAAGATATTTTCACAAAATGTGTCATATTTGTGCTGAAACTCATTGCCCTCTGCCCTTTTCCTGTCACTTTCACTTGCCCAAGTACCCTATGCCTTCAACCTCTGCTTGGGCCCTGTCACACCCCAAAACGAAATACTATTTCTGACGATGTATCCATCTCCATTGGCATTCTCTGTTTTAATTCTTGACACTCTTTGTATCACCCTATAGTTTTTATTAGATCGCGTGACCTGCCCTGTGAGATATTCAGTCTGAGTTTGGGTTAATTGGATATGCCTGCATCCACTTATTGTGTTGATCCTCCGATGACTGTAAATAATCTATTTACATCCAGCACCCTGATATGGACCCACACACGGATGGTACTGACTCCACCCTTCAGGCCCACAACTTTCTTACATTGACTGTCCTTTCAAAACTCAGGACTACAAATCCTTCCCATCTCATTCATCCACGTCCCTGACCCCAATCTCTATCCACTCTTGGACCCCTCTTGCATTCCACTATGGCCCTGACCCTGCTGCAAACCACCCCAACCTCTGAGTTTTGACTCATGCTTCTTGGACCCAAACATCTATGCATTCTCCTCCATACCACTGTTTGGTCCCAGAGTTCAATCAGGAAAACTGCAGACTTCAGGCATAATGCACACATCTCTCAATGGAACCATTTTTAAACAAACATGAACCAGGTGGTACAAAGTTTCTGTGCACTTTTGACTTAATGCTCAGGGTAGGACATAATTTCAAAATATTTTTATGCAATGAGTTTTCATGGCAAGCCAGTATATTGTGTTGCAACCATGTCTGGAGAGGTAAATAATTTCTCTTTTTTACCCCTAGGATGACTATAACAAAGTTTGAATTTTAAAAAGGTGTGATTTTTCAATTCAATATTCACATGACATGTACAAAGCTATATGAGGAAATGAACCAGACATTTCTCTTGAATTAACAAACCGAAAGTGTTAGTTCTATTGTAAACTTGGGCAAGCAAAGTATAAATTAAAAACTACTCTCAAATCCTGTTACACACATGCACTAGCACGCAAAACAATAAATATTATAAGATGGGGAGATGGAGTTAGAGTCATGGAGTCATACAGCATGGAAACAGACATTTTAGTTCAACTCATCCACTCTGACCAGACATCCTGACCTGACCCAGTCCCATTTGCCAGCATTTGGCCCATATCCCTGTAAACCCTTCCTATTCGTATACCCATCCAGATGCTTTTTAAATGTTGCAATTGTACCTACCTCCACAACTTTCTCTGGCGGCTCGCTCCATACATGCACTACCTTCTACATGAAAATGTAGATTGGTTGTTTTTAAATCTTTACCCTGTCACCTTAAACCTGTGCCCTCTAATGGACTCCCCCAAACTAAGAAAAAACTAGGCTTTTCACCCTATTCATGCCCCTCATGCTTTTATAAAGCTATGTAAGGTCCACCCTCAGCTTCTATGCTTCAGGAAAAAAGCCCCAGCCTATTCAGCCTCTCCCTATAACTCAAAACCTCCAACCCTGACAACATCCTTGTAAATCTTTACTGCACCCTCTCAAGTTTAACAACATCCTTCCTATTGAAGAGTGACCAGAATTGTATGCAGTATTCTAAAGGTGGCTTCCCCAAAGTCCTGCACAGTTGCAACATGACACCCCACTCCAGTACTCAAATTTCTGACCAATGAAGGCAAGCATGCCAAATGCCTTTTTCATCACCCTGTCTACCTACAACTCCACGTTCAAGGAATAATGTACCTGCACCCCTAGGTCACTGTTCGGTAATGATCCCCAAGTCCTTACCATTGACTTTTTAAGTCCTGCCCTGGTTTACCTTACCAAAATGCAACACCATTTTGGCCAGGGCTGCAAAGTGTTAAAAGCTCAAATGGACAGTCTGTGAGTTGTTCAAGCTGAATGAAAGGACATGCTAATAGTCATGTGCATATTGGTGGCTACTCAGCCTAATCAAAGGGAAGGGAAGCAGTTCTGGTACCTGATTTGGAGGATCAGCGCTTTGCCGACACGACGCAGACATTTCTGATTGGACAGAAGCCGAGTAGCGATCAGCGATAAAACCCAGTAATCGCTCGAGCCTTATAGCGTAACTCCCCCAGAAAAACAGTATATGAGCATCCCACTGTGGTACGAGGTGCGATGAAAAGGGAACAAAGAAGAGAGAGGAAAAAAAAACACGAGAACTGACGATGCTGAAGTCTGAGATAACAGTGCGGAGCTGGAAGAACACAGCAGACCAGGCAGCATCAGAGGAGCAGGAAAGCTGACGTTTCGGGTCGGGACCCTTTTTCAGAAACTACGGCCCGGCTAGCTAAGCATGCCTGGGTAATGTGTTTCAATTTAAGTGCGGTATTGTGTTAGCAGAAAGGTGACTAGTGTGGTTTTGTTTGGCTGTTTACAATTTGTATTTGGGGAATATATTGACATTTGCATATTTTCAATACGTTGGTACTTGATATCCTTAAAATATTTTGAGAATGAAGACATGAATTGGTTAAGTTAAAGAATACTCTGCTTTAAACTCTCACTCACTGAGGTTAACTGAGATAGTCAACAGACGTTTGCCGTCCGTGTGAGCGGGATAAGCGTTTTATAGTTCCGAGACAGGACCAGCTCCTAAAAGAGAAAACATTCAAACGGAGGCCCCAAGAGGATGCTTGAAGGCCAAGGAGCTAAAACAAACGGTGAAGTGAATTCTGAAGCACAGGGCTTTTCAAGTTAGTAGGGTTGTTAGAAAATGACGAGTTCAGGGAACCTTGACTGGAGAGGGTTTCTCCACTAATATTTGGCTGAGAAGTGGCCAAAATAGTGTTTTACTAGAAAAACGATTTCTGGGCCTGAGCTCTTGCTAAGGATAGCATGAGGAGTGGAAAATTTTAAAAAGTTGCAGGAGGCTGTGATTGTTAGTTGCTTGGTAGGAGACTTTGGTAGAGAATCAAAAGGAGAAGATGAAGCTGAGATGATCTTTGAAAAGAAATAAATGGGCTTGCAGAAATAACTGAAAATTAATTTACCCATGTGAAACAATGAAATGTAATGAGAAATTAGATTTAAAAACAGATGAGGCATTGAAAAAGCAATGTAGTAATTTGAAGACTGCTGTGAAGATAACGTATAAAACTTAGGAGCAGTTCTATAGGGGATCAGTGTCTGAGATGTTTAGAGCCAGGTTTCTGCTCAGTGAGGCATACCATGTATGCTTGTACAAAAGTTGACCACCCACTTTTGGCCAAAAATCTGAAATTTTCCATATCTTGTATAAAAATTGACCCTAGATTTTTTTTTTAGATAACAGATCTAATACTGAGTCAAAATATTGTGTAAACAAATGTTACAATCAATGTTTTGATGTACAACTAAAACCAATATTAGGCTAAGGATGTCTAGTTCATTCTTGAAGACTATGACTTGTGTAACTAGAAATCGCCTTTTTATGTGCTAGGTGGATGTGGTAAAATGGAAACAATGAGTTGAAACAGTGCTTGGACTTCCCATCCTCCAAATGTGATCAGATTAAGATCGTGGGCTTAATGCAATATTATGGAGACTATTTTAATAGTTTTGCCACAAAGGCAGCACTATTAACTTCTTTTTCAAGAAAAATGTCCAATGGGAGTGGATGCCAGAACATGTAAGCAATAATAGCTTTGAAACAGGGCTTGGCCAGCACTACTGCTCTGTAAACCCCAAATTCAGCTGAATCACTTTGTTTAGAGATGGCTGCAATGTACTGCACAGCATTGGTTGTCTTATTACAAGAGGTACATGGTTAGCTGAGACAGGTAGCCTATAACTTGTGCATGCTTACACCAGTGGAACAGGGGTACATGACATATGAAAGGCATTTGTCAGTATTCTAGACAGTACAATGTTTTGCCTACACTGTAGGGTTGGACCTGTTGGCAATTTCAATGGACCATTCGTGCATTTAGATGCTGTTGGATGAGTGTGTTAATGATGGCACAGTGAGATGATAGAATAGGGTTGCTACATGGACATTCCTGTCACCAAGCAAGAAACACAGGTAAAAAGGGTTAAAAGTACCATAATGTTACCAGACAACTTCTGTTAACAGGGGACATCCCATGAATGTCCCTGAGACCATTTGCATCAAAGCAAAAAGGAGAGGGGGTGATGAAGAGAACAGAAAGAAAAATCACTCTTAAACTTTTTGTTGATGGCTCTTCATCTGTGCAGAATGGGGAAAAGAAAAGAGGATGTGGCCTGTATAGACAATAATAGTGGACAGGAAATGGATAGTATAGCCCTTAACCTGTCAAAGGCCAGTGTTCAAGCAGCCAAGTTGACAGCACTAGTATACCTAGTGAGTCACCTGGAGAAATTTTCCTTGGAGTAGCGCACTGCTGCCTCAACACAAGGAACCAGGTTTGATCCCAGCCTTGGGTGACTGGTGTTTTTGGCATCTTTTTACCATGTCTGTATAGGTTTCCTCCAGGTGCTCCAGCTTACTCGCATAGTCCAAAGGTGTGCAGGTAAGGTGGATTGGCCATGCTAAATTGCCCATAGTGTTCAGGGATATGTGGGGGATGGGGATGGGGATGGGAATGGGATTGGGGGGGGTGGGTGGGTCTAGGTGGGATGCTCTGCAAAGGGTCAGTATGCATTTGATGGGCTGAATGGCTTGCTTCCTTATGGTAGAGCATTGAGCAGAATGCCTACCATTTGAATTAATACCTTGTCTGTTTGCAACAGCCTGATGGAATACCTGCCTCTTATGGGAGGTAAGAGTTTGTCTGCAGATGGGAAGGCCCTTTTGTCCACCCCATTGCTGAGGTATGCCTTTGAAAAGGTTAAGGGGAAAGAATATGGAATGATGGAAGTCAAAGCTCATTTAAAGCATTTCTAGAGGGGGGAAAACCAAGTCAGATAAATTGACTTAACATGAGAAGTGGGTGCTGCAGATTGAGGAAATAGAAGCACAAAAAGAAAAGACTCCTCAAAGATTTAGCAGGCGAGCAGAAGGATACTGAATTACAAGTTTCTTCAGGGAGAGAAATTTGCTGATGATGCACAAAAGCAACTACACTTAAGCAGTAGCGTTGCCTTGCATGAAGGGAGGTTTGTTGTACCTGGGAAGGTTGGCAACCAGATGATACAATAACATTCATGCTCACCAAGGAGCAGAGACAGACTTGGAAGTGTATTGGTGGCCACATATCAAGCAGTTGGCTCAGTGGTTAGCACGGCTGCCTCAGTGCCAGGGCCCTGGGTTTGATTCCACCCTCAGGTGGCTCTGTGGAGTTTGCACATTCTCCCTGTCTGTGTGGGTTTCCTGTGTGCTCTGGTTTCTTTCCACAATCCACAGATGTGCAGGTTAGGTGGATTGGCCTTGCTAAATTGCCCAGTGTTCAGGATGTGTAGATTAGGTGGGTTATAGGGGGATGGGTCGAGGTGGGATGCATCAAGGGTCAGTGTGGATGTTTTGGGCCAAAGGGCCTGTCCCCACACTGTGTAGGGGTTTTTTATGATAATGCTATCAGCCTCCCTTCAGGAGTAGTGGTCAAGAAGGCATATGGCATGCTTTCATTCATTGGACAGGGTATTGAGTACAAGAGTAGGCAGGTCATGTTACAGTTGTGTAGGACTTTGGTTCGACCCCATTTGGAATACTGTGTACAGTTCTGGTCGCCACATTAACAAAAGGATGTGGATGCTTTGGAGAGGGTGCAGAGGAGGCTCACCAGGATGTTGCCTGGTATGGAGGGAGCTAGCTATGAAGAGAGGTTGAGTAGATTAGGATTATTTACATTAGAAAGATGGAGGTTGAGGGGGGTGGGGGGGAGACAGCTCTGAGTCCACCACATTGCTGTAGGCCTACAAAATCATAAGGTATAGACAGGGTGGATAGCAAGAAGCTTTTCCCCAGAGTGGGGGACTCGGTTACTAGGGGTCAGGATTTGAAGGTGAGAGGGGAAAATTCTTTATGCAGAGGGTGATGGGTGCCTGGAACGTGTTGCTGGTGGAGGTGGGCACGATAGCATCATTTAAGATGTATCTAGACAGATACATGAATGGGCAGGGAGTAGAGGGATACAGATCCTTGGAAAATAGGTGACAGGTTTTAGATAGAGGATCTGGACCGGTGCAGCCTTGGTTGGCCGAAGGCCCTGTGCTGTAATTTTCTTTGTTCTTGTTCTTTGAAACTGTCATAATTACCTGGTCTGTCCTACATGTGACTCCAGACCCACAGCAATGTGGTGGACTCTGAGCTGCCTTCTAGGCAATTAGGGATGGGCAAAAAAGCTGCCTAGCTAGTGACACCCTCAGCCCATAAAGTAATTGAAGAAAAATTCTATTGAGCTTGCAATTCTTTTCTCCTTACTGAGGAACCAAAAGATGTTGTCTGAAGTCTCATAACAATAAGAATTTGCTAAATCTGTTTTTTTGTCCACAGGTTCTGCTAGACTTGCTGAGTCTCTCTTCCTAGTCCTATTTCTGTCCTTACTATCCTCTATCACTTTGTGACATGACACATAATTGTATTTTTTCTGCCAGCTGTACTTGGGACATAATTCCCATCATTGGAGGTTTCTCCAAATTAGTCCAGTGAGCTTCACATTTAATGGCTCATTGAATTTCCAGCATTTGCAGTCCTTTTCAATGATAAAAGGTCATCAAGGACAGAATTAGAAAAGGAACCTGAAGGATTGGGACAGTCTAACATTTCAGTTGGAGCTTGCAAGTTGCTTATGAGGAGACAGCATCTTTGATCAAAGTCAACTGGACAATGAGTCAAAATAGCTGTTGTTGAATGAATGCAGTGCAGGTGGACTAATTTTACTTGTCATCTATTTTGACAGTGGAGTACAAGTCTTTGAATTTGAGGCACTACAAGGGACTTATTAAGCATACAGCCACTGATTCAGTAATGCCTCCCATCGGGCATGAAATTTCAATTACTGCTAAGCCATTCTTTACCAAGAATGAACATGAAAATTTCTAGCATTATGGCATGATTACAAAGACTGGCCTAGTCTTGTTTCCATGTTTGCAATGGTGGAATAAGTTTTGAAGAGGTGAATAGCTTACTTTTGCTCCTATTTTCCATGTTTTTATGTTCATCCTGGGTACTGTAGAGACACCAGTTCCCATTCTCAATTGAGCCTGTCCTGCTAAATCCATCTTGGAGATAGGACTGATTGTGGCCAAACCCTTGGGCCACAATGCTTCATCAGGGGACAGAAGGGGTTCTAGGGAAATCAGGTAACTAAGTCAAACAATGGATCATTGATTAGAGATAAGGGTGGCACCTCATAGTCCCCTTCTATTGTCTGGTACTTCTAGCATGGGGGTTTGCCACAAGTAATGGCCACTCTGATCAGTAAGTAAGGAAGGTGTAGGACCATCAAGGGGCACAAAATCCACAACCATGGATGTGGTTTGGTGTGGTGGGTGGGGAGAGAGAAGGGAAGCAGATGTGGGAGTGATAAAACGGGCACCCCTTTTGTTCTATAAAGGGTCTCAATGAAAGTCAAGTCAAAGTCCAAATTTTTGTTTTGGACAAATTAAATCTGGTTTGTGGTTGGTATTAAACTGCTGCCCACTAATTGTGTAACTGCCAGCTGTAAGCAGGGATTTAGTGACTCTCAGTGGAAAAAGTTGCTGTTTAAAGAAGCTAAAAGGATTCTAGTTAATCTGGAGGATGGGACAACAAATGTGGCTGTAAGAGCTGATTTTTGTGTTTAGAGCTGATTTCTTCATTCTAGGAGCAGTAATCACTTTTATATGCTGTTGCATTGTTTCAGAACTCTTGTGGGAGAAAGATTTGAAACAATGGCACTCCTTTTTTTGTTTAGAAAGGAGGAAGAGAGACATAGGCAGTGACCACATGGGTAGTGAATCAAACAGAAATAAACTTGCACAGCTGACAGCCTCTGCTGTCAGACCCCAAATATTGGGAGCTGGACAATTGCAACACTTCATATAGTGACCTAGGTGCTTTTTAAGAGGCAAGGTTTAGAGGGATATGGGCCTAGATTTATTGAGGATATCTGATCGGAGTGGACAAGTTGGTCTGAAGGGTCTGTTTCCATGCTGTACAGCTGTATGACTCTAATTGAAACTAGATGCTTATTAACTTGTCCTTTTTCTTTCAGAAGCACAAATTCAGCTAATCAGTGTACAGGAGTTGTACTTAAAGGAATTAAGGGGAAAAGATGTTGTAGTTGTGTTTTTTAACTATTGTTCCCCTGAGACACCTTTGGCCCCAGGAATGATTGTTACTCTGCTACATGAGAAGAAGCTGATATTTGGTAAATGATTAAGAGCTCTTTAGGTTCAACGTGATGTAGTAACCAGGCTTAATGTTAACAAAATATCTGTAAAACATCACTTTATTACAACTTGATATTTAGTTACTTGGTAGTTCCTTGGAACACATTAAAGATGGTAGGACAAGTGATGTGTCACAATTATAGCATATGGGAGTTCCTGGATATAGATTTGGTCCACAGTGAACATATAGAATGTTTCTGAAGTTTGAGTAGCTTTGCCTCTGAGCTTATGAACTATAGGCTGAGATAAAACAACCTTGAAACATCAGGGAGGGTGGAAAGCTGTTTTATCTCAGCCTCTAGTTCACTAGCTCAGACAAATACGACTAGAATTTGGAGTGGTTAAAGGATAAAATTAATGGCTATTAAATATGTTTTTGTGTATTCTGATTGAACTGACTTCTATAAGTAGAAATAACTACAATTTGGTAGTTGTTGCAGGATGATGTGGATTGGGACCTGAATCTTTGAAGATATTTTAGGCATGACAGGAACCTTGGAAAAGCAAACTGGATCTGCTCATTAATATGAGCACAATAGAGATTCCTTCTGTCTCTTCCTTTGAATAAAAGAGCTGCATCTGCTATCTTTCACTTGGTCTCCAAATCAAAGGAGTTTGGGAAATTCAAAACCATACCTTAACTAACTGACCAGCCACTACTTTTAACAGCCTGGGATAAAATCTATACTGTAGGTTTGCTGTAGAAGCTTTGGAGATGGTACAGAGAAGGTTTACGAGGATGTTGCCTGGTATGGAAGGTGCTAGCTATGAAGAGGTTGAGTAGGTTAGGATTGTTTTCATTAGAAAAAAGGAGATTGAGGGGGGACCTGATTGAGGTCTTCAAAATCATGAAGGGTATAGACAGGGTTGATAGAGATAAGCTTTTTCCCAGGGTGAGGGATTGAATAACGAGGGGTCACGCGTTCAAGGTGAGAGGAGAAAAGTTTAAGGGGGATACACGCGGAAAGTACTTTACACAGAGGGTGGTAGGTGGCTGGAACGCATTGCCAGCAGAGGTAGTAGAGGCAGGCACGGTAGATTCATTTAAGGTGCGTCTGGACAGATGCATGAGTTGGTGGGGAGCAGAGGGATACAGATCCTTAGGGATTGGGCGATAGGTTTAGACAGTGGATTTGGATCGGCACAGGCTTAGAGGGCCGAAGGGCCTGTTCCTGGGCTGTAAGTGTTCTTTGTTCTAACAGAATATAAACCAAGATGTGGAAACTGAATAGAAATGAAAAATTATAGAATTCTCACTTTCATCATGAGCGATGTACACACCCCTAACAGTAACCACATGGTAAGATGGCCATTATTTCTTTTCAGAAATCCCATTTTATTATAATGGGGAAATATCCATTTCTGTATGGACTTGAAGCCAAATAGACAAAAGTAGCCTGCATGAGGAGTCATAGAATGCTTTCAGGATTATTTCTTAGACTCTGCTATGAACAGATATCAGACTATACCAGACATGAGATTAATCAATCAATCTCTTCAATGTTCAATGATTATAGCAAAGGCACCCCTAGGTAGCAGTGACCATAATATGATTGAATTTTGTGCTCAGTTTGAAGGGGAGATGAATGGATCCAAAACAATTTTTTTGAAAAAATTTTTAGATACAGAATTGTAATGGCATGAAAACAGCTGGCTAAAGTGAATTAACAAATTAAAGAATAGGTCAATATGCAGACATTTAAGGGGGTATTTCTGTATACACAGGCTAGATAGCTTCCAATGAAGAAAAAAACTTAACCAGATGGTGGTTCTAGCCTTTAACTAGAAATGTCAAGCACAGTAGCAAACTAAAAAGGGGGAATAAAGCAAAAGTTAGAAGATTGACTTTAATATTTAAAAATGACAAAAATAATCAACAGGGAAAATTAACGCTTGAGAAAGCTGGATAGAATATATTAAAAAAACTAGTAAGAAGTGAATGTGATACTTTCTAGTACTGTGGAAAATCAGACTGAAATTCTTTTCAGAAAACGAAGAAATGGTAGATGAGTTGAACAGATTTTATGGTGAAGATGATTGCGAAGAAGTCTACACTTCCCAGAAGTAGCATCAGGAAACAGAAGGGACTCAAGGAAAATTAAAATCACCAGGATATGGAGTAAATGGTTGGAACTGTGGGCTGACAAATGTTCAGGATCTGATGGATGTCATCCAATGTTAAAAGTGGCTAATCAAATGGTTGATTCACAACTTTGATTTTTCTGAACATCTAATTCCATGATGGTCTCACTCACTGGAAGGTAATGAACACCTCCAAACAAAAAGGAGAGGCAAAAGAATCTAACTGTAAGCCTGTTACCTTAACATGTGTCATAGGAAAAATGCTAGAAGCTATTATAGCAGGAAATGCAGATAAATTCAAGGTAACAAAGCACACTAACAATATCCCTTTGTGAAAGGGAAATCATGTTAGGTCAGTCCAGGGAGGACGGACCTATCTCCTCCCTACCTACCCACCTACACTCTCTTTACTGGCTCCATCCCCACCTCTTTGACCTGTCTGCCTCCTCGCCACCTATCCTCTCCTCTATCCATCTTCTATCCGCCTCCCCCTCTCTCCCTATTTATTTCAGAACCCTCTTCCCCTCCCCCATTTCTGATGAATGGTTTAGGCCCGAAACGTCAAGCTTTCCTGCTCCTATGATGCTGCTTGGCCTGCTGTGTTCATCCAGCCTCACGCCTTGTTATCTCTGATTCTCCAGCATCTGCAGTACCTTTTATCTCTGATACAATTTTAACCCCACTGCGAAGCCTCTTCTAAGGATGCCTACCCTGAAGAAGTTACCCTCCTCCCTCAGGACAAACCTCAGGGAATCTCTCTCCCACTGCAACTCTCTCAATCTCTTCAGCCTCAACTGCTCGACCACGTCCTGAAGCAAACCAGGTACTACAGCCACGTTGCCTTTCTTAGTACCTGCCTACGGAACCAGATCATCCCCAATGGACTACAATCCACACTCGAGCCTTCCCAATTTGGCCCCAACCGTGACAACATCTACACTCAGAACATTGAGACCCTCCAGAAGCACTTCTCCCTGTGTCTCCTGAAACACACATTCGCAGCAATGCGCAGGCACGACAATCAAGACTACCCCAGCTCAGAGCCTCCCTCTCCCAGACCTGCAAAGGGCCTCTCCTGTTTTTATTCTTCACAGGATCCACAGCCTGAATTCACAATTCTACTGAGCTTTATTAGACACCAAAAACCGTAAGTACAGTAAACTTACTGATGCCCACCATCCAAAACAGGCTTCCCCCACAATGTACCTGCTGCCATTGGCCACGAGGCCACTGTCGGAGAACCCACTGACGTCACATCCGCCACCGCCGGGTACCCCACTTCCGGGACTGCGAACGCCGCCGCTGCTGAAACCACTGCCTCCATCTCCAAAACCAACACCACAAACACTACCATCATTGCTGCCGCCGACTCCACAACAGCCACTGCTGACGTAACTCCGCCCACAGCCTCTGCCGACGCAACTCCGCCCACTGCCTCCACAGCCAGCAGCTCCAGAGGAGACAGCAACACTGAGCCTTGCCGAGTCTTCACCATTTCCCCCCGCCCCCTTACTGAGGACGAACTGTCACCTTTGTCCCCCTCCACCCACATATCAACAAATACCGCTCGCGCTTGGATATTGAGCAGTTTTTCCATCGCCTCCGCCTCCACGCTTAATTCTCCAACCGTGAATCTAACCCTCCCTCTACTGACCCCTTCTCCCACCTCCAACACAAGCCCTCCTCCTGGACACCACCCCAAGGCCTCCTACCCTCCCTCGACCTCTTCATCTCCAACTGCCGTCGAGACATCAATCGCCTCAACCTCTCTACCCCTCTTCAACACTCCAACCTCTCCCCCGCAGAACGTGCAGCCCTCCGCTCCAATCCCAACCTCACCATAAAACCTGTGGACAAGGGAGGGGCAGTCGTAGTATGGCACACTGACCACTACATTGCTGAGGCCAGATGCCAACTCTCTGACACCTCCTACTGCCCCCTGGATCATGACCCCACCCCTGAGCACCAAACCATCATCTCCCAAACCATCCACAACTTCATCCCCTCAGGTGACCTCCCACCAACCGCCTCCAACCTCATCGTTCCCCCAACCCCGTTCTGCCAGCTTCTATCTCCTTCCCAAAATCCACAAACCTGAATGCCCTGGTCGACCCACTGTCTCTCTGCCTGCTCCTGCCCCACCAAACTCATCTCCACCTACCTAGACTCCATTTTCACCCCCTTGGTCCAGGAACTCCCTACCTACGTCCGTGACACCACCCACGCCCTCCACCTCCTCCAGAACTTCCAATTCCCTGGTCCCCAACACCTCATTTTTACTATGGACGTCCAGTCTCTATACACCTGTATTCCCCATGCTGATGGCCTAAAGGCCCTCCGCTTCTTCCTGTCCTGCAGAACTGACCAATCCCCCTGCACTGACACCCTCATCCGCCTAGCCAAATTCGTCCTCGCCCTCAACAACTTCTCTTTCAATTCCTCCCACTCCCTACAGACAAAGGGGGTGGTCATGGGTACCCACATGGGCCCAAGCTATGCCTGCCTCTTTGTAGGTTACGTGGAACAATCCCTCTTCTGTATCTACACTGGCCCTAAACCCCACCTCTTCCTCAGATGACTGCATCGGCACCGCCTCGTGCTCCCATGAGGAGCTCGAACAGTTCATCCACTTCACCAACACCTTCCACCCCAACCTGAAGTTCACCTGGACCATCTCCAACACTTCTCTCTCCTTCCTGGACCTCTCTGTCTCCATCTCGGGTAACCACCTAGAAACCGATGTCCATTGTCTGTCCTCCCTGGACTGACCTATCTCCTCCCTACCCTCACCTTTACTGGCTCCATCCCTGTCTGCCTCCTCTCCACCTATCCTCTCTTCTCTCCGCCTCTCCCTATTTATTTCAGAACCCTCTTCCCCTCCCCCATTTCTGACAAAGGGTCTGGGCCCGAAACGTCAAGCTTTCCTGCTCCTATGATGCTGCTTGGCCTGCTGTGTTCATCCAGCCCCACACCTTGTTATCTCGGATTCTCCAGCATCTGCAGTACCTTTTATCTCATGTTTGACCAATTGAGTTCTGTGACACGATAACACGTGGTGGATAAAGGGGAATCTTTATCTGTTGTAATGATTATAATTCTGCTATCCAGAAGGCATTTGATATAAAGGGTTATTGAGGAAAATAAAATCTCATGTTTTGTGGGGTGGGGGGGGAAAGATGGTGGGGTAGCCTATCAACATTGATGGAAAAGAATGATGTGCTTCCCATAGACAATCATTCCAACAAAGCATCTTGCTCACATGCCCATTTGTCTGTCCTCTGCATGCTGCAATACTCCAGCAAATCACAGCACAAACTGGAGGAACAACACCTCTGTCTCTTAAAACTAGGCAGATTATACCCTCCTGGGCTCAGTTCAAATTGTCAACCCATTTCTTCCCTTTTAGCTATATTTGTCTGTTTGTTGTTTTTCCTCCTGCCACCCCCCAACTGGGACTGGCATTCAAACACAGCATTGTTCTGCCTTTCTCATGTTCTAACCTCCCCAGCACTCCAACCACACCTGTCCCCAACTATTGCATAAATGCTACCTCCTCTACACTTCACTTGAATCCCCTAGACTCAAAACATTAGCATGCTTTCTCTCCATGGGTGCTGCCTGACTGGCTGTGACCTCCAGCAATTTGTTTGTTCAGTGCAGATTCCAATATCTGCAGTGATTGGCTCCTATAGTATGCCGCAGATTGTACTGGGACTGCAACTATTTGCATTTTATGTAAATGACTTTGAAGGAACAGAAGGTATGGTTGGTTAACTAACTCCACAAAGCCAGTGACCTGTCACCAAGTCACCCTCTATATACATGTGCACAGTACTTGAGTGAACAGAACCTCTTGCATTCCTGTCTATACCTAACAGCCAGGGCTCCCTGATTGGGGCTGTTAACAGCCCCAATCAGTGAACTCCTATTGAGGTTCACATGGTTGACCATGTTACAATCACTACATCCCTCCCCATTAAGTTTGTGGATGTAGGCCTGTTCTTTCTCTTGTAGCCTCTCCTGGGGTGTTTTCACACTAGTCCAGTTCCTCCAAATCAGCCTTGGGTAATGGCTGTGTGTATACGACTGTAGCCTGCCTCTTGTGCCTGGACTATCTCAATTTTTTTTTTCCTTCAGCCTATAAAAGCATCGAGGCTGTAACATCCAGTATCCATGTCAGACTCCAATTTTTTCTTTGCACTAGATGGCGGGGACAACCCACAGGTTCAGACAGCCTTTCTGGCTCTTCTTGGGGTGCTAGGATCTGTTTTGGTCCTGCCCTGTTCATGAATTTGCAGCTTTCATGTGGTCTGTGCTTGTGTGGTGGTGTTGTTGGTGGTCGTGGTGGTGGTGTAAATGATGGCCCATTGTCTATGATCAACAGCCGAGTCCATGTACTGCAACTTTCCTATCACCGTCCTCGACAAATCTTTTGGAATTCTATGAAGACATTACAAGCAAGGTGGACAAGTGGGACCCAGTGGATGTGGTGTACCTGAATTTCCAAAAGGCCTTCAAGGTGCCACACAAGAGGCTGCTGCATAAGATAAGGATGCATGGTGTTAGGGGTAAAGTATCAGCATGGATAGAGGATTGGTTGACTAACAGGAAGCAAAGAGTGGGGATAAATGAGTGCTATTCCGGCTGGCAGTCAGTGACTAGTGGTGTGCCTCAGGGATCGGTGTTGGGACCGCAATTATTTACAATTTATATAGATGATTTGGAGTTGGGGACCACATGTAGGGTGTCAAATTTCTCAGATGACACTGAGATGAGTGACAGAGCAAAGTGTGCAGAGGACTGTGAAACTTTGCAGAGGAACATAGATACATTGAATGAGTGGACAAAGGTCTGGCAGATGGAACACAATGTAAATAAATGTGAAGTCCTACATTTTGGTAGGAGTAATGGTAAAAAGGATTATTACTTGAATGGTTAAAAAGTTGCTGCTATGCAGAGGGACCTGGGTGTCCTTGTGCATGAATCACAGAAGGTTGGTCTGCAGGTACAACAAGTAATTAGGAAGACAAATAGAATTTTGTCCTTCATCGCTGCAGAGAGGTTATGTTGCAGCTATACAAGGTGCTGATGAGGCCATACCTGGAGTACTGTGTGCAGTTTTGGTCTCCTTACTTGAGAAAGGATGTACTGGCACTGGAGGGGGTGCAGAGGAGGTTCACGAGTTTGATTCCAGAGTTGAGAGGGTTGGCTTATGAGGAGAGACTGAGTAGATTGAGATTATATTCATTGGACTTCAGAAGATTGAGGGGGGAATCTTATAGAAACATATAAAATTATGAAGGGAATAGATAAGATAGAAGTAGAACGGATGTTTCCACTAGCAAGTGAAGCTGGGACAAGAGGGCATAGCCTCAAGATTAGAGGGAGCAGATTTAGGACTGAATTGAGAAGGAACTTCTTCACCCAGAGGGGGGTTAATCTATGGAATTCCTTGCCCAGTGAAGTAGTTAACACTACTTCAGTAAATGTTTTTAAAGCTAAGGTAGATATTCCTTTTGAACAATAAAGGAAGTAAGGGATACGGTGAGAGCACGGGTTTGTGGACTCGGGTCCACAAAAAGATCAGCCATTATCTTATTGAATGGCGAAGCAGGCTCAAAGGGCCAGATGGCCTACTGCTGCTCCTTGTTCTTGTGTTCTTATAAAGGGCACAGGGAGTGGTAGGTGTCTGAAACATGCTGCCAAGAGTAGTGGTGGAGTCAGATGATCAAGCATTTTAAGGGGCACATGAATAAGCAAGAAGTGGAAGGTTATGGACCATGGGAAGCAGAAGGGATTAGCTTTAATTTGGCTTTGTTTGGCACAACATGGGCAGAAAGACATGTTCCTGTGGTGTTCTGTCCTATATTCTAATTCTATGCACGTTCAAACACTTAGGGCATCTACAATGACTAATAATATTTGAGCTCATGAAAAAGCTGGCATAGTTGTGTAATTGACTCCAGGGTCTATCTGCCCATTGGAGGGGGAGGATGAGGACTAGCCCACCAAGGTGGCTATGTCTGCATCAGATCCTGGCCACCAGACATCACTTCTCACCAATATCATCACTTTTTGGACACCTCTAGATGACCTTTGGAGCTCATCCAGTATCTTATGGCAACATGATTTATTTCATTCCTGCTGTCCATAATATAAACTGCCATCCTCTTAATGATCAGGTCTCTAGGTCCAGAGAGGTTTCAATTCTGGTTGTGATTTTGTTTTCTTTTCCCACCCCCATCCCCATCATCTGTTTAGTTTTTGCCAGGACCATAATATTTTGATGTCCATAGTTGGAAACTGTCAACAGTGACTGGAAGGGTGTTGAAGGTTTGAAACCAGAATGCATTCTCTTTGCGGCACCAGTAGTGGTGCCACAATCTGCCATCAGGAGAGATCTCCAGGCATCCACATTTGCAACTTAGCCTGCCAGATGATATTCTGTCGAGTACTTGTATTCTCTCAGAATGAGAGCCCATTGTTGAATTTAGCATGAGGCTATGGACAGCATGGCCTTGTCCTGAGTAGCCCAGTAGGGATTTGTGGTCTGGGACTATTACAGATTTCCTTAAGATACTGGTGGAACATTCTTACTAAAGATTAACACCAAACCTTCCTCTCTGGACAAACTTGCATTCTGCATCAACCAAAGGTTAGGAAACATACTCTTGGGCATACCTCTCCAGAGAGTCATCTGTGACCCAATAGTACCTACAGTACTATATGGGGAAGCATCGCATGTTAGCACCATATCTCACTCAGTCATACTATTACTAACACCTAAGGTGGTGATAGCTGTTTCTTTCCCTCAAGGCTACACCTTGGTGAAGACACATTCGAAGGCTGACCCTTGCCCAGTAGCAGATGTAAGGGTGTCAGGATGAAGGCCAGGCTAAAAATGAACTTTCTGTAATATTCACCAATCCAAGGAAAGACCTAACCACAGTTATAGATGTGGGAGCTAGGGGACATTTGACCATCCTTATGGTGTAACCTGAACTTGTCTATTCTGAACCTCAATTAGGTCACTTAAGGTGTTGGAACACCTTTTTCCCTTGTAAGGCATACACCCAGCTTGGAGAAATGTCTAAAGATTGTGCCCAAGTTTTGTAACTGCCCTTTATTTGGTTGTCCATATCATTAACACATCATGCAGATAAATGGTGACCTGGGGTAGACCTTGTAAAATGTTTTTTTTTCTTGTCCACTAGAATGTGGCACAGGCTGATATCCCAAATGGCAGTCTTGCATATTGGTACAAACCCTATGGGCATCAATTGTCACATACTTCTGGGAATCCTCCTCTTGCTGCAACTGCAAGTACACATGGCTCTTGTCTAGCTGCTTAAAGACAGCACCTCCTTCCCCTAACAATTTTGTGCACAAGTCCTCTGAGGGATTGGCTATTTATCCAGCTGTGAAAGGGGGTTTACTGTTTGACTAAAATCCATACATGAACCAACCCATTGGACTTCACAATTGATATGACCCATACTGCCCATTCCACAAACTAGACTGGTTTGATGAATCCGAGATAACAAGCATGGGGCTGGATGAACACAGCAGGTCAAGCAGCATCATAGGAGCAGGAAAACTTGACGTTTCGGGCCTAAACCCTATCC
>JAHRHZ010000013.1:2360710-2428169 GCA_024137785.1 Ginglymostoma cirratum
CATGGATGAAGGGTTTAGGCCCGAAACGTCAAGTTTTCCTGCTCCTATGATGCTGCTTGACCTGCTGTGTTCATCCAGCCCCATGCTTGTTATCTCGGATTCTCCAGCATCTGCAGTACCTTTTATCTCTGGTTTGATGATTCCTTTGTTTTGCAGCTTCCTGATTTTCTGTCTTTTACTTTTCACTTAAAACAAATGACACTAGATGGGCCTGCAGAATTGTGGAATTGCTTCCTGGTCAAGGTGCAAGGTGGCCTTGTCTCTTTCAATAGTCCCTAGACCTTCCTGAGAAATTTCTGGGTTTAAAATAGGTCTTCACTCAGGCATCCATTTCCTAATTGAGAGAAATGGTGAGCCATTCAAGGTAGATTTTTTTCCACCAATGTTGGCCTGAACCTTTTAACTATATTCAATGGTAACTAAACCAGCGGTTTCTCATGAGACCAGAACTGAAGTTGCACTCTTAATCTAGTGGTAAGCCAAGTTCAGTCCATCTGAAGTCTTGTGCAAACTTAAC
This sequence comes from Ginglymostoma cirratum, assembly GCA_024137785.1. Taxonomy (NCBI): domain Eukaryota; kingdom Metazoa; phylum Chordata; class Chondrichthyes; order Orectolobiformes; family Ginglymostomatidae; genus Ginglymostoma; species Ginglymostoma cirratum. The sequence goes on from JAHRHZ010000013.1 coordinate 2,361,228, forward strand.
AGTTGATGTTAGAGCAAATATTGTTAAAGACTGGTTCTGAATTCACTGTAGCTGTGCCAAAATCAAGCCCAGTTAGAACTGGATGACCACTCCTTATGGAGAAGGGGAGGTTACATGAAAGAAAACTCCTGATATTCACCTGAGTAACAAGTAACTATTTAATCCTAACTGAATTCTCCTATAACTACTAACTCGTGCCTAACAGAACTAAATTCTACTAGTATGCTGTTCCAATAAGCACATGTCCCACTTCTATGAACCCAAGTAATAAGAAAATAAATTTAAAACTCGGGCATGTAGTCTTTGAGAGACATCTTCTGTTGATCTGGCTGTCAAGGAAGTTTTCTCACCTTTTTGTGAGGTCTCTGAACTAGAAGTGCCATGGTACCTTCTGTGGCTTGATAGTGCTTTCTTCAACACATTAACAATTTCTTGAGAGTCAGATTGTTTCTCGGGTGGTGATTTGCTGTTCCTTTTTCCTGCCAAAAAAAACCCTCAGATGATATTTCTATTTTCTTACAATCTCATTGGTCCAAGGTTGTCACATCCATCAGATTTAAATTCAATTGGCTTTCCATGGCTGACTGCAGCTAGTTGCCAAAACCTCAAAACAAGTCTAAGGTTTCCAAGAGATAATAGGTACTGCAGATGCTGGAGAATCCGAGATAACAAGGTGTGGAGCTGGATGAACACAGCAGGCCAAGTAGCATCATAGGAGCAGGAAAGCTTGATGTTTCGGGCCTAGACCCTTCATCAGAAACGGGGGAGGGGAAGAGGGTTCTGAAATAAATAGGGAGAGAGGGGGAGGCGGATAGAGGAGAGGAGGCAGACACGTCAGAGGTGGGGATGGAGCCTGTGTGCGTGTGCGTGTGCGTGACAGGTCAAGGGGGCGGGAGGATGGGATAGGTGAGAGGAAGAACAGGTTAGGGAGGGTGGGGACTTTTGGGATGCGGTTGGGGGAGGGGAGATTTTGAAGCTTATGACATCCACATTGATACCATTGGGCTGCAGGGTTCCCAGGCTGAATATGATTTGCTGCTCCTGCAGCCTTTGGGTGGCATTGCAGGAGGCCCAGGATGGACATGTCGTCTGAGGAATGGGAGGGGGCGTTGAAATGGTTCGCGACTGGGAGGTGCAGTTGTTTGTTGCGAACTGAGCGCAGGTGTTCTGCAAAGCGGTCCCTAAGCCTCTGCTTGGTTTCCCCGATGTAGAGGCAGTGACAACGGGTACAGCGGATGCAGTATACCATATTGGCAGATGTGTAGGTGAACATCTGCCTGATGTGGAAAGTCTTCTTGGGGCCTGGGATTGGGGTGAGGGAGGAGGTGTGGGGGCAGGTGTAGCACTTCCTGCGGTTGCAGGGAAAAGTGCTGGGTGTGGTGGAGCTGGAGGGGAGTGTGGAGCGGACAAGGGAATCCCAGAGAGTGGTCCCTCCGGAAAGCAGAAAAGGGTGGGGAGGGAAAAATTTCTTTGGTGGGGTCGGATTGCAGATGGCAGAAGTGTCTGAGGATGATGCATTGGATCCAGAGGTTGGTGGGGTGGTACATGAGGACGAGGGGGATTCTTTTTTTGGATGTTGTTGCAGGGACAGGGTGTGAGGGATGAGTTGCGGTATCCCAAAACCAGCCTAGCTCGTCCCTTCCTCCCACCTCAGCCCCACTCCCATTTCCTACCTACTAACCTCATCCCGCCCCCCCTCCCCTTGACCTGTCCGTCCTCCCTGGACTGACCTATCTCCTCCCTACCCCCCCCACCAACACTCCTTTACTGGCTCCATCCCCACCTCTTCGACCTGTCTGCCTCCTCCACCTATCCTCTTCTCTATCCACCTTCTATTCACCTCCCCCTCTCTCCCTATTTATTTCAGAACCCTCTTCCCCTCCCCCACTTCTGAAGGGTCTGGGCCCGAAACGTCAAGCTTTCCTGCTCCTATGATGCTGCTTGGCCTGCTGTGTTCATCCAGCTCCACACCTTGTTATCTAAGGTTTCTAATCTCTCACACACTTGTTTCAATTTTCAGAACTGGCTGTACCTATTCAGCTGCTTAGACACTTTATTTAAATCTCCAAGCTGAGAAAAGCACATCGCTTAAAGAGACTATGCACTCTACCCACCTCCCATCATTTTTTAACTAACAAGTTCTAGGTTCCTGCCTTCCAATTCATGATTACTCTACACACATTAATAATACCTCACCCTTAAGGGCAAAAACTATCATTTTGAAAAGATGCCTTCATTTTAAAAAAAAAAAACTTAACACCATTATCACAAAGTACGCTACAACTCAGTAACCTTAAATTACACTTTTCATACTAATTCTGCATGCATATATAACATTGGAGTGTACTGGGTCTATGTTACCTACACTTTCTGTTTAAATCCACTGTAACATCTTTTTTACAACCAGTAACCTAGGACTTAGGCAAAATAGCCTTGTGCTCTTGTCCTTAAAGCTTTTCCAAAAAAGGTGAGGGGGTTGTGGTCTGTATACACAACTGCCTCCAACATTGTCTGCAACATAAACACTAAAATGTTGTTGTAAGGCAGTACTAAACTCAGTACATCTCTTTGAATGGTAGAGTATTTTCTTTGAAAAATAACCAATTAGCCTTTCAGTTCCACAGTCATCCTCCTGTATCAACACAACTCCAATCCCTTCATTGGCATCAATAGTGACTTTAAAGAGTTTCAAATGTGCTATGGCTTAAATTCTCAAATGCATCCTGGCACTGTTCTGTTCACTGAAATTTCATTTTCTTTAGCAAATCTGTCGGCAGTGCCACTCAAATTTTTTGGTACAGACTTTCTGTAGGATCTGCTCGTTCCCAAAAATTGGAGCATCCCTTGAGGATGCTTTTGAAAATTCCTTGATGGCCTTCATCTTGTTCCTTGGTTATATTTCCATGTCTGATTTGTGTCCCAAGAACATCAGTTCTGCTCTTGCAAATTCTGTTTTTGCTTAAATTTTTTTAGACAGGTTTTTTCCTCCTATAGTCTTTCAAAGAGCTCTCTCTAAGAGACAGCTCCCTTTCCTATCCCATTCTCCAAAGTCTTCATCAATTAACTGCTTTTGAAGCACACGAATCCAAATCATCTGGATTTGATCCCTCACTGAGGGTCAGTAACTAATACCTACTTCTCCAGTTCCCTGTCATGCTAAGGTTTTAGCATAGTCACATGACCTATCTATTAAGTGTTTTTCTTATTTAGCATCTTTACCACAATTCACCTGATTCAACTTCTTAATCTGATAGGACCACAAAACCTTGCTTTGAAGGGATCTCCTACCACTAGGAACAACACCAACACTTTTTTGTCCCCATGGACAAATGCACGAATTTTAGATTTCTTGCCTGCTTATTGCTTCACTAGATGCTGTATCACCTTCAGATGTCGTCAAGTAAATTCACCTTCTCTGTTTGTTTAATCTTTCTCTCTTACCTTTGGTACATAATCCAACTGAGATCTCACTTTGGACCTATCAACTTTCCTTATTTTTAAAGGTGTGTGGGTTTTTTTTTGTCTGAATATCAACTCAAATGGAGTAAACTGAGTTGATTTCATTTAGAGCATCTGTAATGGTAACCAATACAAATGGGATACTTTTTAATCCCAATCATTTGGGAAATCCTGGCAATAGACCCTTTAGCATAGTCTTTTAGGGTCTGATGGTATTGTTCCAGTGCTCCCTGGGATTCAGGATGATATGCATCTGATTTGAAGTGCTGGATGACCAGCACTTCCATGACCTTAAGAAGTTGAGTAGTAAAATTGGACATTTGGTCTGACTGAATCTCCCCTGGGTAGCCCATAATAGGTAAAGAAAGCAAGCAACTCCTACCTTTTGCCTTTCCATTCCGTGATGGAATTGCTTCTGGCAATCTCGTAGACACCTCCATTATGGTTCGCAAATACTGTTTCCCACCTTTGGTTTTACCTTGTTTTTAAAAGCAAATTCTAGCTGCTTGCCTTCCAATTCATGATTACACTCCACAACGTCTTAACACACTTTAACCAGGTATTTATTTTGGTTCTAATTTGGATTTTGCTAAGCAATGTAACTGTTACAATCCAGATGTAGTTGGGCTTTCCAACATGTGCACTCCTGGATACTGGCTTATGAGTTCTGTTACTCATTCAGGTTTAGTGGGTCTCCTTTGCTGTCCCCAGTCCACATAGCAGCAGCAATGACTCAGGCTTGCTGGCACAAATCCTGAAGAATGTTATCCATTTGGCTGAGCTTTGGCTGTTTTGTAGTGGCTGACCTAGAGTTCCTCTGTTTGGGACATGTTCTGAATGAATGTTACTGCCTTCACTCAAGTAGTGTTAGCTCAGTTGGCCTGACAAGTGTCCACATCCATTGGCACACTCTGTAACTCCTATGCTCCACTTGCCACATTTCCTAACAACAAAGCCAGTTTTGGTGCTTGTTTGAAGTCCAGTTGGGCTTCAGTTCATCTAACCTTTTGCATGGTTTCTTCTTTAATCCTGGATACTAACTGGCCTCTCCTTATCTTTTTAAGGGTTAAAGCAAAATTACATGCTTCTTAGTCATTTTAATCAAATCAAAAATCTCAACATGGCAGTTTGAGAACCAGGGGAATCTGAGTAAAACCAATAGCGTTTCGGAATTAGAGGCAGCTTGGGGTCATAATATTCCTTAAAATCTGTCAACTCTTTGTATCTGATGCCTCAGGAAAAATTCAGCTCCTGCCAACCGAAGAAAGCTGCATGTTCACAAGCTGTCAGGAGAATTGCTCAATGCTCTTCTTCTGCCCCGATGCTGTTTGCCTGGAAAAAAGCACATTGTTTCCACATACGGAGCCCAGTCTTTAATAGCTGGATCAAACAAGTCAAGCTTCCCAAATAACAGCATGATGCTAGAATTGTGAGCAAATTTCTTCAAGAGTGTATATTTTTCCCTCCATTGCCACAAATAACTCAACAGAAGCTGGTATCTTGTTCCCAAGTTCCCCCCCACCTTATGCACATGTAAATAGTACTTGACACTGGTCTGGCTTCCTTGGACCCAGCTGAGTGAACGGAATTTCTGACGCATCTGTTTACATTTGTCAGCCAGTGCTCCCTGACTGGATTGGGATAACAGCCCCTATCAGAAGTTATTTGGAGGTCCATCTTGTTGATCTCATTACAATAACACGGTTAGCCAATTTTCTGACTCAGAAACAGGAAAGTAAGTGAGGATGACATAAGGAGGCTACAAAGAGTTGTGACTGAGAAAATGTGGCCAATAGGCTATAATGTGAGGATATGTTTGTCCATCTTAGCAGTAATGCTAACAGGTGCATATCATCTAAATAGTGAGAAATTGCAGAGTTCTGAGATACAGAAGGATCCAGTGTCCTCATGTATGAATCCCAAAGGTTGGTATGCAAGTACAGCAAGTAATCAGGAAAAAATGCATAACTAGTTGTCACTTGCATTTAATATAAAAATAAATTATGCTTCAGTTATACGAGACTGTTTAGACTGGCGAGACTGCATCTGCAGGACTGTGCAGTGTTGTTCACTTTATTTCAGGAAGGATGTAATTGTGTTGAAAGTAGTTCATTGACCTCCTACCAGACTACCTGGCATGTAAAGACTTCCTCATGAGGAAAGGTTGGACAGGCTAGGCTTGTATGTGCTGAAGTTAAGAGATGGTTTATTTGCAATGTACAAGATCCTCTTGAGAGGATCCAGAACCAGGGGTTACTGTTTAAATATTAAGTGTAGTCCACTTAAAACAGACATGAGGCTTTTTTGCTCAGGGGGTCAAGAGTCTTTTGAACTTTCATTCTGAAAAGAGAGAAGTAGAACATTACCTCCACCTTTACAAATATTGTAGATTGTTAAACACAATTGCTGGATAAACTCCACAGGTTTAACAGCATCTGTGGGAAGAAAGCAGAATTAACGGTTAGCAGCTAGGAAAACATGGTACTTATGCTGAAGCCAATGTTGTTGAGGAATGTGAGGTGAGTGGATAGGTAGAGAGCTATGAAAGCTAAAAGTAAAAAGGAGACCATGAACAGCAGGCAGGGACAGAGGAAAACTTGAATAAGTCTTAGGAGCTAAGAGTAGGAGAGAATGGGTGAACTGTACTGAATACAATCCACATGATTGACTAAAAGTGACCCATGTCATAACAGGAGCAGGATGGGCAAAAATCAAAGATGAAATCCGGCTCTAAAGTTATTGAACTCAGTCCTAGAGGATGCAGGGTTCCACGTGGAAAATGAGATGTTCTTTAAGCTTGTGGTCCCTGACTTGAGACATTTGTCTGCTTTCTTCCCATAGATGCTGCCAGCCAGCTGTGTTTTGGCAGCAATTTTTGTTTTTGTTTCAGATCTCTAGCATCTGCAGTTTCTTTTTGTAGTAGATTCTTTTTAACCCCTGGGCCAACAAAGATTATCAAGGATAGGTAGGAAGTGAATTTGAGGCTGCATTCAATTGTGCTACCTAGTAGCACAGTGGTGAGCCTTGCTGCCTCAGTGCCAGGAACCCAGGTTTGATTCCAGCTTGTGTGCAAACTCCCCACACATTCTCCTTGTGTCTATATGGGTTTGCTCTGGCTTCTTCCCACCATCCAAAGATGTGGCATTTAGGTAGATAGGCCATGGCCAACTTCCCATCGTGTCAAGGGATTTACATGGAAATGTAGGGTTACAGGCAGAGGGTGGACCTAGGTGGGTTGCTGTAGACCAGATGGGCCAAATGATTTTCTTCAATGCTGTAGGAATTCTTTGAAATCGGGTGTGATCTTACTGAATGACAGAACAGACGAGAGAGGCTGAATGGTCTAATTGTGCTCCAAATTTGTATGTGGGGTAGGCTGAAAGGCAACAGGACAATGACACAAAAGGACTCATGAAGTATGAGATCCTGCTGCATCTCAGGCAAAGTCTGTAACTTGTTCACAAGAACATGACGTTGAAGTTAAAACCTCTTATCAGACTGAAGGCCAACTGTGCAGTAATAGCACAAAAAGACTGACAAGTGGGCAGAGTAAATTACCCCTTCTCTGAGGGGAAAGTGTAACCCTCAGAACCAAAGGCCCTAATAGAGCAATTGCAGTAATCTCTTACTGATACTGTAATGGCACCCATCATTTTAAATTTCAATTTAAACTTATTTGATTCATTCATTATCTAAGACTGCTTGAGAGCAAGATTTGGAATGTGCAATCAGGAGCATCGAATTGTGAACACAGTTGTCATGGGTAGAGGGAATGAAAAGCAATTGCAAGTAAACTGTATCCCAGTCCCTGGGTTGTGAATGGGTTCTGTTCTTGAGTCTATTCACAAGTTGATAGTGCAAGAGAATATAAAATGGCTGTTCATGGTAAGTCCAAGGAAATGGTCACTAGTCAGAACTTTAAAATTAATACTAATACACCCTGCATAAACCATGGAATCTCCACAAATGTGGAAGCAGGCCATTTGGCCCACGGAGTCCATGCCAACCCTCCAATAAACATTCCACCCAGACTCACCACTGTCCCTGCACCCTGCATTTTCAATGGTTAATCCACTTAGCCTGGGCAATTTAGCAAAGCCAATCCACCTAACCTGCACATCTTTGGACTGTACTATGGATCACGTTGGTAAGTATGAGCTTTCATAATTCAGGTGTTAAGTCTGAGACCCCCATATCCCCCTTCTATATTGTCAGGCTTAAATTCTGTTGTATTTTAAAAATGGACAACACTGCTGGACTCAAAATAGCTGGGACTGATCACATTATCATAATTACAGAAGTATCTTAACCACCTGCATTGTATCAATATTCTAGCTAAACCTGACGTAAGACTTGTAACTAAGTGATCTGCTTCCAGGTCTAGACAAAGATCAGCATCAAGGCCAATTTTCCTAAAATGAATGTCATGCTTTTTGAGTTACTTCACCACTTTGCATTAGAAACTGAGGGTGGGGGCTGGGGTATAAACTACATGTTCACTTAACCTTCCAATGGGCCCTCAGCAACTAAATACTTAGATTTCAATCAAGTGACAAAGACAAGTTTGTTGAATTGCCTAAACATGCACTTCAGGAGTTCTAAGTCAGTTGTTTGACCTGCAGAGAAATAACAGGACTCCACTTCTCTGACAAGAAGGCAAACTATTTGGCCCATGTCAATGGATAAACCGTTACTGGATGATTTCCTCCAGAAAGTTGTCAATCAATTCAATTGATCTTTAGTATCATAAGTTACACATTTTGCTAACTCAAAGTAGATGTTATGGCCAGTAGGTTTGAAAGGCAAGGACTGGTTAATGAATATGATGGAGCTGATAGGCTGAAGTGTGTTCATTTCAATGCAAGGAGTATTTTGGGTGAACAGCTGAGCTTTGAGCTTAGCCTAGTTCAGTACATTGGGCTATGATATTGCGGCCATTTCAAAGACCTCGTTAAGAGGGACAGGTTTGGCTGCTCACGTTCCAGGGTTTTCTTTTAGATGAGAAAACGCAGTAAGAGGTGGAAGAGTTACATTAATCAGGGAGAATGTCACACCTGCACTCAGAATATACTGAGGCAATATGGTAGATGAAAAATAAGATGGTTGCAATCACTGGGGCTATACTATAGGCCCACCAACAGCTACTGGACATTGAGGAACAGAAATATAGGCATTTCTGGAAAGATGCAAGAACAACAGGGTTGTCATTTGTGGGTAATTTTCTTTTAACTTTCCCAATATTGCCTGGGACTTCTTTACATCAAGAGGCTTAGACAGTGTAGAATTTGTTAGCTGTGTCCAAGTGGGTTTCTTGAAACAGTAGGTTGATAATCCAACTAGACGGGCTGTACTGGACCTTCGTATTGACAAATGAGCATGGCCAGGTGACTGTACAATGGGAAAGCATTTTGGAAACAGTGATCACAACTCAGCTTTTTAAGATAGCTATGAACAAGGATAAGTCAGGACCTTGTGGGATGGTACTAAATTAGGGGAGGGCAAATTATGGTGACATTAGGCAGGAGCAATGGAGAGTTAATTTGGAGCATCTGTCATCAGGCAAGTCCACACTTGATGTGTAGAGTTTTAAAGGCCTACTGATCAGTGTTCAAGACTAGCACTCTTCAGTAAGGAGAAAGGACCAGATAAGAGACCCTTCAATGATAAGGGAGATTGTGAATTTAGTCAAAGAAAAAGGAAGCATATGTAAAGTATAGAAAACTAAAATTGGACAGGGCCTTTGAGGAATATGTAGATTGCAGGGAATTAGGAGAGCAAGGAGGAGTCATGGAGTAACCTTTGCAAGTTGGGTTAAAGAGGTATCTTTTACTTACTTTATAAGTAAGAGGAGGATTAGGGAGAGGGTAGGACCACTGAAGGATAAATGAGGGGACTTGTGCTTCCAAGCATGGGTGAGATCCTAAATGAGTACTTTGCAATGGTATTCACCGAGAATGACATGGAGGAAAGTGAGATGAATGTGGGGCATGTTAATATGCTAAGGCATTTTGATGTCAAAGTGGTGTTGGGTCTCTTGAAGAGTATAAGTCCCCAGGGCCTGCTGGGATCTTTCCCAGGTTATGGAGGGAGACCAGAGAAGATTGCTGGGGCTAAAATTCTATCAGAGATAAAAGATACTGCAGATGCTGGAGAATCCAAGATAACAAGGTGTGGGGCTGGATGAACACAGCAGGCCAAGCAGCAGCATAGGAGCAGGAAAGCTTGACATTTTGGGCCTAGACCCTTTGTCAGAAATGGGGGAGGGGAAGAGGGTTCTGAAATAAATAGGGAGAGGGGGAGGTGGATAGAAGATGGATAGAGGAGAGGATGGGTGGAGAGGAGGCAGACAAGTCAAAGAGGCGAGGATGGAGCCAGTAAAGGTGAGTGTGGGTGGGGGGGATAGGGAGGAGACAGGTCAAGGGGGCAGGATGAGGTTAGGAGATGGGGCTTGAGGTGGGAGGAGGGGATAGGTGAGAGGAAGGACAGGTCAGGGAGGTGGAGATGAGCTAGGCTGGTTTTGGGATGCGGTTGAGGGAGGGGAGACTTTGAAGCTTGTGAAATCCACGTTGATGCCATTGGGCTGCAGGGTTCCCAGGCTGAATATGATTTGCTGTCCCTGCAGCCTTCGGGTGGCATCACTGGCATTGCAGGAGGCCCAGGATAGACATGTCGTCTGAGGAATGGGAGGGGGAGTTGAAATGGTTGGCGACTGGGAGGTGCAGTTGTTTGTTGTGAACTGAGCGCAGGTGTTCTGCAAAGCGGTCCCCAAGCCTCCGCTTGGTTTTCTCCAATGTAGAGGAGGCCACAACGGGTACAGTGGATGCAGTATACCACATTGGCAGATGTGCAGGTGAACATCTGCCTGATGTGGAAAGTCTTCTTGGGGCCTGGGATTGGGGTGAGGGAGGAGGTGTGGGGGCAGATGTAGCACTTCCTGCGGTTGCAGAGAAAAGTGCCGGGTGTGGTGGGGCTGGAGGGGAGTGTGGAGCGGACAAGGGAGTCGCGGAGGGAGTGGTCCCTCCGGAAGGCAGATAAGGGTGGGGAGGGAAAAATGTCTTTGGTGGTGGGGTCTGATTGTAGATGGCACAAGTGTCAGAGGATGATGCGTTGGATTCAGAGGCTGATGGGGTGGTACGTGAGGATGAGGGGGATTCTCTTTTGGTTGTTATTGCAGGGACGGGGTGTGAGGGATGAGTTACGGGAAATGCGGGAGACACGGTCGAGGGCGTTCTCGACCACTATGGGGGGAAGTTGCGGTCCTTGAAGAATGAGGACACCTGAGATGTACGGGAGTGGAATGTCTCATCCTGGGAGCAGATGCGGCGAAGGCGAAGGAATTGGGAATAGGGGATGGCATTTTTGCAGGAAGGTGGGTGGGAGGTGGTGTATTCCAGGTAGCTGTGAGAGTCACTGGGCTTGAAATGGACATCGGTTTCTAGGTGGTTACCCGAGATGGAGACAGAGGTCCAGGAAGAAGAGAGAAGTATTGGAGATGGTCCAGGTGAACTTCAGGTTGGGGTGGAAGGTGTTGAAGTGGATGAACTGTTCGAGCTCCTCATGGGAGCACAAGGCGGCGCCGATACAGTCATCAATGTAGCGGAGGAAGAGGTGGGGTTGCTACATTGACTGTATCGGCGCCACCTCGTCAAGCTTTCCTGCTCCTATGATGTTGCTTGGCCTGCTGTGTTCATCCAGCCCCACACCTTGTTATCTAAGATTGCTGGGGCCTTGACCGAGACTTTTGTATCCTTATTGGCCCCGTGGAGATGTCCTGGAGACTGAGTAGCTAATATTGTTTCCCTGTTCAAGAAGGGAAATAGGAATAATCCAGCAGATTATAGACTGGCAAGTCTTGTGTCAGTGCTTGGGAAGTTATTGGAAAAGTTTCTTAGGCATAGGATTGAAGAGCATGGCCTAGCCAGGGACAGAAAGCATAGCTTTAAGCAGGGCAGGTCATGTCTTAACTTTTTTTTTTCAGGTAACAAGTGTGATCAATGACAATACTGTAGTGGAGGTCATTTGCATGGATTTTAGTGAGGCTTTCATCAAGGTTCCTCTTGGTAAGCTCAACCAGAAGATTAAGATGCATGGGATTCTTCTGTGAGTTGGCCATTTGAATTCCGAATTGTCTTCTCCACAGCAGACAGGAGAATGGTGGAAGGGTGTTCTTTCTGGCTGGGGGTCTGCAACTCGTGTTCCACAGGGATCCATATTGGGACCTCCTTTACAAGTTAAGTAAATAACTTGGATGAAAATATAAGTGGATGGTTTAGTAAGTTTGCAGCTGACCCAAAGATTGGGGGAGGTGTAGAAGGTTGGCAAAAGATACAGCTGAATAGAGGTCATTCCCAAATATGGGAGGTGTCATGGCAGATGGAGTTTAATCCAGACAAGTGAGGTATTGCAACTTGGGAGATCAATTGATAAGGCCAAGTTATACAATTAAATGCAGGACCCCTTTTTTTTTTGAGCAGAGAAGATAAGAGCTGACTTCTTTGAGGTGTTCAAAATTATAAACCACTTTCAGTTTAGAAGGATATCGTTTTCATGAGTTGGTATGTTAGTTACTAGTTAATCAGTTTCAAGATTGTCAGCAAGGGAGCTAGAAGTAAGATGTGGAGAAACTTATTTGAGTTGTTAGGATTTGGAATGCCTGGGAGAATGGTGGCAGATATCATAGGTTTTGAAAGAGCTCCATGTATTGTTGAAAGTGATGAAATCCAACTATAGAGGGCTAGAGAGCAGTACTAGTTGTGTAGCTCTTTTGGGAGCAGGTACAGACATGATGGAATGAATGGCATCCTTCTGTACTGTAAAATTCTGACTTTAAGAATTAAATAACATCACAGCTTAGGTCATGATGTAGACTTGCCAATGACCTTGGGAAGCCTTGATACTATATGATGACGTACAGTGATAAGTGATAGAAATTGTGATAGATATGAGAGCTGAGAAGTTATTTCAACAAACTGTTTAATTTTCTAATATTCCATACAGATTGTCAATTTCACAGGTCAAGAATCTCAGACGTTTTGAGGCTGTCAATTAATAAAAGAATTAGTAACCTGTGGGAAATAAGTGATACTTGGCCAGTGCAACTTCTTTCATACTTGACGTTTGAGCATGCTTGGCGCGCTCATGGATAATCAAGTCTGACAGTGAAAAAGACACTAAAGTAGATATTGTAAGAGGGTAAGTGAAGATGTATTTGCAGAAGTGCATAGTTAGTTCCAATTGTATGCCACATATGCCTTCTCTTTTTTTTTTCATTTCTTTTTTTTTTTCTTTCACACTACATCCAAGTGCATTCCTTCTGCACTGATGTGCAGGAAACCTGCTCTATAACTGGACTGTAAGACTTGGATGGTTCTCCTAGATGTTTTTTGGATCTTGTGGGCCCAGGCTTGCTGAGAGTCTGCTGCCCAGATGTAGCTCACCCTCCTTGGCTTGGACTTCTGCAGAGTTTGGGATTACAGTCTTTGGAGGGGATATGGAAGGATGTGGCATATCTCCAGTGTCCTGAAGAAGCTTCTGGGGTCCTGTGTGTGGCTCCTCCTCACGGGTTGCCTGCTGGCCCCACCTTGCACAGTCAGAAGAAAAGGCACCTAAAGTCAAAGGTCCCTCATCTACCACTTACTCTTCTGTTAATGCTGAGCACCAATGGTTAGTGATAGTGTAGAACCATGTCTGTATCCAGCAGACACCAATTGTTAAACCTGAGTCGCTGGTGACTATCAAACTGTTTGTGGAGACAGCCATGCAGGATCCAGTACTGTATCGATAATTAATTACTTTACTTTATCCTTCAATCCAGTCTACTGATTTGCCTCCGACAAAACTGTCTGTTCTTCTGCATATTTGGACCAGTCCTTTTTTATATATAGCGAGGACCTGGAGATCATCTCTTTGCCTGGTGCTGAGCAGGTACCTGGTCTCCAGTAATCCTCTAATTCTTTGAGTCTGCAGATGGTTGTGTAGTTTTATTTTTTAAATGATACTAGCTGAACAGTCATGTCAGTGTTGTACTCACCAGGTTGTTCTTCCAAGTCTAATCTAGATACAGACTCATCAAGGTGAAATTTTGAGCTGGTGAAGGGTACAGTTGAAAGTCTTGCTGATGCATCCTCCTAAGGTTTGAGCTAACCAGCACATTCTTGGACACTGAGTAACTTAGCATAGCTAAATCACCTAATCTGTGCATCTTTGGACTGTGGGAGGAAACCAAAGCACTAAGGAAACTCATGCAGGCACAGAACATGCAAACTCCACAATGACAGTAACCCAAGAGTGAAAGTGATGTGGTGAGGCAGCAATTGAGTGGCTTTTACCTCCAGTGGAGTTGGAGATGAGGATCTCTGGCACTGGCCTCTTCCTGGGTGAAGTTTGTGCTAGTGCCTGAATGAGAGGCAGCTAGTTCTGTAAGAGGAAAAACTTTTTGTGGAGATAAGTGAGTTAACAAGTGTCAATGGGAAAGCGGTGCAGTACAGAGCAATGAAGCTAGCTGTTTTGTTTGGCTGTTGAGGTCTCCCTGTCCTCAATGAGCAGTCTCTTCTGGCAAGTTCCAAAATTTTCTCCTTACAAGGATTGGGGAGCCTGATTGCCTGCACCAGGCAAGAGGATAGCAGACAGTCTTTTGTACAAGGAGACCAAGAGGGATGTAATTTAATGTAAGTGAATGAAAGACCAGTTGGTAATGCAGGTGTTGAGGTATCCTTCAATGAGGGAATAGGAAGTATAGATGGCAGAAAAGATTAGTTTGGAAGGATGAGATTGCTGATAGTCAGTATACACGATGCAGGCAAATGTGATAGTTATAATCCATGAAGATGTGTGAACAATATAGTGTTGGAGTCAGTGGAGGCTCTGAATGTGAGCTAGGAAAGTGAGGCTGGGGACACTTATTCTTGCAGAACGTAACTGTTCACTGACAGTATTCCTACACTGCATGCTTTAGTGACCTGGGGTACAGCACTGTCTTGGGCCACTTTGTCTGCTGGGCTGGCTGTGTCTAGTCTGGCCTTCTGTGACAATCACCTGAATAAAGAACAGTGAACCTCTCTCCCACTCTGTCCATCAGCACCTGAAGATCCCTGCCTCTCTAAAGCAGGGCACAAGGTTTCCTTTTTATGGAAGCTATGCTCTGTAGTAATGATGTAACACCACAATGCACGAGGTAATTCCTGGCTTGCAGTATCTAAAGTGATGCACAAATGGCACCTGTGACATGATTAGCAGTGCCAGGCAATTCTGTCAGTCTTGCCATCTAATTCCAAGAGAAGAGGGCCAAAGAGCTGGGTTATGTAATTACTGAGGTAAAGTTTGAGCAGTTGCTCAAAGCTATAGCAGATCAGGTGTCATGAATCCCACTAAAACACCATGGGCAACACGGTGGCTCAGTGGTTAGAATTGCTGCCTCACCACATCACTTTCACTCTTGGGTTACTGTCATTGTGGAGTTTGCACGTTCTGTGTCTGCATGAGTTTCCTTAGTGCTTTGGTTTCCTCCCACAGTCCAAAAATGCACAGATTGAGTAACTTAGCATAGCTAAATCACCTAATGTCCAAGAATGTGCTGGTTAGGTGGATTAGCCACAGGAACTGCAGGTCACCAGGATAGTATGGGGAATGTGTCTGGAAGTGCTGCTCTTGAGGATCAATGTGGATTTAATGGGCTGAATGGCCTGTTTCCACACTAGGGATCTTATTCTAAATACTTTAACTAACTACAAGTGGGAAAGGTCCCCCAATGCGTTTATTACTGTCTTGAACCATTAAAAGCAAGGCTCACAACTTTATCAAATCAAAAATCCAGGTATGACTTATTGAGTGTACCTGAGAGCAGAAAAAGAAATCTGTCATGTCACATAAAACAAAACTAGTTACAGGGAGGTTAGTCAGGCAAATACTAACTAAATGCTGGAGAAACCTAGTGGGTATGGCAGCGTCTGTGGAGACAAACACTTAATTTCATGTCCTGATTGGCTCTTCCTCAGAATCTAGTCAGAAGTGTGCACTTAGTGGTGAAAAAAATAGTGAATCAAATAATATCAATGTGAAAATCTAAAATTGACCACCCCCCTGCCTCCACTAATCTGATTGGATAATGTTGAGGTGCTTAAAGTCAGACATATCTCCCAGAAAATTTGAGGTGACTTATGAAAGCTATTACAGGCTCATTGTTCTGTTTAATAAACCTAAGAAAACACTGTTCATGATTTAATGTGGGGAACTACAATCTTAGACTTAACACAGATGTTAGTCCAAATGAGGGAAGAGATAAAGTTCATGACATTACTGACTGAGTCACAATATATGGAGCTCACCAACTTCCATAGCAGAGCAGGTGAGTTGATGTGGTTGCTTATCAATTATCACCAAGTCAATGCTTTATCACAAATGTCATGATCCAAATAGACTTGTATGGAATATGATTTTTATAGAAAGTCCTCATTTGATGGAAAATCTCTGCTAGAGTAAAATCTAAGTAAATTAGAAATAGTGATAAGAGATGATTGTAATAGCAATAAAAGTGCCTCTTAGATCCTTTTCACTCCTCTTCCTGTAGGATTGTTAGGAGCAATATATAATTTGTATTTATGTGTTGAAGATGGAGATGTTTTTGTTTCATTTTTTTAGAATTGTTCATGTAAGCTTGGTGTCAGGAGGTTTGCATGCATGTTTGTATACATGCATAAAATGAAATCTTACAGCTCTTGAAGTAAAGAAATTGGGGTTGGTAGTTTAACTTGTAGGGAAAAGATAGAGCTCTTGCCTTGTAGCAGGAGTCCAGGAACACAGACACAAAGATCTATAAGGGAGTCCGCCAATGGATCTGTGAATGTGCCAGAGAGTGGGGACCAGTGTTCAATTCCCTAGCGTGAAGTGCTGCAAGGCTGCTGGAAACCGATTTAGGGAGACTTGTTTGCTCTGAAGGCTAAGTAATAGTAAATTTTTGTTTGCATTGTTTTAGGTCTCTTTGGGAGAGAAAACCAGTTCAAGAAAAAGGATCTTGTGAATACTGCAGAAATTTGCAAGAGGGAAACTGGTTGCAATTGTATCAGCCTGAGCTGACGCCTTGGAGTGGAGATACTGGTAAACTTTCTATCAAGTTTTGATGTTTGTAGGGCTATTATTAGAATAAATTAGTGTGGGTTTGAATCCTCTTCTAGTGTTTCTAATGAATTTGCAACTTTTTCTAACTTTTTTTTTGTCTGAAGTGATATAACTCATAAAACGAAGCTGTGGATGCTGAAATCTAAAACAAAAACAAAATGCTGGTGAAACCCAGCAGGTCTGGCAGCATCTGTGGGAGAAAGTGGAGTGAATATTTCAAATTGGTGAAGTGTCTAGATTTGAAATGTTAATCCTGCTTTCTGCCCACAGATGTTGCCAGACCTGCTAAGTTTGACAAGCAGTTTCCATATCTGTAATATAGTTCATTTGTTTCCCAAAAAAAAATTGAGGTCACAACAAATTCTTAATGTGTTCAGAAGGCTACCTCCATGTTTTTAAAAAAACGAAACCAATGTGATTGAGATTTACCAAGATATATGTTTGACTCTGGCATCTGACTGGTCCGACACTTACAGCATAGCATTAACATAATAAAATGAGATATCCAAGGTTAAAACAAGCACGTGTAAGAAAAGAGTAAGTCTTGAAGGCCTGAGTAGGTCATTCAGGCCCATTGTTTGAGTTTCTTGTTGCTCAAACAGTCAGATTTCATTGCTGTAATGGCTTCTATAATTGAATAGATGTTTTTCTAAAACAAATTCCACAGTATGGCAGATTTTAGATAGAACACTGCTTCCACCCATTCCTGCAGTCTGTGCCTGATGGCACTTTTGATAAAATTCATAAGTTAATTTATAATATTTTGCAAACTTATTGCTTTTGTTTTGGAGAAACTTGTTGTATTCTTTGCCATGTGCCATTATTGTGTCTTTTCCAGGTTTTAAACCTTTTTAGAATGACTTCCTACACCAGTTATTTTCAAAATGCTCCCACTTCAGGGGATGCATGCTCACTTATAGTGGTGTAGTTTAATTTTAACACCAACGGCCTCATGATTTTGCATCACCTGTCCAAATATGCAGTCACACATCATGCTTAGTTTTTTTTTTGTGGCATGCAATGATTAACATGAATAAGTAGATATCAGAGTTTGCTTGCCACCTAAAACTGGATGCAAGTGGCAATGTTTAATTATGATCTTTAATCTTCTGTGGGATCTATGTTCCATGGGCAAGGTCAGCATTTGTCACTTATCGCTAACTGCCCTTGCTAAAGTGATGACATGTTGACTTCTTGACCACTTCCAGTTCATCTAACACACCCGTAGAGCTGTTAAACAATTTTCAGGATTTTGATCCAGTGACAGCAAGATTCTTCCAAGTCAGGATGGCATGTGGCTTGGAGAGAAACTTGTGAAAGGTGGGGTTTTTAATGTTAGCCACTTTTTTTTGTCCTTCCCTGTAGTAGAAGTCACAAGTTAAGTCTGTCAATTAGGACTTAAAGTTGCTGCAATGAATGTTGTACATGTTCATGGCATCAAGTGATCAGCATGGCAGCACTCCACTGTCTAATGATGCACTTAATGGAAGACTATTTACATTGATATCTAACATCAATTTTCATTTCTTTAAGACTTAGATGCCTTAACTTCGAAGGGCTGAAAAGAATAGATGCAAAGGAGCAGTTCAGATTTTGACCTTTTAAGAGCAGATTCCACAACAGTGGCAGCTTCACCCTTCAAGGTTCAAGCAGTTGTTTTGCCCACGTTTTGATGTGATGTTTAGGTTATGACACGGGGTAATCAAATTAGATTCTGAATAATAACTGGAGAATGAAGTCCTAAGAATGTTGAGCATCTAATTCTGTTTTTTTTTTTTTAAAAAGCACTTTTTGATCTGTGTGGATGATGGTATGTGTGGAATCAATAAGATACCAAAAACTGCTCCCAGCAGTAAAAGTCTAAAGTGGAAATGTGAACTTGGATGATATCTCAGTACGTTTTGTCAAATAACAACAACTATTAGGCAACCCCTCTCTTGCCCACTGTTTCTTGCATCAACACCCGGCTCTCGTCATAGTGATGCCATCTGCAGGATACTTTGTAGTGGATCAATTCTATATTTCTTCCAAAGCTGGGCAAATCAAAGGCTGAGGGATGTATGGGGAGCTGGGTGCTTATGGTTGGGGCAGGGGGTTGTAGTAAGTGTTGTAATGATGTATACAAACTAAGTATTGACCTCAATTGAAAGTTTAAACAGATTAATTGAATAACATGTGTAAAAGAAAGCAACAGCTGCCAGGCATTTAGGCCAAGCAACATAGAGGTACTGTGTTTTGTCACTGTCAGTGACCTCTTAAAGTTGATTTTTGGATAGGATTCAGCTTTACTAGTAGCAATGGATTGCCCCAATGCAATCCCACTAATGGCCCCACATTTGGAATTTAAACTGTTGGCCTATAATCATGAGAATCCACACTCTAAGAACCTCTCCTTTTCTCTTCACGTGCAACACACTCCTGAAAGATGGGTAACAAAACATCTTAGTCCCAAAGAGCACAACTTCCAGCAGCCTCCCTGACTCACCATGTTAAAATCTCTGTCCTTCGAAAATCATTTAATTCTGCTGGAAAAAAGCACTGTCAAATTTCATTCAAGCCTGACCTCAATGACTCCTTGTCCTGTCACTACTTCTGTTTTCATCCTGTGGTTTTTTCTGTTCAAATGCTTACAAGGATTCCATGGAGTTGTTAACCTATTTTTTAAAAAAGTTACTCTTCTCTTTGTAGCTGCTGCTTCTCCCAGGTGGGATAAACTTCTAGGTTTCTGTGTGCATTGAATACTGTTATACTTGTGTCAATTTTTAAATTTTAAAAGAAGCTGATTTCTTTCATTTTTTAATGATCAGGTTGCAAAAGTGTGCACAAAGTTCTCTCTGGGCAAGGATTTAATATCACCACTCCCCTGATTGAAAGATTTATTTCATTGAAATTAAGAAAGGAGACATTTTAAAAGATATGTGGATTGGAGAGTAATGCATTTGTACCAGTATTCAGACATTTTTAGGAGATAGTTATTAACTTGGGCTCTTTTCCTATTTATCTTAGAATTATTTTCCTTTCGATCTTACCTGCATGAAATGTTGAGGAATGGGTAGGTCATCTCTTATTTCAGAAGTAGGAATCCAGCTGCATTCACCCCTCTCACTTGAGTGAGAACTTACAAGCAGCCTAATGTTAGGAAGAAAAGGCACAACCCATACTTTAAGACCCTGTCGCAACATATGAAGCATGCTGGCTTGTTACTTGCAGTTGCTTGACCCACTGCTGCAGGCTACATTACTACCTAAAGGGGAGCAGTGTGTCTAAGTCTCTCCTAAAGGAAACAACTTCTCATCACTGAGACACCCTGTAGTGACCTATGGCAAGCTGGTACTCTCTGGTCCAAGGGGTGAATAGGAAGCAATCTGAGGAACTTTGGTCCTCTAATGTAATATACAGGCATACCAGCAGCTGTTAATGTCCATCAATCAGGATCCAGTAAGGAATTAAAAATACCACCCCTTGTCTTGCAAAATTTAAAGGTGCTAGAGTGGAGTGCTGCAGCAGTCGCTGAGCTGTTTGAGTACCATCCAGCATCTCTTGTAACTCATTGGGCTCCAGACACTTTTCTAGATTCAATTCATAAGGTTGAGGGGGGAGAAATGGATGCTGGGCAAGCCTGTAGCTTGCCTGGCCTAAGCAATTAAACTCAAACTCAAATGGTGAGGATACTCCATCCTTCGTTTTTAAAACAGATGAAGAGAATGCTTCCATCTGAAGAGTCTAAGGCCAACATCACTAGGTGGAGAACTGAATGAGCATGCGTAGGATTGGAGTATTGCAATAACTGTGTTGCTAGACAAATCAGCAGATCCACAAATTAAACTTTCTGGTAAAAATCTTAATTTGAGATACCAGAATCAGAATATAAATTGAGATGTTAAAACTATTCAGGAAATCAGAATTCTGCTGTTTCCTTTCCTGCCCTGCCATGCAATTGGTGGTCTGTGCTTGAAATCTAACAGCCATTTCTGACATTGACTTGTACTATGTTCTTCTTGGAGGCTCTGCAATTGGTTTAAGTGTGTGAATGAGAAGGTGACCAGTTAGAAGTAAGCTCTGATTGGAGCATGTTCAAAAAGTGGAACTTACAGATTTTGTAACAATTAAGCAGAAACCATGAATGGGCCAGAGTGATGGAGCAAGGATGATTGTTTGGATCAGATTTCCCTGTTTTTGTGGATTGACTGTCCAGTAAACAGCTGCTTTCAGCAATAGGCAGTGCTGGGGAGAGCAGTACACAGTCCACCCCTAGACACATACATTCCCAATCTGTTTATCTTCCAGCTATTGCTCAACAGATGTGTGGCTTCCATAAGCTCAGTGTTTTGTTAAAGGCTCTGCACTGCATTCTCTTCACAAAGTAGCAGCAGTGACTATTGCTGGTTCAGTTAGTCTTGCCCAGTTTGTTGTTGGACTGCCTGTTCCAGGGGTACATGAATGATGTCAGTATTATGGACTTCCTCACTGATTTCCTATGCAGGCAGTATCCACAAAATAGTGTGGAAATATTCCAGTTTGGAAGTTGACCATCAGCTATTTGTCCTGACTTTTGTAAGGACTTGGAGCTACAGAAACTGTGCCCAGTGATTCATCTATCTTGTTGGTCCCCAACAGACTAGATTGGTCTACTCCACCACTATAGAAGGCCAATTCTACTTGGATGATTGAAGTGCAGTGGGCTTCACTGTCACCAACAGATTGGTGCTGAAAATTGAGGTACCTGTTGCATCCACTATGACTGAAATCCCTTTGCTTACCAGCTTCAGATTGAGAATACCTTCCCTTTATGGTGTTGCATTATCATAGTGCTAAATGGGAGACTTCAAATAGACCTAGCAATTGAAAACTGGCCAACCATGTGGTGCTGTGGGGGACTAGGCAGCAGCTGAATTGTTCTCCAATGCACTAGTAATCTTTGACCCAGCATCTCCCTTAATCCTGGTCTTAATAGTTGTGATAGACTATCAGCAACAGTGCTATCAAGCAGCTATTGCTTAGTAAATTACCTATTTTGCCTAACAGTTTTGGACTCTATCAGGGCCACATAGCTCCTAACCTCATTACAGCCTTGGTTCAAACATGGTCAAAACAGCTGAATTCAGAGGGTGATAACCCTTGACCTTTGGTCAGATTTGACCAAGTGTGGCATGAAGAAGCCCTAGGAGTACTCAATCAATGAACCTGGGCAAAAGCTCTTTGCTGGTTAGTCAGGCTGGGCACAGGTGAAGAAGGATGCAGTGTTGTTGGAAATCTGCTTTCTCAGCCCCAGGGCATTGGGAGTTTGTAGAGTTTCCAAGCCCAACCACCTTTGGATGCTTCATAAATGAACAACCATTCATTATAAGGGCAGAAGTGGGGATATTCACTGTATGATGTTCAGCATCATTTTCAATACTTCAGATACTGAAGCAGTACATGTCTACATCCAGCAAGACTTGGCCCATATTCATGCTTAAAGTAACAAGTGTCAAGTCACACATACACCTCAAGTGCCAAACAATAACCACTTACAACAAGAGAGAATCTAATCATCATCACTTCACATTCAATGACATTAACATCATTGAATGCCCTACTATCATCCACCTAGGAGCTACTGTTGACCAGAAACTGAACTAAAATGAAGCACTTTAAATACTGTCACTACAAGACCAGGTCAAAGTTTAGGAATCCTGCAGTGAGTAGCTCCCTTCTGCACTCCCCAAAGTGTAAGACAGGAGCTTGATGGAATTGTCCCCAGTTACCTGGATGAGTGCAGCTCCAATACCAATGAATGAGCTCTACACCACCCAGGACATAATAACCCACTTGGCACCTATTCTTGCCATCACTCCTGCTATTTCCTCCACTGCCTCACTCAACAACTTT
The DNA here is from genome assembly GCA_024137785.1 of Ginglymostoma cirratum. Lineage (NCBI taxonomy): Eukaryota > Metazoa > Chordata > Chondrichthyes > Orectolobiformes > Ginglymostomatidae > Ginglymostoma > Ginglymostoma cirratum. The sequence continues at coordinate 2,383,671 of JAHRHZ010000013.1, forward strand.
GGATACATTTCATCCAGCTCTGAAGACTTATCGAGTTTTAAGCCTGCCAGACCAGTCCGTCTCTTTCTCTATGCTAACTTCCTTAAGTACAGCACAGTCCTCCTCCCGGAGTTCTACACCAACACTGTTCTTGTCACTAGTGAACGCTGACACAAATTTTATTCCGAGCCCTACCTATGTCCTCTGGCTCCATGCACAGATTATCACATGGTCCTTTAAGCCCTAGTCTTTTCCTAGGAATCCTTTTTACACTTAATGGAGTTGGAAAATAACTGAGAATTTTCTGCTATTTTACCTGCAATTATCCTTTCATGCCTTTTCTTTTCCCTTCCTAATTTCCGTTTCCCGTTGCAAATTTGACACACCGCTAGGGCTTCTGCAATAAGCCTCCCTTTTTCTCAAATTCAGTCCTGTTTATCTCCAGGGCCAGGGTTCACCAGGTTCTGTTGATCTGACCCTTTGGTCCTGCATCTCCATGTTCCTTTCTTGAAGGTGTACAAGTACTGTGACACAGATTTACCTAAAATTGTCTACTCCCAGTCAACTCTGCCAAAATCATTCCTAATCTTATTAAAATCAGTGTTTCCCCAGTTCAGAACTTTGATTTCAAGCCCAACCTTATCCATTCCCATAACAATTTTGAATCTGAGTTAAGATAGTTGTCTGCAAAGTACTCAACCACTCGCCAGCTTCATTGTTTAAAATTTATGTCCAAGACTGCCCTTCTGTTGTAGGTCCTTCTATGTATTGGTTTAAAAAGCTCTCCTGGATGCATTTTAACAATTCTGCTCCCTCTCAACCTTTTCAGACTATGACTACACCAGATAAGTTATTTGAGATACTGCTTTTTGGATCAAGGCATCAACAAATGTGGAGCTGGAAAAGCACAGCCTCCGAGGAGCAGGAAAGTCAATGTTTCAGGCCAAAACCCTTCGTCAGGACTGAGGAGGTGTAGTGCAGCCCAGAAATAATTAGAGGGGGGGTAGGTGGGATGGAGATTAGGTGGATGCAGGTAGGGAGTTATTGTGGTTGGTCAGTTGGAAGGGTGGAGTGGATAGGAGAGTAGGAAGATGGATAGGTTGGGAGAGGAGATATTTTGGAGCTCGTGAAATCAATATTGAAGCCATTGGGCTGTTTGCTTCCAAGGCAAAATATCAGGTGTTCTTCCAGTTTATATTTGCCTTTACTCTGACAGTGAAGGAGGCCAAGGATGGACATGTCACCAGTGGAGTGGGAGGAGGAGTTAAAGTGGATGGCAACTGGAAGGTCAGACTGGTGCATGCAGAGCACAGGTTGCTCTGTGAACCGGTCCCCAAGTCTAACTTTTTAGTCTCCCCGATTATAGAGACCACATTGGTAACAATAGATATAGTAGATGAGGTTAGATGAAGTGCAGGTGAATCCCTTCTGGATTTGGAAGGATTACTTGGGGCCTTGGACGGAGATGAGGGGGGAGGTGTAGGGATAGGTATAGCACCTCAAGTTTTTAACTGACTTACTAGCTCCACAAATTTTGCTTACAGGATTTCTATTTTTTACTTTTCTACCTCGCTCATTCTACCACTGTCTCTCAGCACTGTGTTTCATATACAAGATGTACTGTAGAAATTTACCAAGACTTAATTGATACTGTTTTCCAAACCAACAACCACACCTCCATCTAAGAGGGAAAGGGTGGCAAATACATGTGAACAGCAGCACCTGCAAGTTCCTCTCCGTGTCACTGACCGTTCTTACTTGGAAATATATAGCCATTCTTGGAGTGTCACTGAGTCAAAATCCTGGAACTCCCTTCCTAATAGCACTATGTGTACTCCTAAGTCTCACGGACTGCAGGAGTTTGAGAAGGCAGCTGAAAGGTGACTAGTAATGAAAAATAAATGCTGACTGAGCCAGTGACACCCACATCCCATGAATGATTAAAATAAAACCAGAGGTTGTGTCATTGTCATCTAGGCTTAGGCACCAACTTTGCATGTTAATGCAAATGACCAAGATGATTTCTACACCATTCTGGATAGTATTGTGAAACTTCTACTGCTCAGAGGTGAAATAACTTCAGAGGCTGGCACCCTATCACCAATCACTATTTAAAAATACATACCCTTTGACTAGCACTGAGTCTGGCATTATGGGGCTTAATATCCCTTACATTAATGCTTTTATGTCAGTCAGGTCTCCCTGGTTGGGCTATTAATCTGGTCCAATCAGGGAGCTCATAATTTATGAAATCCAGCTGGCTGACCTCACTACAGCAATCACAATCTTTTCCTTATTTTAAAAAAAAAAGCACAGATGGAGGCCACTTGGCCTATCATTGTCTGCTGTGCTTTCGCTCTGAACCAGCATTTCATTTAGCGCCACTCACTTGCCTTCTTGTAATGCTGCACATTATTCCTTCTCAAATAACATACTTCACTCCTGAATGCCTCGGTTGAATGTCCCTATGTTCCATGTTCTCTCAGATTCTAGATATTAGCTACTTGCTCCATGAGAAATGCTTTTCTCATAATACTTTTGCTAATTTCTTTCAATCTGTGCCCTTTTTCTCCATTCTTTCACGAGAGGGCGGAGTTACTCCTGTGCAGTCTTTCCAGACAACCCACAGGTGGAAATGTTTTGGACTTGAATGATGGTTTAAAAATGTAGCAGAACTGTGTGACAAGTCCTGTGAGGCCGATTTTTGGATTTTTGGGAGCAACTTGGTGCTGGAGAGATGGTTATATGTTACACTATGTGCATGGCCCAAATTTCAGCAAGAACAAAATAATTGAGGGGATTTTAACTATTCAGTGACCCTTCATGAGAATGGCCAGGAGATCAGTCCTTGTTCAATGGAGAGTGCAGAAGGGCACTGTCAGGAGCAGCACCAGGTATACCTAAAAATGTGGTGTCAAACCAGTAGTTACAACACGACTATAAGCACACCAAAGCAGCAGGTAATGGAAAGGCTAAGTGATTCCACAAACAAATGCATCACATCCAAGTTCTGTAATCCTGCCATATTTAGCTATGAATAGTAAACGACTCACTGAAGGAGGATTCTCCACAAATATCCGCATCCTCAATGACAGGAAGGCCCAATACTTCAGCCTTGTCTTTTGTTTTGAAGTAATTGCATCCACCTTCATCTATTGCATCTACCTGACAATGTGGAAAATTGCCCAGGTATGTCTTGTCCACAAAAACACTAAAATCCAATCTGGCCAATAGCTGCCCTGTCAGTCTACTTTCAAATCAATAGCAAAATGATTGAACTAATCGTCAACCGGGCTATCAAAAAGCACTAGCAAGGGAATAACCTGCTCACTGATGTTTATTTTGGGTTTCACCAGAGCCATCTATTCACAACCTTGGTCCAAACTTGGACAAAATAACTGAACTCCAGAAGGGAAATGAGTGGCTGACCTTTACATCAAGGCCTCATTTGACTAGTAAGGCTTCAATGAACCCTAGTAAAACTGGATTCAATGAAAATCTGGGGGAAAGCTCTCCATTGGTTTAAGTCATAGTTGGTACAAAGGAAGATTGTGGCTGTCCTCAATGAGCAGTATCTATTTTCCTTCAAGTCTTCTGGGTTGCCAGCATATTTCATTGGGACTGGTGCTGGGAATTAAATCTTCAGATTTCACATGGATCACCATGTTGTATTGGATGCCATCCATGTATTCTAAGTGTGAAATCTTCAAGGGCTTGTGGTTTACTGAATTCAAAAACAGAAATTTCTGTTCTAATAAGAGACTTGTAGAGTCAACAACTTGTAGTTTATTGCAGCTCTGCAACTATTTATAGAATAAAGTATAGAATAAAATGCAAGATAAAGTCACCACAGTGAGAGGACCATAGGGCTGTTCTCTCATTGGAAAGAAACTACTCATAGAGGTTTAACCTGAGGGTCACCATGCCTTAGAAGGGGGTTGGGTTTGAGAAGGTAGAACCTAGAACCTTTTTATGGTAGCCTCAGCCACTGCAGGAATTGATCCCATGCTTTTGTCGTAACCCTGCATCAGAGACCAGCCATCCAGTCAAGAGCAAACCATGCCCCACAATTACAACACATTCAATATTACTCCAAAAACTGTTGGAAAGACCAAGCTTTTGTCTGTCTACCATGAGATGCCATTTTACTGTCTTATCTCGTTCCCGTGACATCATTTGCAGTTGATGTTTGTTCTCAATCCACTATTAAACTCTTGTAGACCCTTTTAGACCCATTGGTGACGAGCGCACGATCATTGGAGCAGGGTGTGTAGACTGGAAGCTTCCAGTCATAATGTGACATGGAGTTGACAGTTGTTTGTTTGTTTGTTTGTTTGTTTCTAGCAGTTTGATAGAGGCTGCCTTTCAGTAACTGTGTCTGCAAATGAACAGCTGTTTTAAGGTACCGTCAGCTCACCCATTACAATGGAGTGTGTAGCTAAAAAAAGTTGCCTTTAAAAGTATTCTCCCCTCTCTCAGCCGGATATGTGCATCCAGAGAAATCATCTGTAGAAGCACACAAGAAGTAAAGTTTGGGACACAGGATATCACAGCCCTCGTGGACGCAACTGTGAGTGAACACCCAGAGTGTTGTACTATGTTTGTTGCCCAAGAATCCTGGTAATATGGCATTGCCACTCTGAGGCCTGGCTAGCTAAGGAGGAGCATCTCTAAGAATATTGAGGCAGCTATCTTTTGAATTTTCCTTCCAGAAGGAAAATTCAGAATTAGAATTGAGTTCGATTTTGCAATGAAGAATTAGTTTGTCAGCCAGCTTAATGAGTTATCTATCTGACTGTCTTGTGACTCTTTTTATCTGAAAGTGACAAAGAGTCAATACATTGCCACTATTAAACAATTGACCAACTTGAGATGCTGAGACGAAAGCAAGGAAGAGTCTTGTGTCAAACCTGACCACTTTTTTTTTTTTGTTGTGGGATTCCAAAGAACAAGTTTATTATTCAAAATGTGAAGCTGGAAGAGATTACAGTCTCTGCAATGGAACCATTGGTAGAGAAGGAATTTGAAATGTCAACTTCAATAACCTTCTCAAAAAAAAAAAAGTATGCAGCACAGGGGCTCATCACCAATTCCTTCATCCATCAGGTGAAGTGTGTAAAATGTCCTGACAACACCCTTGATCTGAACACTGACATTTAATCTAATATGTCATCATAGGTGCACAGTTGCACAAGCTGTCTGCACCACCACAGTTACTAAAGGAACTGATGACTGCTGGGCCTGTCACTAGATTATTTGTTCAATTATGTGCAAAAAAACTGGTTGCAACAAAAGGGAATTCCATGAAAGATCTATGCTGAAGCATCAAAGGATCCAGTCAAAAATTTTGCCAGTACTGTCAAAACTTTCAAGCATCAGTCAAGAACAGATTATCCTCGAGTGCATGGGCAGTCCATAACACCATATCAATGCCATGAAATGAAATGATTTCCTGTTGGGAAATATTCAGACTGGTTTAATGAAAATGATCAGAGTATCAACAAGCTTTAATTTCAGTGGCAGCAGAGGTGAGAGCACGAGCCGGGGGCAGCTGGGAAGGTAAGGTCCCCATATATATTAAGAAAAAAACTTGCCTTGGGAACAAGTGGAGCGAAGGCTGAGCAGGAGCAAACGTGGACAAGGGGACTGCTGGGTAAGCGAACTATTCCATTTAAGGAAATGGAGGTGGAACTGGAGCTGGATGAACACTGGATCATTTTGGGAGGCTGGGGGGTGGGTGATAGACAGGAGTTGCAGGGTGGTTGCCACACCCCAGTTACATAAGAAAAGGTAGCCAGGTGACCGTAAGGAGAGGGAATGGGAATGGCCAAATAGTGTAGGGAAGCAAGGGAAAAGATTGCTGTGTCTTTGGTGATGATCTCTTGTGTCCTCGCTGTCCACTGGAGTAGTACCAGATGACTGGAGGGTGGCAAATGTTATTCCCTTGTTCAAGAAAGGGAATGGGGATAATCCTGGGAATTACAGACCAGTCAGTCTTCCTTTCTTCTGTGGTAGGCAAATTATTGGAAAAGATTGAGATAGTATTTGATTATTTGGAAAAGCAAAGCACAGTTTGATTAGAAAGTAGTTAGCCTGGCTTTGAGAGGGGCAGGTCATACCTTGCAAGCCTTTTTTGATTTCTTTGAGGATGTGACTAAATACATTTGAAGGCAGAGCAGTGGATGTGGTGTATGTAGATTTTAGCAAGGCCTTTGATAAGGTTTCACATGGTAGGCTCATTCAGAAAGTAAGGAGGCGTGGGATTCCGGGAAATTTGGCTGTCTGGATACAAAACTGGCTGTCCAATAGAAGACAGAGGGTGGTAGTAGATGGAAAGTATTCAGCCTGGAGCTCGGTGACCAGTGGTGCAGGGATCTGTTCTGAGACCTGTGCTCTGTGGTGTTTATAAATGACATGGATGAGGAATTGGAAGGGTGGGTTAGTAAGTTTGCGGATGACACGAAGGTTGGTGGAGTTGTGGACAGTGTGGAGTGCTGTTGTAGTTTGCAACGGGACATTAATAGGATGCTGAGCTGGGCAAAGAAGTGGCAGATGGAATTCAACCCAGAAAAGTGTGAAGTGATTCATTTTTGGAAGGGCGAAATTTGAATGCAGAATATAGGGTTAATGGCAGGATTCTCGGCAGTGTGGGGAGAACAGCAGGATCTTGGGGCCCATATCCATAGACCCCTCAAAATTGCTACCCAAGTTGGTAAGGTTGTAAAGAAGGCATATGGTGTGTTGGCTGCTGCAGCTCTATAAAACCCTGGTTAGACCACACTTGGAATATTGCGTCCAGTTCTGGTCACCTCATTAAAGGAAAGATGTGGAAGCTTTAGAGAGGGTGCAGAGGAGATTTACCAGGATGCTGCCTGGCCTGGGGGACAGGTCTTATGAGGAAAGGGTGAAGAAGCTAGGGCTGTGTTCATTGGAGTGAAGAAGGATTAGAGGTGTACAAGATGGTGAGAAGCATTGATAGTGGGTAGTCAGATGTCTTCCCAGGGTGGAAATAACTATTACGAGGGGGCATAATTTTAAGGTGATTGGAGGAAGGTAAAGGGGAGATGTCAGAGGTAGGTTCTTTACACAGTGGTGGGTGTGTGGAATGTGCTGCTGTTGGTGGTAGTGGAATCAGATACATTAGGGACATTTAAGCGACTCTTTGTGCACATGGATGATAGTAAAATGTAGGGTAGTTTGATCTTAGAGTAGGATAATATGTCGGCACAACATTGTGGGCTGAAGGGCCTATACTCTGTACTGTTCTATGTTCTAAGCTGACAGGCTCAGAAAATCTGGCACTTGAGATCAATGTCCAAACTCAAAGCAAAAAAAGCTGGTTTACCCACCGATTTAAAGGCTGAGATAAAAGGAGCACAGACAAAGAACTGGGTGTGGGCAGACAAAAAAAAGGAAATTGAACAGTTCCCTGACATGAATGATCTGTAGTTTCTTCAATGTTGCAAAGACAAGAGACCAAATTTATAAGGAGTAGCTCTTCTGAGGCCTAAGAATGGATAGTTTTGTTCACTGAAAGGGAAGCTGTGAATGCTGATTGGAGGGAGGATTTAAGGTGTTTTCAATCTAGAATCCATTGTTGTTTCAGCTCCATTTCACAAAACAGTCAAAAATGAGCGTAGAACTTCACTGATGCTAGTGCAAATGATGAAAACTAATCACACAGCAAAGCAGGTGGTGATGGCTATCTGAAACAAAAATGGAAATTGCTGGAGAAACTCCCAGGTCTGGCAGCATCTGTCGTGAGAAGGCACAGTGTTAACATTTTGACAGTTCCTCAAAAACAAACTAAAGGGTCACTGGACTCAGGTTAATTACTGCTTTCTCTTTATGGATACTGCAAGATCTGCTTAGTTTCTGCAGCCATTTCTGTTTTTGTTTCAATTCTTCAGCATTAGCAGTTCTGTTTTATTTTACTGATGGAATGTCCATGCTAAAGGTTTTGGGGTAAGAGGAACCAACATTACAGCTCTTTATTCCCTCACCCTACCAATCTGGAATGAGGAAGAGGTCCAGGATAATCTCAGGTGTCTAAATGGTGGCAATCCCTTTTTCTTAAAAAAAAAAAGGGACAAATCCAAGTGCAGAAATTACAAAGGCACCTCCCTGCTCTTCCATGGAGAGAAAGTTCATTACAAGAACGTTTTTTTGAACTGACTCATTACACTTGAAGATCAACTCTAATCTCATCATGGGCTTTGGCTATCCAAAGACACAACTGGCATGATATTCAGTTCACCAACATTCAAGAAAAACATGTTTTTAAACAAAACAAACCGAACCTTTGTTTGAGATAAAACGTTGTGGAGCTGGATGAACACAGCAGGCTGAGGAGCAGGAAAGTTGATGTTTCGGGTCGAGACCCTTCTTCAGAAAAGACCTTTGTTTCACTTATTTTTTTGACTCTAAAGTCTTTGACTCTAAAGTCTTTGACTCTGTAAATCATGAGGCACTCTGGAAGGTTCAGCTGAGGTATGTGTTGTGTGTAGCTAATGGTGTTACCCCTTTGAGAGCTGGTCAGGTGACACTGGAGGGGCAGAGCTTGGGACCAGTCTAAAACCTGTTGGAGGTGTGAGCATCAATGAATTGTTCCTGTTCAGGTTTACCATTTGCCTACCTTGTTTATAATTCCTGATTCCAAAGGAAGCACCACTGTTATAGTATTTATAATATTGATGTCTTGCAAAATTTAGCCCATTGGTCTGCCTCATGATGACATGTAAGCCATGCCCCTTAGCAATGGATCCATCATGGACCCCTGGGGGTAAGAGGAGAATCAAACAAGGTTGTGTCATTGCCCAAAAAAAACTTCAATCTTCCTATCTGTCATATTCCATCTGACTGAAGACAAATTTTCCAGTTGGTGTGCATCTTGTTTATTGAATGGATAGCTTACTATTTAATCTCTGACTCTAATGACTAAAATCAGGCTGAACTAACTTTTTCATTGAAGTCTTCTTTTCCCAGCTTAACCATGTTGAGGAGAGGAGGATCAAATAAGCATTTCAAGGAAGATCTGAAAGCCACTGTGGGGAAATGCAACACCGGCGTCAACTCCTGGGAGACCATCAATTGGACTGACCTTGTTAGTACTGCTACCTCCGAGCACCAGGGACCTGGATTTGATGTAACCTAAGGCTGGAAATCTGTATGAAATTTGCACGTTCTGTGACTGCATGAGTTTTGTCTGGGTGCTCCAGTTACATTCCGCTGTACAAAAATGTACAAGTTAGGTAGAATGGCCATCATAAATTGTCTCGTAGCACACAGGGATGTACAAGTGAGGTGGATTAGGCATGGTAATAGAATGTGTGGGGTTACAAGGATGGGAGTGTGGGTCAGATGGGGTGTTCTTTGGAAACTCAGCACAGACAATGGGCCAAATGGCCTCATCTGCACTGGGGGATTCTACCAATTCCATGAAATCTGGGGCAGAATCTGAGAGAAGGATCCTAGCAATCTTAGGCTGAATGATGACAAGGTGAAGAGGAAAAAAAAAAGACAGCTGAAAAGTTCAAGCCGTGAACTGAACTAAAAAGATCATGACTACACATCTCTCATAATTGCAAAATATGCATGCCGTAAAATCTATAGATCCTTTTGCCCTTGGAAGAAAATTTGTCTGCGTTTGTGAAGGGTAGTCAATGATAACAATTAATAAACCTCAGAATATTGCTATATAGAAGTGAGGCCTGGACAATCTGCACCTAGGAAGAAGAAAAGCTTTATAGGTTCCATCTCTGGGTTTCTATGACTGTTAATCAGCTATTTTTCAGACAAAAATAGCCAGTCTGCTAGCTCTAAGCCAGGAAGGCTTCTTAGGCTTGGATGTTGAAATAGCTCTGCAAAAGCCAATAGCCAGTCACCTTTTATTTACGTACGCATAGTACATGACACTGACCTAGCTAGCAAAACAAAATGTTGGCTTCATAAGAATCTCTGCAGCGTGGAAGCAGGCCATTTGGGCCACTGCGGCTAGCGCCACGGTGGCTCAGTGGTTAGCACTGCTACCTCACAATGCCAGGGACTTATTCTACCCTTGGGTGACCATCTGTCAATGTGAGTTTGCACACTTTTTCCCCCGTGTCAGTGTGAGTTTCCTCCAGGTGCTCCAGTTTTCTCCCACAGTCCAAAAATGGTACAGGGTAGGTGGATTGGCTGTGTTAAATTGGCAATAGTGCCCAGGGATGTCTAGGCTAGGTGGGTTAGATATAGGAAATTCAAGGTTAGGGGAATGGGTCTGGGTGGGATGCTCTTTGGAGGGACCTGTGGACTTTTTGGGCCGAGTGACCTGTTTCCACACTGTAGGGATTCTATCCAAACAAAAAACAACCTTTCAAAGCGCATTACACCCAGACCAATCTCTACCCTATCCTTGTAACCCTGCATTTCCATGGGAAGTCAACCTAGCCTACACATTCCTGGACACTATGGGCAACTTAGCATGGCCAATTCATCTAACCTGCACATCTTTGGACTATGGGAGGAAACCCACACAGACATGGAGAGAATGTGTGGAGTTTGCAGTCACTTGAGGCTAGAATCAAACATGGGGCCCTGGTGCTGAGAGGCAGCAGTGCTAACCACTGTACCACCCCTAGGCTGAGGGGAACTCCTGACACTCCTGTTTATCTGTCAACCAGGACTACCTGATTGGTATTGTTAACCTGGTCCAATCAGGGAAGTCATTCAATGAGGTCTACCTGGCTGATGTCATTCCAGTCACTACAGCTGTGTGTCCAGGGCAAAGGATAACTGCATCTTAGTAATTCAGTGAGAACGCTTTCAACTTAAAAGAAGCCAACATTTGGAAACAAAAGCTGCTTGTTGTGGAAAATTTTTTAAAAATTGGCTGAACTGTCTCCCAGCATTCCATGATGAATGGAAAACCTGACATGCATGCACTCAGTGAATACTTCAGCACACAGACAGCAGCCCACATAATAAGTATGTGTCAACAAACTATAGACTGTTAAATATACCTACAGATTTGGAGTCATTGTGGCTGAATGGGATCGACATTCCTTCCAAATATGAATCCCAGAGAACTCCTGATTAAAATGAAATTGGTCTGATTATGATCACAGTTTCACACAGTGAAAAGACCTTCATGTATTAATAGTCTAGTCCTGAAATTGTTACAATATGCAAGATGACACAGATTTGGAGAGGGTTTTTTTGTGGCAATCTTTGCTACTTTTTGTTCTTTGCGGAATGTACTAGTGACAGCAATTAGAGCAAACAAGGGAGCAGGAACAGTTTTGCATGATGTAGAGCTCTCAGCAACTTGGGAGTCTGATACAAATTTAACCTAATGAAAGGAGCAGGATGTTGTTGTCTGCAATTCATTTTTAAGTGCAGATTTAACTTCAAAGGAAGAGCAGCTTACTGATGTTCAGTCTGTCAATTTTCCACTAAAGTGGACCTGTGAACCATGAGCATTTTCACTGGCTAGATGAGTTCAGGCTGAGCTTCAAAGTTAGAAGTATCAGGAATCTGAGAATACTTACCAACACCGCAAGGATATGCTATATGTGTGGCAAGTTGCAGGTATGTGAGTTCACCTCACCAAGGCGATACTGTATGGGGAGGTGGGGTTGCGATAGTCCATACAAAGAGACCAAAGGATTTGATTCAAGAATGCTGTAAAGAGACATGAAAGCAGTCAACATCAATTGGGAATCTTGAGATGATCAATCCAAGTTGCAATGTTATCTGCAGCAGAAATTTGTCACACCAACATGTGGTTTTAGAAACTCCAAAGCAGGGGCCAGCCCTGAAAACAAAGTCAAAGCAGAGATCGCACTAACCACTGACAAGAGACAAATGCATCCCAGGTGTCCTAGTTTTTCAAGGACTGCAACTTCCCCTCCACAGTGGTCGAAAACACTCTCGACCGCGTCTCTTGCATTTCCCCAATTCATCCCTCACACCCCCTCCCCACAATAACAACCAAAACAGAATCCCCCTCATCCTCATGTACCAACCCACCAACCTCTGGATCCAACACATCATCCTCCGACACTTCCGCCATCTGCAATCCAACCCCACCACGAAAGACATTTGTTCCTCACCACCCTTATCCACTCCCCACCACCCCTGGCACTTTTCCCTGCAACCACAGGAAGTGCTACACCTGCCCCTACACCTCCTTCCCCACCCCCCCACCAACCCCCATCCCAGGCCCCAAGAAAACCTTCCACATCAACCAGCTGTTCACTTGCACGTCTTCTAATGTGGTATACTGTTCCCGATGGGCCTCCTCTACATCGGGGGAAACCAAGCGGAGGCTTGGAGACTGCTTTGCTTTGCAGAACACCTACACTCGATTCATGACAAATGACTGCACCTCTCAGTCGCGAACCATTTCAACTCCGGGGGCGGGGGGGGGAACGCCTTGGACGACATGACCATCCTGGGCCTCCTCCAGTGCCACAACGATGCCACCTGAAAGTTGCAGGAACAGCACCTCATATTTTGCTTGGGAACTCTGCAGCCCAATGGTAGCAATGTGGACTTCACAAGCCTCAAAATCTCCCCGCCCCCGACCACATCCCAAAACCAGCCCAGTTCGTCCCTGCCTCCCTAACGTGTCCGTCCTTTCTCCCACCTATCCACTCCTTCCACTGCCACCTCCTCGACCTGTCCATTTCCTCTCCACCTATCTGCTCCTTTATCCATCTTCCATCCCCCTACCCCCTCTCCCCCTATTTATTTTAGAATCCCCTTCCCCTCCCCCGTTTCTGAAGAAGGGTCCAGGCCCGAAACGTCAGCTTTCCTGCTCCTCTGATGCTGCTTGGCCTGCTGTGTTCATCCAGCTCCACACCTTTGTTATTTAATATGTGATACTTGTGGCAGTCTTTGCCTTTCCAGAATTGGCTTATTCCAACATTAAAATAAAATTGCAGATGATATTAACTGACCACAGCAAACCTGAGGTTGCGTTCGTCTCATCTCTTGTTGATGAAAGTATGCCAATTGCTGATTATTATTGGAATGTCTCCTACAATTTCTCTTCGTGTGAGGTCCATTCAGCCTGTTTTGGAGAAATAAAATGTTACTTCTAGATATTGTGCTGTGCAGCTGGGCTTGAAGAAAAGTATCCTGTAGAAGAAATAAAACTATTCATAAAATAGTTGTACAATTAAACCTGATGAACGAACTGTTAACATAGTTCATCCAGTAAGCAATTCCACTGCCTTGTGCTCATCACGTTTCAATTTCCCTTCTCTGTACTGTTAAGGCCCTTTTACAGTGTAATGTTGTGGATGACATGACAGGCAAGATCATTCCTAGAGCCCTGGTCTAGGCTTTACTATGGATTCATGAACTTATCCAAATAAAGGTAGTGCTTATTTGGGATGCTATGACAGTATGACTGGTAGGACTACAGTGAAAGTGGACTGCATTTTCTCAGATCTTGGTTTTGTGTATTTCTCTTGAATCATGACCTAATGCTGCATGGAATATTCTTGGTGCCCAAAAAAAATTCCTCGGTGTCTTAGCCGTTCAAATAAAGTACATGCTACTGATTGATTTTGTTAATTCTGTGGCAATGATTCAGCCAGGGAAGTGAGAATCTGTGTGCAGTTCTGCTCTGCGCTTGCAGATTCCATTGATATAACATTGATAAGTTATAATTTTGCATCAGAAAAAAAAGTTACATGAATCATATTTCCTCCCTTTTGTCCTGAGCAGCTTTGCAATGAAAAAATTGGAATAAATTCTAACCTGATTCAGAGTATGTACCACTGTCTATTCAGACCTGCTTCCCTGTTGCAGCCCATGTCCAAATCTTGATTCAGGAGTATACAGTTTGGTTATAGATTCCTTCAAAAATGAATTGGACACTGGCAGGTCTTTTTAGCTGCACCCAGGCAGGAGATCCTGATATGCATTGGTATCTTTATAAAAAGGATGAAGCTGAATGTGATCTGGAAATATTTCTTCACATCCTTATTCTCCTCCAGAAGTTGCAAGCAGAGAAGTATGCCCTTTGCAGTAACATTATCTGGATTTTTCGTTGTAGAGTATTAAGACACAAGAGGATGTTTTTTCTTATGGGGAAATCTAGATTGAGGGGTAAAATATTCCATTTTAGCAGAACTAATGTAGAGGCAGGCATAAAAGTAGGAGGACTTCTGCTGTGGTGGCTATGCAAGTCAGTACCTGTGGGAGTGTAAGGAGCCCCACACAAGGATAAGAGATTAGCTGTGCACTAGCAGGGTATGTGCCACTGTCTGTTCAGTACTCTGTCCCTGTGCCTGTGTGAGGTGGCGCTGTAAAATGGCCATTGCATAGGCCCATCATACACCAGACTGGGTGTCTGGCATCTCCAGATGCCACATGTGTAATTAATGTCCATCACTTCATTGCAGTGACCAATGTTAAGCTGCTGGCACCATATTTTTGCTGCCTCTGACATCTGCCAAAATATAGGAGTTATGATGCTCGGCATCAGCTCGCTAACCTTTTCACCATGAAGTGAATGTGCACATCTGACAGCTTTTCTCCAAAGTCTTGCATGGAACAGGTCACATTAGACATCAGACACACATCATATTGATTTCTTCTAACAACTCAAGCTCTTTGACGTACTGAACTTTCAAACCGAACCTTTAACTTCTAACCTGCCAATCTAACATTATCTTACAACAAAACAAAAGCAATCACAGGTCTGGGGATTGGTGTCTCTATCTGCATCTATCAATGCAGATAATGTGCTCGTTTACCCATGCTTATGTCCCTCAATTCTTCTCTCCTTTTTGCAGAAGGCTGTGCACAATAAGCACAAGTGTACACAGACAGTGGTGAGGGGAGAAAGCTGGCATAAGGCTCCTGACCCGCTCTGAGGGGCATGCTGCCAAGCTGGTAGGAGAGTTAAGGGAATATGCTGAGAAGATTGGAAATCGACAGCCATCTCTTGAGAAAGCCTCTAAGCAGCTCATCTGATTGTACGTTGGGTGATATTACCCAGATCATGACACCAATAAATCTGTTTTTCCTTGACAGCTTCTGAGTCACTTCTGACCCAGGACAAGGAGAACATGAAAAGCCCCAATCCTAGGCTCATTTCAAAAAACTCCTCAAAGTATGTCTTTGAGATGCTGGGATCATAAACACGACCTATTCTAAACAAATACCTACTGCCACCCTCCCTCCACCTAACTGGCACCTCCCCTCCCTATTCACCTGACACATTAATTTCCTTCTCAATCTGTTACCCTAACAGCTTTCAACCATTCTCCCCCCTCACCCCATTTGCTATGCTACAGTCTGAGCCCATCTTCCACCCTACAAATCTCACCCATCTGCATGCTAAACCCATCACTCATGGCAACCTAACCCACTACCCCTCACCTACCTGCCATGCAATCCCCCCTAACTGCTTCACATGCCTGCCACCCTAGCTACACTTTAGCCTTACACTTTTCTTTCAGAAGCTTTCGAGACAGCTGCAGCATCTTTGAACCAGAATATGGCATTTATCAAATGTTTTTGTAGCTATTTTTCAATAATTTATAGTAGAGCACTTACGTATATACAAGATAATAATCAGGCAAGGTCAACGTGATTTCCCATTCAATAAACTATGTTTAAACAATTTATTTGCATTTTGAGGAACATGGGCTGTGGATAAAGTGGAGAAGATGTTTCTACTAGTAGGAGAGACCAGGACCCAAGGACGCAGACTCCGAGTGAAGGAATGACCTATTACAACTGAGATTAGGAGGAATTTCTTTAGCAAGAGGGTGGTTAATCTGTGGAAGTCTTTGGCACAGAAGGCTGTGGAGGCCAAGTTACTATTTAAAACAAAGACAGATGGGTTTCTGATTGGTGAAGGAATCAAGGCAGGAGAATGGGGTTGAGAAACATATCAGCCATGATCAATTGGCTCAATAGCCTCATTCTGCTTCTTTTAAAGGTCTTTTGGCCCAGCATTTATTACCATCCCCAATTGCCTTTGAGAAGATGATGATCAGCTGCCTTCGTGAAGTTATGCTCTAGCTATATAAAAGCCTGGTTCAGCCACATCTGGAGTATTGTGTCCAGTTCTGGTTGCCCCATTACAGGAAAGATGTGGAAGCATTGGAAAAGATGTAGAGGAAATTTACCAGGATATTGCCTGGAATAGAGGCAAGGTCTTACGAGGAACGTTTGAGAGAGCTAGGGCTTTTCTCTTTAGAAAGACAAAGGATGAGAGGTGACTTGATAGAAGTGTACAAAATGATTGGAGGTATAGATAGAGTAGAGAGCCAGAGACTTTTTCCTCGGGTGGAGGTAGCTATTACAAGGGGGCATAGTCTTAAAGTGAGTGGAGGGGATATAGGGGAGATGTCAGAGGTAGGTTCTTTACTCAGAGAGTGGTCGGGGCGTGGAATGCATTGCCAGAGTGGGTAGTGGAGTCGGCTCATTGGGGGCATTTAAGCAGCTATTAGATAGTCATATGGATGATAGTATAAGGTAGGGGTGGAGGTTAGATAGATTTTAGGATTAGGGTAAAAGTTCTGCACAACATTGTAGGCCAAAGGGCCTGTACTGTGCTGTACTGTTCTATGTTCTCGAACTGCTGCTGTTAGCGTAATATGTAGTTAGACCCACAATGCTTCCTTGGAAGGAATTACAGGGTTTTTACCCAGCAACACAGAAGGAATTGTGATATTTCTAAGTCAGGATAGTGAGTGATTTGGATTGGAATTTGCAGGTGGTGGTGTTTCATGCATCTGCTGTCCTTGTCCTTCTGGATAGAAATGGTTGTGGGTTTGGAAGGTACAGTCTCAGGAGCTTTGGTGAACTTCTGCAGTACATCTTGTAAATGGTACACACTGCTAGTACTGAGCATTGACTCCCTCCACCACCAATGTTTGAGATAGTCATTACAATCAAGCAACCTGCTTGGCCCTAGTTGGTGTTAAGCTTCTTGAGTGTTGATGGAGCTGCACTTGTTCAAGCAAGTGGAGTGTATTCCATCACACTGCTGATTTGTGCCTTCTCAATGAAGAGTGCAGGAGGGTATGCCAGGAACAGCACCAGGCATATCTGAAGATGGTGTCAACCTGGTGAAGCCACCAAACAGGACTACTTGCATGCCAAACAGCATAAGCAGCAAGTGACAGACAGGGCTATGCGATCCCACAACCAATGGATCAGATCTAAGCTCTGCAGTCTTGCCACATCCAGTCGTGAATGGTGGTGGACAATTAAAACAATTCACTAGAGGAGGCTGCTTTTGTCCTTTTGTACTGATTGTTACATCAGCATAACTTTTAGAGGGCAATTGAGTCAACCACATTGCTGTATGGTCTGGATTTGCATGTAGACCAGACCAGGTACGGATGACAGTTTTGTTTCCAAAAGGGAAAGGCTTTTACAACAATGGATCATTGTTTCATTTCCTTTAATTCCAGATTTTAATGGGTTCAAATTTCACCATTTGCTGTGATAGGATTTAAACCTAGGTCCTCAGGACATTATCTGGATTACTAGTCTAGCAACAATACCATTATGTTTGTTATAAATGGGACTCAAAGTGTTAATACTGAAGAATGCTTTAAGCAGTACTGACTATCATAGTGTCATATGGACATGTGTATAGAACAGTTTAGGATCTAAAGAGTTTTCGGAGGCATGGTTAGTAAGTTTACAGGTGGCATCAATATTGGTGGTATAGTGGATAGTGAAGAAGGTAATCTAGGAAAGCAGCAAAATATTGATCAACTGGGCCAGTGGGTTGAGGAATGGCAGATGGAGTTTAATTTAGATAAATACAAGGGGTTGCACTTTGGTGGGTCAAACCAGGGAAAGAATCACACAGTCAATGGTAGGGCCCTAGTGAGTGATATAGAACAAAGATCTAGGGTTATAGATTCATGGCTCCTTGAAAGTGGATTCACAGGTAGACAGAGTGGTGAAGGTGGCTTTTGGCATGCATGCTTTCAAATGTCAGAGCAATGAGTAGAGGAGTTGGGATGTTTTGTTGCAGCTGTACAAGACCTCAGTGAGGCCACATTTGAAGCACTGTGTGCTGTTCTGGTTGCTCTATTTATAGAAAAAATTAATATTAAAATTAGAAAGGAAGTAGAAAAGATTTACTTGGGTGCTACTTGGACAGGAAAGTTTGAAATATAAGGAGAGGATGGATAGACTGGGTCTTCTTTCCCTAGACCTGAGGACACTGAGTGGTGACCTTTATAGTGGTCATTAAAATCATGAGGCATATATTTTTCCCCATGGTAGGAGAGTCTAAAACTAGAGGGCGTGGGTTTAAGGAGAGAGAGGGAAGTGATACAAAAAAAAAATGCCCAGAGGGTGGTCAGTGTCAGGAATGGGCTGGTAATGGTGGATGGGAGTACAATTCTGTCATTTAAGAGACATTTGGACAGGTGTGTAGATGGGATTGGTATTGAAAGATGTGGACTAATGCAGGCAAATGGGACTAGGTTAATTGTGAAAACTGGGTGGGATGGGCAATTTGGGCTGAAGGGCCTTGTATGCTGTGGGCCTGAGAGCACGAGTTTCATCCTCCCAAAGTCCCTGTTACAATGTCTATCATACAAGTCTAATCAGCTTCTAATATGCAATAAACTATAAAACTTTGTAACTACCGAAACTCTTAGAGTTAGATGCGGAAATGGTTTTACTCTTCCCACACTAGACTGAGCAGGCTCTGCAAAGTCCAATACTTTAAGAGAAGTGAAATAACTCCACAGCAGCCAATATCCTATCACCATGTCATCCTTTACTAACATGTGGAAAATTCTTTGACAATGGTCCAACTCCCTCAGAGCGTCAGAATATCTGACATGCCTGTTAGGCAGGGCTCCCTGATTGGAGCAGATTAACAGCCCCAATTAGGGAACTCATTCTTTTGAAGGTCCACCTGGATGACCTTGTCACAATAACTATATCCCTCCTCCTGACTCCCCATGATAGTATGCCGTCCTCTGATCTGGTCTGTTCAGGTTCAGTAAGGTTTCAATTTTGGTTGTGATGGCTCTTTGGTTTCCCCATAACAACCAGCTGTTTCTGTTTGGCAAGGACTGGAACTTTCTGCATCCGTAGTCTCATTGTTGTGTGTGCAGAAAATTTAAAACTGTTACAGACTCTTCCTGTGGTGGTACCACTGGTGGTGTATCTGCCAGCAGGAGGTGGCTCAATGCATCCACATTTGCTACTTGGCCTCCCAGATGGAGTTCCAATTTGGAATTATATAGGCTTGGTATTAGAACCAGCCACTAAATTCAGCCTGAAGCTATGGGTGGCACTGCCTTGTCCATTTTTAAGGACACAGTGTAGTGGTTTTTGATCCATTATTATTACAAATATATTTCCGTGAAAAAGTACTGGTCAAACTACCTGACTCCAAATCGGACCACTAAACCATCCTTTCTCTATCTTGGCATAGTTACGCTCTGCATTAGGCAAAGTCCCTGGACGGCCAAGCTATCGGACGTTCCTTTCCATTGGGCCAACTGTGAGCTAATTCCACTAATGCCATACAGGGAAGCATTGCATGTCAATACCAGATCTCACCTGGGATCACAGTGAACCAGATAATGATAGCTGTTTCTTCACCCTTTGAAAGCTATGGCTTGGCTATATGACCATTTCCAATGCTGCCCCTTTTTTTAAAAAAGAAGTTTATACAAAGGTGACAGGATGGAGGTCAGATTATGTATGAACTTTCCATAATAATTCATCACCCGCAAAGATCTAAGTTCCAGTACAGCCATGGGATCTGGGCTACCTGTTGATCACCCTCACTTTTTATCTTCTAAAAAGGTGTAACCTGCCCTTGTCACCTCAAGCCCAAGTAGGTCACTTGGAGTACCTGGAAAATGCTTTTTACCCATAGGCATATGCTT
This sequence comes from Ginglymostoma cirratum, assembly GCA_024137785.1. NCBI lineage: Eukaryota > Metazoa > Chordata > Chondrichthyes > Orectolobiformes > Ginglymostomatidae > Ginglymostoma > Ginglymostoma cirratum. The sequence continues at coordinate 2,403,533 of JAHRHZ010000013.1, forward strand.
GGCTGGGGAAAAATGTACAAGGACTGTGCCCAAGTTTTCTAAGTCCTCCTTATTGGCCTTCTGTTATTAGCACACCATCTAGATAAATGGTGACTTGGGGTGGATCTTGTAAAATGTTGTCTATAGTCTGCTGAAAAATTACACAGGCTGACGATATCCCAAATGGCTGTCTCATATATTGGTACAAACCCTTATGGGTATTGTAGCACACTTCTAGGAATCCTCATCTAACCGTGTGGCTCATGTCTAGGTGTGTGAAGGACAGCCCCCCTGCCAGCTTTGCATATAATTCCTCTATGCAAAGGATTGGTTATTTATCCAGGTGTGGAAAGCAATTTACTGTTTGTTTAAAATTCCCACAAAGGAAAACCAACCCATTAGATTTTATAATCAATATAACCAGTGCTGCCATTCAGGAAACTGGACTGGTTTGATGATTTCTTTGCATTCCAACCTTCTGATTTCTGCCTCTAAATTTTCCCTGCAAGTCAAATGGCACAGGACACACCTAGCAGAATTGTGGAATTGCTTTCTGGTCAATGTGCAAGGTCACCTTTTTTTGTTCTTTTGATAGTCTAGATCTTCCTGTAAAACGTTCAGGTACGTGAATTAGGACTTCACTCAGGCAGCCATTTTCTAAACAAGAGATGACGAGCCAATCTAGGTGAATCTCTTTCAACCTATTTTTGCCCCATCAACCTTGGGCCCAAGTCTTTTCCTACAATCGCTGGTAACTGAACCAGCTGCTTCTCTTGAGACTGGGACCAAAGTTGTATCTTTAATCTGCAAGGGTTCCCCCAGTATAGGTTCTCAGTCTAGCTGAAGTCTTGTGCAAATTTAAGGGTTGGAGTCCAGAGGGAATTTTTTTAAAAGACTGTTCTGAGATCACTAAAACGGCTGTGCTGGTATCAACTTCCATTAGAACCCCATGACCAGGCTTTTATTTTGATTGGTTCTGATTTGGATGTTGCTAAGCAATTTAACTGTTCCAAACACGACATAGGTGGCCACCTTTTATAGAAGTTTATAAAATAGTGAGGGGTTTGGATAGAGTTAGTGGTAGTTATCATTTCCCTAGGATGGGAGATTTCAAGACGAGGGTGCTCATTTTTAAGGGAGAGATTTAAGAAAAAAACAGGGTAAATTTTTTTATGCAGAGGGTGGTTCACTTTTGAAAGGAACTTCCTGACACTGTGGTGGATATGGGTACAATTACTACATTTAAAAGACATTTGGATACCAGTCTATGAGTTCTGTTATTCAATTTAGGTCGAGTAGGGCTCCTTTCACTGTCTCTAGTCTGTACACTGGCCGCAATTACAATGGCCTGTTGCGCTGGATCCTGAAGATTTTAACCGTTTGCCCAAGGCTTGCCTTTACTTTGTGGTTTTGCTGTGGGCTCACCTGGCGTCCCTCTGTTCAGTGTGGCATTGCAGTTGCCTTCACTCAAGTGGTGTTCCCCAAGCTCAGTCAGAATGGCAAGGGTGTCCACTTCCATCAAAATACTCTGCAACTCATGTGCTCCAGTTGCTGCATTTTCTAATAAAACCAGTTGTAGTGCCTATTTGAAGTCCAGTTAGGCTCAATTAATAGTTGCTCTTGCACGGTTACATCATTAATCCCTCATACTAACCAGTCTCTCAGTATCTCATTAAAAGGGTTAAACCATAATGGTCGAGAACGCCCTCGACCGTGTCTCCCGCATTTCCCGGAACACATCCCTCACGCCCCGTCCCCACAATAATAACCAAAAAAGAATCCCCCTCGTCCTCACATACCACCCCACCAACCTCCGGATCCAACGCATCATCCTCCGACACTTCCGCCACCTGCAATCAGACCCCACCACCAAAGACATTTTTCCCTCCCCACCCTTATCTGCCTTCCGGAGGCAGCATCCGCTGTACCCGTTGTGGCTTCCTCTATATCGGGGAAACCAAGCGGAGGCTTGGGGACCGCTTTGCAGAACACCTGCGCTCAGTTCGCAACAAACAACTGCACCTCCCAGTCGCGAACCATTTCAACTCCCCCTCCCATTCCTCAGACGACATGTCTATCCTGGGCCTCCTGCAATGCCACAGTGATGCCACCGGAAGGCTGCAGGAACAGCAAATCATATTCAGCCTGGGAACCCTGCAGCCCAAAGGCATCAATGTGGATTTCACAAGCTTCAAAATCTCCCCTCCCCCAACCGCATCCCAAAACCAGCCCAGCTCATCTCCACCTCCCTAACCTGTTTTTCCTCTCACCTATCCCCTCCTCCCACCTCAAGCCACACCCCCATCTCCTATCTACTAACATCATCCCGCCCCCTTGACCTGTCCGTCCTCCCTGGACTGACCTATCTCCTCCCCACCCCCCTACCTACACTCGCCTTTACTGGCTCCATCCCCGCCTCTTCAACTTGTCTGCCTCCTCTCCACCTATCCTCTCCTCTATCCATCCTCTATCCACCTCCCCCTCTCTCCCTATTTATTTCAGAACCCTCTTCCGCTCCCCCATTTCTGATGAAGGGTTTAGGCCCGAAACGTCAAGTTTTCCTGCTCCTATGATGCTGCTTGACCTGCTGTGTTCATCCAGCCCCATGCTTGTTATCTCGGATTCTCCAGCATCTGCAGTACCTTTTATCTCTAAACCATAGTGACATCCTTTTGCCAGTCATCATAACCCAATCAAAAAAATCATGATCCAGATTCCCCTGGTTCACAAATTGCTGAGTAAAATGATAGAGCCTCAGCATAAGAGGAGGCTTGGGGTCATAATATTCCGACAAATTGATGGAGTGGGTAGATAAGTGGCAGATGAGGTTCAAGGCAGAGAACTGTGAGGTGATACATTATGGTAAGAAGAGCATTGAAAGACATTTGTACTCAATTCCCCAATTAATAAAGTCAAACATACCATATGCCTTCTTTACCATCCTATCTACTTGTTTGCCTACTTTCAGGGAGCTGTGGAGTAGAACCCCAAGATTCCTCTACTTCAATGCTGCTCAGGATTCTGCCATTAACTGTATATTTTTCCTTAACATTTGATCTCCCAAAGTGCAGCACCTCACACTTGCCTGGATTAAACTCCATCTGCCATTTCTTCACCCATATCTGCAACTGATCTGTATCCCAATGTATCCTTGGATGATCTTCTACACTATTCACAACTCTTTGTATAATCCGCAAGCTTCCTAACCCACCTATCTACATTTTCATCAACGTAATTTATATATATCACAAACAGCAGAGGTCCCAGTATGGATCCTTGCGGAACACTACTAGTTGCAGGACCTCCAGTGTGAAAAACACCCTTCTACCACTACATACTGTCTCCTATGGGCAGGAAAATTTTGAATCCATATGGCAAGTCACATGGATTCCATGCCTCTTAATCTTCTGGATGAGCCTACTATGAGGGACCTTGTCAAAAGCCGTATTAAAATCCATGTAATTAACATCCACTGCTGTACTGTCATCAATCACCTTTGTCAACTCCTTGAAAAATTCAATAAAATTACTAAGAAATGACCTGCCTGCATAAAGCCGAGTTAACTGTCCCTAATTAGGCCATGCTTTTCCAAATGTGCATGAATCTTATCCCTAAGAATTATCACCAATAGCTTCCCAACCCCCGATGAGAGACTCATCAGCCTATACTTTCCTGGATTATCCCTACTGTCCTTCTCAAACAGAGGAACAACATTAGCTACTTGCCAGTCTTCCTGGACCTCTCCAATGGCTAATGAGGATACAAAGATCTTGGTGAAGGCCTCAGTAATCTCCTTTCTTGCCTCTCTCAATAAAATGCTGTAGATTCCACCGGGCCCTGGGGACTTATCCAACTTAATGCTCTTCAAGAGACCCAGCATCACTTCCTTCTTGATCTGAAATGCCCTAGCATTGATCACATGATCCACACAAATGTCACTATCCTCCATATCCTTCTCCTGGGTGAATACTGATGCAAAAAATTCATTTAGGATCTGCCCCACAACCACTGCCTCCAAACACAAGTTCCATCCTTTATCCTTGAGTGACCCTACCTTGTGCCTAGTTATCCTGTTGTTTTTACTGTATGTACAGAATGTCTTGGCATTCTCTTTAACCCTAACTGCCAAGATCATTTCATCGCCCCTTCTTGCTCTCCTAATTCCCTGCTTGAGCTCTTTTCTGCTTTCTTTGTATTCCTCATGGGCCCAATCCAATTTTCGCTGCCTAAACCTTACATATGCTTCTTCTTTCTTTTGACTAAACTCACAACCTCCCTCATTATCCAAGTCATCCTGGTCATTCCTCCTTATTGGAACATGCCGATCCTGAACTGTCATCAACAGGTCTTTAAACAACCTCCTCATTTCAAATGTGGACTTGCCTGATAACAGCTCCTCTCAATTAACACTCCTGCCTAATACTGACATAATTTGCCATCCTCCAATTTAGTACCTTGCCACAAGGTCCTGACGTAACTTTGTTCATAGCTATCTTAAAACTTAAAAGCAGTTTGGTTCTGTACAGTTGCATGTCAAGTAAATAAACAAGATATTGGACTTTGACTCTATCCAAAAAAGTAAAGACCTCTGTTACAAATACAACACTAATATTTACATATATTTGAGGCACTAGGAGCATCCGATAACAGAATGGACCCCCATTTACCTTCAACAAGAGGAGCTTAGACAGTGGTCTTTCCCCACTGCGCCTAGGCGACAGCTGCCCCAAGCTTTAGTGCGTCCCTTAGCATGCAGTCCTGGACCTTGGAATGTGCCAGTCTGCAATACTTGGTCAGGGTCAACTCGTTCTGGAAGATCAGCAAGTTTTGAACAGACCAAAGAGCGTCTTTCACTGAATTGATGGTCTTTCAGGTGCAGTTGATGTCTTGTCTTGATGTATGTCCTGGGGAACAGAGTCTCTTGACACAAACCACTGCACTTTCCTCCAGACTTCCTTTGCAAAGGCACATTCCAGAAGTAGATGTGTGACAGTCTCAACACCCTCACCTGCAGCCACTTCGAAGGAAGCGTGCGGTTGTGCAGAACGATCAGGCATATATAAAGAACCTCATAAAGGATCTCCCTTCTCACCACCAGCCTAGCAATGTCTTGATGCTTGTTAGAAAGTTTTGGTGATGAGGCATTCTGCCAAATGACCTTGACAGCCAGCTCAGGGAACTATGCAGCAGGACCTACACTCTTCTTTTTCCTCAGGGTCTTGAGGATGCTGCATGCTGACCAATTCCAGATGGACTGATGGTCACAGGTGTTTTTCTTTGCAAATTTCTCTACGAAGGACACGTGATACAAAACTGTTCAACTATTTCGAGTATTTGGTGGCAGCAAAGCCAGTTCCATCCTTCACAGCACCAGGGACAGGTAGAACCTTAGTACCTAGTGACACTTGGTGTTTGTGCACCCAGGGCCTATGCACAGCTTGGTGCAGCCACATACAAAGGTGGCCATCAGGATGAGGGCAACATTGGGTACGTTGAGAGGTAAAAGATACTGCAGATGCTGGAGAATCCGAGATAACAAGCTTGGGGCTGGATGAACACAGCAGGTCAAGCAGCATCATAGGAGCAGGAAAACTTGACGTTTCGGGCCTAGACCCTTCATCAGAAATGGGGGAGGGGAAGAGGGTTCTGAAATAAATAGGGAGAGAGGGGGAGGCGGATAGAGGATGGATAGAGGAGAGGATAGGTGGAGAGGAGGCAGACAAGTCGAAGAGGCGGGGATGGAGCCAGTAAAGGTGAGTGTAGGTAGGGGGGTAGGGAGGAGATAGGTCAGTCCAGGGAGGACGGACAGGTCAAGGGGGCGGGATGATGTTAGTAGATAGGAGATGGGGGTGTGGCTTGAGGTGGGAGGAGGGGATAGGTGAGAGGAAAAACAGGTTAGGGAGGTGGAGATGAACTGGGCTGGTGTTAGGGAGGTGGAGATGAACTCTTTCCTCACTTATCCAGAGTTTTGTACATGGAACTCCTGCAGACCTGGTGTACCTTGGGCTTCCAGATGAAATGGATGATGGCTCAGGTGACTGAAACAGCGCAGTTTCAGAATGGGCCAGACCTATGTCACATACAGCAACAGAGAGAGTGCCTCACACCTGATGACCAGGTTTCTACCCGCAATGAAGAGGGAGTGGTGCTCCAAACAGACCAGTTTCTGCTTCACTATGGTAATGTGCTTCTCTCAAGATTTTGTGCATGTCCCTGTGCCCTCTGAATGATATTCCCAGCACCTTTGGGCAATCTGTCCTGACAGTGAAGGGAGTGAACGATGGGTTGGGCCAGTTCCCAATGCTCCTCAGCGAAGTCTCTCTGCTGTCCTCCTATTGGATGCTCTTCCTCCTGCTAATCACTGGAGGATAACAAGGATAGATTGAAGAAGTTGGGACTGTTTTCCTTGGAGAAAAGAAGGCCGAGAGGAGATCTGATAGAGTTTTTCAAAATCATGAGAGGGGTGGATAGTGTGGATCGAGGAAAAATGTTTCCTGCTCGTAAAATGAACAGGAACAAGAGGACATAGATTTAAAGTGATAGCAGAAAAGTCTTTTTCACATACAAGTGGTTAGGGTGTAGAATACACAGCCTGGATGTGTGATGGAGGCAGGTCTAATTGAGGCATTCAAGAGATCATTGGATGATTACTTGGACACAAATAATGTGCAAAGGTATGGGATGAAGGCAGGTGATTGGTACTTGGTAATGATGCACAATGTGGCAAATGGTCTCCTTCTAAGGCATAACAATTCTGTGATTCCCTTTGGATATTGTGGTATTGAAGAATTCAACAGGCATGAATTACAGCTAACAATTATATGCAAACTTTACATTACTCAGGCATATAATACCTGAGCTTATATTAAGCTACTCAGTTACACAGAGCAGCATGCTTCCAATAGCATGTCATGCTTCAAATGATCAGAGCAAGAAAGAATATGAGATTTTATAATCCTGAGCCACATGTTATGATGCAGTGATGATGCCATGAACATATTTCTTAAAGATATGCTTGACATACGTGAGACATAACATAAAATTCCTCTTTCACCAAGGTTAAAAACTTATCCCAAAGAGATATATGTGATTGTACTTAAGTTGTCAGTTTGATAATTATACAGACAGGTAAATAGAGTTTTTGAGACTAATGTTTCAACGTTCAATGGAATATTTTGGAGGTTGCTCAACTCATCCTGAACTGGTCATTGCTGGCCAAAAATCAAAAACATTAATCAATGGCCTTGGTCATGCATTGAGGGGAGTTTTAAGTTATGCTGTTGGAAATGTGTAAATTGATAGTCTGTTTTCCATACTATCTGACTTGCTTTTCCTACCAGATGAGGGAATGCAGCTTTTGATCTTAACTCAGCGAAACTACAGATATGTACTGAGTAATTTTGTAAACATAACATACCTTCAGAATCTGGAGGTATAGTTGCCATTTCTCTGGAACATCTAGTCAAATTAGGACTTGCATCAACTGATATTTTAAATAAAATCTTTAATGAAAGCAATACAACTCATCAGTCAGCTTATTGGGAATATTAAAACCTTACTATAAACAATAGAAATGTTATTTACTGAGAAAAAGTAAATTTGTTTTAATGTGCTTTGAATGAAACAGTGGGTTCACACTTTCTTCTATTGTTAGGCTGTCTTGAATCATCATTGTTTTTGAAAGTCTTTTGCAGTTTCTCATTATCTTACTTGATCCGCTTTTGATTTTCATGTTCTCTTCTCTTCCAGTTCTACTTGTTGTAGCTTTTTTGAGTCAATCAAACAAAGCAAGGGAGTGAGTTGAGTGTAAAACTATGGTATCAGAAAAATAATTCTTAAAAACAAGTAGTGCATGCTACTGCATCATCACTGCATCATAACATGTGGCTCAGGATTATAAGATCTCATATTCTTTCTTGATCTGATCAGTTGAAGCATGACATGCTATTGGAAGCATGCTGCTCTGTGTAACTGAGTAGCTTAATATAAGCTCAGGTATTGTATGCCTGAGTAATGTAAGGTTTGCATATAATTGTTAGCTGTAATTTTTGCCTGTTGAATTCTTCAATACCACAATATCCAAAGGGAATCACAGAATTGTTATGCCTTAGAAGGAGACCATTTGCCCCATTGTGCATCATTACCAAGTACCAATCGCCTGCCTTCGTCCCATACCTTTCTATATAAGGTGTCAGTTTTGGCCATTGGAACTTGTCTTTCTTCAAAAGACACAATTGGCTTACACTCCGTGAAGTAGTGAGAGAGCACTGCACTTACAGATGTACAATTTTTCCAACAGAACATTCCCACATTCACTCTCAGATGTAAAATGTTCTGTGTTACTATTTAGACAAGATTCCTCAGCAACTTGGCCATTACTTATCCATTAATCAACTACACTGAAAGTAAGATTATATGGTTATTTATCTTGATACTGTTTATGGCACATAGCTGAGGAATAATTTGGACCATGCCTTTGTGCATCAAAACAGTGAAAATGCTTCAAGGATATTCCAGTGGCTGAGAAATGCTTTGGGATATCCTGAGGTCATATAACCAATTGTGCTTGCTTCCTATTCACCTGGAAGGGTTCCATTGTAGTTCATGTGGAGTAAAATGGGAAGTTTCAGTTGATATTTTTGATCATTTCAAAATATACACGGAGATAAATAGTGCTCAAATGATTCCTTCGTTCGACTATCACCAGAAATCATAAGCTAAAGAGCTCGAGTTTGCAGAATCTTGTCACACGGAGCTGCTTGGAAATTTCTTTGGCATTACTGCTTTCTAGTGGTGCTTATAGTCACATAATAACTGCAGTCAAAACACAGCTGGACAGAGGGAAGTCACTCAAGTCCCTTTTCTGTTAACAAGCATATTAAGGTGCATATGCTGCTCAAGTATAATGGCTTCTAAAGCCGCACCCATATATTGTTTCCTTAAATTTTCAAGTAATTTAGTTTGTGAATGGTCTCAAGTAGGTTTTTAAGCTTGAGTTGCAGCTGAGGGATCTATGATGTATTCACAAGGCTGAGAGGTTTGTGGATCTCACATTTTAGGATGTGGTCACTTTGCAGCTTAAGGAAGTGCAGACAGCAAGAGCATGGGTAACTGCAGACAGAAAAAGGGGACCAGGCAGGCAGTGAGAGAGTGAGTGCATCCCACTTGCAAACAACCTTTTGGCCTTGGAAACTTGTGAAAGTGATGGTTCCCCTGTGGAAGTCAGCCTGACCCAAGGCCACATCATTGTGGGTGGTCCAGCTGCTCAAAGGTGGGAGGAAGAAGTGTGGAAAGGCAATAGTCATGTGGATTCATTAGTGAGGGGTGTAAACCAATGCTTTTGGAAATGCAGATGTAACCCCAGGATTGTATGTTGCCTCCTGGGGGCCAAGATGAAGGATGCCATTGAACAGCTGCAGGGCATTCTGAAAGGAAGCGTGAACAGCTAGAAGTTGTGGTCTATGTTGGGACCAATGACACAGGAAGAAAAAGAAATGAGATCCTATCTCAGACTTTAAGTAGGAAATTGAAAAGCAGAACTTCAAGGTAGTAATCTCTGAATTACAACAAGTGTCACACAATAGTGAGTATAGGAATAGAAGAATATAGCAGATGAATGCATCACTGGAGGGATCGTGCAGATGGGAGGCATCAGGTTCCTGAAGCATTGAGACTGTATTGAGGAAGGTGGGATGTGCAAAAATTGGACAGATTCCATGAGAACAGTAACAGGACCAACATTTTCGTGGGCAGGTTTGCTAATGCTATTGAAGCAGATTTAAATTAGATTGGCAGCAGGATGGGATCCTTACAAGTAGTTCAGTGAGGACAGAAACTGAGATGGAGTTAGAAATTAAAATACGAGTAACTGAGCCTGGAAGGCAGAGGAAATAGAATCAAAGCTAAATGTTGTAATGCAAGGATTTAGACATGATGAAGACACTGATAGGCATATGGTGTATGATATCGCAGCTATAACCAAGACTTGGTTGAAAAGTGGCTGGATTGGTAGCATAACATACCTCTTTATAGAGTATTCAGATGAGATAGAGAGGGGGATAGAAGTCATGGTGGGGGAATCGCAATATTGATGAAGAATCAATTATACCAATGAGGAGGGATGATAGAGAGTCATACGGAACGGAAACAGTCCCTTCGATCCAACATTTTCACACCAACCAGACATCTGAATCTAACCTAGTTCTGTTGGTCATATACCCATCCAGATGCCTTTTTAAATGTTGTAATTGTACCTGCCTCCACTACTTCTTCTGGTAGCTTGTTCCATACACCCACCACCCTCTGTGTGAAAAGGTTCTCTTCAAGTCCATTTAAATATCTCCACTCTCACCTTAAACCCTCTGGTTTTGAATTTTGCAGCTGAGCAAAAAGATCTTGGCTGTTCACCCTATTCATGCCCCTCATGATTTTATCAATCTCTAGAAGGTCACCCTTCAGTCTCCAATGCCCCAGGGATAAAAAGTCCCTATTCAGCCTCTCCCTATAGCTCAAACCTCCAGTCCTGGCATCACCTTGTAAATCTTTTCTGCACCCTCTCAAGTTTAACAACATGTTTCCTGTAGATGGGTGACCATAATTGTATGCAGTATTCCAAAAGTGGCCTCACCAATGTCCTGTATAGCTGAAACATGACATTTTTCAATGAAAGCAAGTGTGCCAAATACCTTCTTCATCACCCTGTCTACCTGCGACTCCACGTTCACGTAGATTTGCACCTGCATCCCTGGTTCTCTTTACTTGACAGCGCTGCCCAGGGCTGTACCATTAACTGTATAAATCCTTTCCTGGTTTGCCTTACCAAATATAACACCTCACATTAATTTAAGTTAAACCCCATCTACTGCTCCTCTGACCATCAGCTCATCTGATCAAGGTACCATTGTACTCTGAGATAATCTTCTTCACTGTCTACCTCACCACCTATTTTGATGTCATTTGCAAATGTAGTAACCATATTTCCCATATTCATATCCAAATCATTTATATAAATGATGAAAAGCCGTGAACCCAGCACTGATCCTGTGGCACACCACTGTTCACAGGCCTTAATTCCAAAAAGCAACCCTCCACAATCACCTTCTGTCTCCTACCTCAAGCCAATTCTGTATCCAGTTGGCTAGCCCTGCTGGAACCCATCTGATCTAACCTTACCAACCAGTCTATCATGCAGAACCTTCTTGAACACTTTGCTGAAGTCCATACAGACAATGACTACCATTCTGCCATCAATCTTCTTTGTCACCTCTTCAAAACATTAAATCAAGTTAGTGAGACACAATTTCCCATGCATAAAGCCATGTTGACTATCCCTAATCAGTCCTTGCCTTTCCAAATGCATGCAAATCCTGTTCATCAGAATCCCCTCCAACAGCATACCCACCATTGATGTCAGGCTCACCAATCTAAAATTCCCTGGCTTTTCTTTGCCACCTAACTTAAACAATGGAACCACATTACCCAACCTACAGTGTTCTGGAACCTCACCTGTGGCTTTTGATGATGCAAATATCTCAGCAAAGAGCCCAGAAATCTCTTCCCTAGCTTCCCACTGAGTTTTGGGAAACTTCTGTTTAGGTCCCAGGGATTTATCTACTTTTATGCATTTTAAAACCTCCAGCACCTCCTCTTATGTAATATCTCCTTTTTGTCCTCCTGATTTCCCTCTTAAGTATATTTCTACTCTTCTAAAGATTCATTTGATATTAGCTGCCTATAGTAATGCATTTGACATGGTTTACATGGACTTTAGCAAGGCTTTTGATAAATCTATTTCCAATGGGGTTCTACAGTGCTTGGTTCTTGGGCCCTTAATGCTTGTGGTGTACATTAATGATTTGGACTTGCGGGTAGGGAGTAAGATAAGAAATTCACAGGTGATATGAAAGTTAATGAAGCGGTAAACAGGAAGATAGCTGTAGATCGCAGGAGGATATCAACCGATTAATCAGGTGGGCAGAGCAGTGCCAAATGGACTTCAATCCGAAAAGGTGTGACTGCTTGGTCTTTGGGAGGGCTAATGAGGCGATTGATTATACTATGAATGATAGGACTCTGGAAAGCACTGAAGATTGGGCAGCGTAGTGGATCATTCATTAGCACTGCTGCCTCATAGCAACAGTGACCCGGGTTCAATTCCACCCTCTGTGTCTGTGTGGAGTTTGGACATCATCCCATGTCTACATGGGTTTCCTCTGGGTGCTCTGGTTTCCTCCCACAGTCCAAAGATGTGCAGGTTAGGTGGATTGGCCATGCTAAATTGCCCATAGTGTTTAGGAATGTGCAGGTTAGGTGGATTAGCCATGGGAAATTCAGTGTTACAGGGATAGGGTAGGGGTGTGGGTCTAGGTGGGATGCCATTTGGAGGGTTTATGGGCCATGATGGGTCAAATTGCCTGCTTTCACTCTGTGGGGATTCGATGATCAAAGAAAGCTTGGTGTTCACATTGATGGATTCCAAAGGTAGCAGAGCAGGTGGATAAGGTGGTTAAGAGGCACATTGGATACTTGCCTTTAATTACAAAAGCAGGGAGGTTATTCCGGAATTGCATAAATTCTAGTTAGGCCACAACTTGAGTGCTGCATGCATTTCCGGTCACACATTATGGAAACAGTGAGTGTACTGGAGAAGGTTCAGTGGAGATTTTACCACGATGCTGTTTAGATTGGAGGGCCAGAGCTATGAGGAAAGATTGGATAGCCAGGGCTGTTTTCCTTGGAGCTGGGAAGAAGGGTCTAGGCCCGAAACGTCAGCCTTCCTGCTCCTCTGATGCTGCTTGGCCTGCTGTGTTCATCCAGCTCTACACCTTGTTATCTAAGGTTGAGAAGGGGACTGATGGAGTTGTATAGGATTTATGACGGGCATTGATAGGGGAAATAGGAGAGGACATTTTTTTTTCTCAATAATAGAGGGCTGAGTAGCCAAGGGGGTTCAGTCAATAACCACATTTAAAGTAAGACATAAAAAGTAAGTAGGGGAGTTGAAGAATTTTTTTTCACCAGAGGATGCTGTGAGTATGGAACTTCCTGCCTTAAAAGGTGGTTGAGTCAGAAACTCTCATAACACTTAAGTATTTAGATATTCATTTGCATTGCCATAGCCTCTAAGGTTATGAGCCATTAACTGAAACATGGAATAGTGTAGTTAGATCTTTGTTAATGAATATGGACATGATGGGCCAAATGGCCTCCTTCTGTGGTGTAAACACATATGTGTTGATAAATCTAAGATTAATGCACTATTTCTCACTGGAACTATGATAAGGTGTTGCTTCTTGAACAACGTCAATAAATATTGAGTTTGTTGCTTTCACTCCTGTACCATTTGCTAACAGATTCTTTTGCTCTGTGAGACCAGTCTTTCATGTCTGGCTGCAACTTCTTTCATTCATATATTCTGCATAATTCCCTTTAAAATATACAGAGTATAGAAAATCTCTAAAATATGTACAACCAAACAAGTGGCCAAAATGAATAATCCGAGAACTATTTTGTAAAGCGTTTATGATCTCCATAGATGGTACTGGTGGATTCTGTTGTCTAAGAGCATTAGGACCCTGCAACTGCCTTGTTATGGGCTGCAGGTCACTGAGTAAAACAACGACTATGTAGATAGAGTTAGAATATTCTGAAAGTAGATTGTTCACAAGGGAGGATATAACAGGGGTACCGGTAACAATTTTGAATTTCGGTGTGGTTGAAGGAGAATTCCAGAGGACTGGAGAACAGCCAATGTGGTACAGTTACTCAAGAAGGCGACAAGGGATAAACCAGAAAACTACAGGCAAATCAGCTTAACCTGAGTGGCAGGGAAACTATTAGAAGCAAATATAAGGGACAGAATTAATCTGCAGTTGGAGAAGCAGAATTACTCAAGAACAATTAGCATGGCTTTGTTAAGGGACGATCATGAGTGACTTGTTTGAATTTTTTGAGGAGGTGACTAGATACATAGATGAGGGCAATGCATTTAATGTGGTCTACTTGGACTTCAGCAAGGCTTTTGTTAAGGACCTGCGAGGGAGATTGACAGTGAAAGTAAGAGCCCATGCAATTTGGCTAATTGGATCCAGAATTTTCTGAGTGTCTGTTGGGGTTTGGCTTCAGTGATGGGGCCCTTGCTGTTTGTGTTTGGTATAAATAATTTTGTTTGGAATGTTGAAGCGTTGATCTGTAAATTTGCTTGGCTATGGGTGCCAACATCTCAGGGCAGATGCAATGAGCAGAGGCTCTCCATTTCCATGAATATTCACATCCAACAGCCTCACTGAACCCTTACTGTGCACCGCTGAACAACTTGCAATATCCTTCAGCACTTGAAAGCTGCACTTTTGAGCACAATGACACCTCTAATTGGAACACTGCTGCAAGGATACTTTGCCTGTAAGGATTTCACCTTTCTCATGGTTTGGAAAAAGTTGCATCGCAGGTCTTCTTGGTTGCCATTTTAGGACTCATTCAATTTGCGCCTACTTTGATGCTCACAGCAACCCTGCCTTGTCTTTTGCTGGTTTGTCACCTCAGTTGCACTTTAATGGCTCACAGTACTTCAGTGTGAAAGTAACTTAGATACAGAAAATATAGCTGGAAATGACATCATGGCTGAAACCTTTGATACAGTTAAAAACAATTATTGAATCTTACTGAATCATTTTGAGAAAGTTCCATGCTCAGAACATTTGGAAATTCTTTAGCCATCTTGGAAAAGGAATGTCTTTCATTCATTGCTATAGAATAGCCATATTGGTAATGGAAAAACCATTTATTGATATATAAGATGAGTTTTACATTTGAAATACTACTTAAACAGTTAACAGTTTTCAGTTTCAGAACTAATGTAACAATCCTTATGACAACAAAGGTTCAGAAACAGCATTAATTAGCAACAAATATCCCAAGGGAATAAAATGAGTGGAACAGAAGGACAACAAATCCTAACAATCATTTCACAAATCAAGAAGATAATCAACAACTTTAAGTGCCTTTCAACTATCAACCAATGTGCCTATGCCAATCTTTGCACCATAGAATCCCTACAATGCAGAAACAGTTTACTTGGCCAAACAAGTCCACACCAACTCTTTAGAAAGCATCCCACCCAGACTCACTCACAACCCCCTTCCCCTGTAACCCTGCATTTCCCATGGCTAATTCACCTAACCTATACATCCCTGGACACTATGGGGCAATTTAGCATGCCAATCCACCTAACATCTACATCTTTGTCTACGTGGTTTCCTCCCACAGTCCAATGTGCAAACTCCACACAGGCAATCGCCCAAGGGTTGAATTGAACCCAGGTCCCTGGCACTGTGCAGCAGTGTGAGTTGCTGTGCCACCTATTTTCCATGAGAAAGCTTTCTAATCCAATGATTCTTCAATAGATTGGCAGATATAGACAGTGCAATTCCTAACATTATGAAGCTTCAGTATTGGAAACTAATTTAAATACAAAACTGATTGATTAGTGCATTTCTCTGCTACATGGTAACAACATCAGATCAAAGATTACACAAGCTATCGATCAATGAGTAGCGAATTAGGTTTGAAAATTTCCTTAACAGCTTTTGATTAATATTTCACATCAAGAGCAGACAAGATCTCTGGGGAGAGAGATCTTGATGGAATAGTAGATAGCAATTTCGAACAAAGCATGTAGATAGCTTCATTTATGACTTGTGTGTACTGTTTGAAACATGCAGCTGCAGAAACTTACAACAAGTGCTGATTTGTGACAGAATTGCCATTGGTCTCCTAGGTGAACCAGTCACTGAAGTTCTTCAATTTAAAGGGGATCAAGCTCTAGTATATGTAATCCAATTGTGGCATTTATAGAATCATAGAATCCCTATGGTGTGGAAACAGGCCATTCAACCCAACAAGCCCACACCATCCTTCCGAAGAGTATCCCACCCAGACCCATTCCCCTATACTTTCACTGTAACCCGGCATTTCCCAGATCTAATCCACCTAATTTACACATTCCCTGGACACTATGGTCAATTTAGCATGGCCAATCCACCCAGCCTGCACATCTTTGGACAGTGGGAGAAAACCAGAGCACCCGGAGGAAACCCATGCAGACACAGGGAGAACATGCAAACTCCACACGGACAGTCGCCTGAGGGTGGAATCAAACTGGGTCCCTGGCGCTGTGAGGCTGCAGTGCTGACCACCGAGCTACTGTGCAAATCACTTGTTTCCAGACATGCATACCATAGCAGATGTCACTTTTGGAGTACAGCATGAGGGGAAGATCGTGCAGAGGCAGAAAAGAAAAATTAAAGCTTCATGCAGAGGGAGGAGAATGAGGGGAGAAGGGGTCCCAGCAGGAGAGCTTCTCCATCTAGGATTGCCTGAGAACACATTTCAAACATGCAATATGTTCAGCATTGGTAATTCATCAAGCGGGTACTCACCAAATTCTGCCAAATCTTTGAGCTTGACCTTACAACTTCAGAGCTTTGTGATGTTGGAGCTGCCAGTGGCAGTAAAAGTGTTGAAAAGAAAAGGTTCTGGAGATCACAGCAGGTCAGGCAGCATCCACTGGAGAGAAAGCAAGCTAACAGTTTAAGTCTAGTTTTTCACAGTCTTAAGTTTTTCACAGATGAGTCTTCATCAGAACTCTGATGAAGCGTCATCTAGACTTGAAACATAAGCTTACTTTCTCTTCACTGACGCTGCCTGACCCGTCGTGATCTTCAGCATTTTTTGTTTTCAGTTCAAATTCTAGCTTCTGCTGTATAGGTGTTGGTGAATTTCAATGTTTACACATCCAGATTTTTCCTGACAGTTCATTTCCAGATTTTTTCTTTTGGTTGCTCATGTGTTGTGCATATTATGGAGATTTCAGCAAAGCTTTTGATAAAGTCCCAAAAGACTGATAGCAAAAGTAAGAACCCATGGATCTAAAGAAATTTGTCCAGTTAGATCCAGGGGAATCAGAAGATGTGTAGTATGTGGACTTCCAGAACCTATTCGACAACATACCTCACAAAAGGTTAAATAGCAAGAAAAAAGCCAAAAGTGTTGAAGGCAGTTTATTGGCACAGATAGAGAATTGGCTAATGAGTAGGAAACAGTGAATGGGGAAAAGAGGCTCTTTTTCAGCTTTGTGACTTGTGACCAGTCAGATTCCACAGGTGTCAGTTCTGGGACTGCAGCTGATTCCAATATATATTTATGACTTGTCCTTGTGTATGTTTAAGGCTCAGATGGGTCAGTAGGGAATCAAGGGTTATGGGGAAAATGCAGGAAAGTGGATATGCGGAATGTCAGATCATCCATTATCCTATTGAATAGTGGTGTGGCTTGAGGGGCCAAATTCCCAACTCCTGTTGCTATTTTTGATCATCTTAAGGTCTTACGGCTGCTAGTGGCTGTAAATGTGGCAACGTCTTTCAACTTTTATTCATCCAATTCCTTTCAGGCTGAAATGGGTGATATATTTTACGATTCACTTCTCATCACTCAATCTAGAAGGTGATATTGGTGTTGAACAGCAGGAAGGGGACTTCATTTGTTCTCTCCCTGAACATGAAGAAGCAGGTGGAGCAAGCACATGGATTTTTCAGGTTAGTGGGCTTTCATATAACTGCACACTGACTTGCAGCTTCTACAATGAGTTGTACCATGACTATAAAGATGAGCTTTTTATCAATGTAAAGTTAATATGCAAACACACTAGAGACATCATTCTGGTGAATCCGCATGATTGTCGCAGCAACCATGATGCATTCATGCTGTTCTAGTCTGATGTTCCAGCCATCTCTCAGTCACCATATCAAACGAGAAACAGAGCAGCAAGGACTGTCCATTTTACATGTAGCTCAGCATCATAACCACTCATGGCCACAATCTTAAAGTGAGAGTTGTGCTACCAAAGGAACAATGTCCTGCAGATGATTGGAGTGCTGAAGTAATGTTCCTATGCCTGAATCACCCTCAGCATTTACTGCTGTGGATGTCCCGATTTGGAGGGCACTGCTGCACCATCCACATCATAATGGCACAAGCTTATCACTGTGGTTTTGCAATGCAAAGAGGAGAATGGGGAGGAGGTGGAGGAAGAAGGAGAAGTAAAGAAGGTGGAGGTGTAAGAAGAGGAAGAAAGGAAGATGTGGAGGCAGAAGAGTTGCAAGAACCCTCCCACACAGGTTATATTCTCTTCCACTTTCCTCCGTTGGGCAGAAAATATAAAAGTTTGTATACAAGTACAAACGGATCAAGAACAGCTTCTTCCCTGTTGTATCAGACTTTTGAATGGACCTCTTTAGGATGTTAATGTTGATTACTCTCTGCACCTCCTTGGCAGCTGTAACATCGTATCTTGCACTCTGTTCTGTTACCCTAATGCACTTGTATCGTAAGATCTTCCTGTAAAACAAGTAATACTTTTCACTGTACCTTGGGACATGTGACAGTAATAAATTAAATCAAGTCAACTCAAAGTGGAGAGGTGAGAGGAAGAGGAGGTTGGGGGGGAAGAAGAGAAATAAAAGAAGGTGGAGGACAAAGAGGAGGAGGAGGACAAGAGGAAGACTGAAAGAAGAGGTGGAGAAGGAAGATGAAATGGAGGAGGTGGTTGAGACGGAGGATGAAAAGAGAAGAAAGAGGGAGAGGAGGTGGAGGGCAGTTGAAGGAAGAGAAATAGGAATAGGAGGAAGTGAGGAGGTAGAAGAGAAAGAGAAGAAGGAAGAGGTAAAATTCTGAAATATAATTGCCATACCAATTTTATGTAACAAAATATCCAACAATCCATACAAAATGCAATCAATTGCTCTTGTGTATTCACTTTGGGCTATTTTTGCAGCTGTCTTTGCTTGTGCTCCTTTGCAGAGAGCTATACCAAAGGCTGCAGCTTGCAAAATGGAAGGTTACTGGTGTTCAATTGGAGAAACTGCAAATGTTTTGCAGGATGCCCTTAATCACCTCTGGCTCTAGACTGCCTGTTCACAGACTAGACTCCTCAGATTGGTAGCAGCAGCAGCCTGGGCTGAATGTTGAACAGGCAATGTCAAGGGCACTGCTGGAGTAGCAAGGTAGGGATGCAGTGCTGTTATCCTGAAGTCATGAAGCTGTTGCTGCTCCCCAAAATGGTGCCTGAGCAACCTGAGTAATCTGTTAAAAGACATATTGATGGATTGTCCCTTTCTCACATCAAAGACATGACATTAATTCCACATGTACACTGCCTGACGTATAGCTTCCCATCACCATGACGTTTCTCAAGCATTCTATGATCTCAATGCTGTCAGACTGCTCGTTACTCTTTGAGTGCTGGATGTGTCACAATTCTTATGAATGAAATGCCGAGGAGGAATAAATCATAGTCAGCACCTTTACCGACTGTTCCATCCCTGCCCGAGCATACTGTCTCAGGCTGAACCAAATTGTCTGTGACTTTGGCATCTTATTTGACCTACTTTCACCTACATTTCATCACCTATCTCTGCTGCTGCTTCAGATTTGCTTTTGCTAAAACTCTTATTGATGCTTTAGTTAATTTCAGACTCCTTGGGCAGTTTTCAGGTCTGCTGGCCTTCCTACTTCTATCCTTCATAAACATGAACACAGCCAAACCTCTGCTGCTTGCACAAAGTCTCACTCGTCTAGGACTCCATATGCTCAAAATCAGACTGGACACCACTACAACTCCCACAGTTATCTGGACTATATATTTTTGCACCCTGCTTCCTGTAAAGACTCCACTTCATTCTTCCAGTTTTTCTATCTCCATTGCATCTGTTCTGCTGATTTCACTTTCCTAGGGTCCTCAAAAATGTCTACACTTTTTTTCCTAAAGTGAGGACGTCCCCGCTACCATGGTTGACTGTGCTTTCAGCTGTGTCTGACCCATTTCCTGCACTTATGCCCTCACCCCTTCTCTTCCCTCCTCTTCCCTCCCTTAACAGCAATACAGTCCCCTGGTCCTACTTTTCATCCCACCAGCATCCACAGCCAAAGGATCATAAGCTGCCATTTCTGCCACCACCAGCCGGATACCATTATCAGACACACATTCCACTCTTTTCCTTTGTTAGCATTTTGCAGAGACCGTTCCCACTGGAATGCATTGGCCCATTCCTCTGCTACTCCCAATACGTTCCTCCAATCCTGTGGCACCTTCCCATGCAATCACAGAAGGTGTACCACTGCCCGTTTACTTCCTCCCTCCTCACTCCTCAAGGCTCCAGACACACATCCAAGTGAAACAGCAATTTATCCGTACTTAGCTCCTTCTAGACTACTGCATTTGCTACTCACAGTGTGATCTCCTCTATATTGGGGAGATGAAATATAGACTGGGCGACTGCTTTGTTGAATAGCTATGTTCCTTCTGCAAAAATGACCCTGAGCCTCCAGTTGCCTGTCACTTCAACACGTCACTATGTTCCCTGGCTGATATTTCTGTCTTAGGCCAGTTCTCCAGCAAAACTCAACACAAGCTGAAAGAACAGCAACTTATTTTTTGCTTGGAGACCCTGCAGCCTTCAGGATTCGATATCAAGTTCAATAGTTTTCAGGCCTGAGCTCCTTCTTCCATGTCCTTTAGCCATCCCCACACCCCAGGACCTGTCATCACATAGGCTGCTTTCAACACAGTTGACTCATTTTCACCTACAAATTGTTCCCATTATCAGCTTTTCTGTCTCCTGGCTTATGATTATCCATTCCTTTGATTGCCTAACTGTCATTTTTCCCTCTGGGCTTTGACTCCATCTATCTCTTACTCTTATCCATCCCCTTGTCTTCTGCATTTATCCCACCTTTTCCGAGTTACAATCAGTTCTGAAGAGGGTTCACTTGACCTAAAACATTCACTCTGCCTTCGCTTCACAGATACTGTCAGATGTGCTGTGTTTCTCTGGAATATTTTGTTTTAATTTCATATTTCCAGCATCTGCAATTCGTTGTTTTATCTCCATGTGTCCATGTTGGTTCCATGTCCAGCCAAATCTCCACGTTAAAATTGTCATCTTCCTTACAATTCAAATATAGCCTTGCATGACCCTCTCTTGCTGACCCCCTGCATTACGTTAACATTCTGGAACTTGGCAAACTTTCATTAGTAACCGTAGCTTCCTCCCTTGAAATGAATATACTTGCAGACTCCAATGGCTTCTTGTGACCCATCCCAAACACCTTACTTCTACTTTAGATATAACACAGTGTGAAGCTGGAGGAACATAGCAGGCCAGGCAGAATCAGAGGAGCAGGAAAGCTGACGTTTCAGGTTGGGAACCCCCCCCAGAAGGGTCCCGACTTGAAACGTCAGCTTTCCTGCTTTCCTGAAGAAGGGTCCTGACCCCAAATGTCAGCTTTCCTGCTCCCCTGATGTTGCCTGTCTTGCTGTGTTCCTCTAGGTCCACATTGTGTTATCTCTGACTCCAGCTTTGACAGTTCTTACTATTGGTTTAGGCCCGAAACGTCAAGTTTTCCTGCTCCTGTGATGCTGCTTGGCCTGCTGTGTTCATCCAGCCCCATGCTTGTTATCTCGGATTCTCCAGCATCTGCAGTACCTTTTATCTCTGATACAATTACCTCTGCATTGTTGTGTGTGGCTCAGGAAGACTGGTATCAGAGAAATTTGATATGTACTGCTTGCTTGTTGTCACCTGATGCCCACTGAATCAACAGGACAACCCAAAACTCATTTAAGAAAAACAATTAAAAATTGGTTGTGGGGACCCAGTGAGATAGTGGGAAGAGAGATCAGTCTGAAACTGGTGCAGTTGAGAAAAGGAGTGAGTCAAGCAGTCAGGACAGGCAGGAACAAGGCAGAGAATGATGTAGGACTGGTAAATTAAGTTCCATTTATTTGAATGCAAGAGACCGACCAGGTAAGGCAGATGAACTCAGGGCATGGTTGGGAACTTGGGACTGGGATATCATAGTGATTATAGAGACGTGACTCAGGAAAGGGGAGTGGCATTTTTCATCAGGGATAACATTATGGCTATACTTAGGGAGGATATTCCTGAGAGTACATCCATGTAAGTTATTTGGGTGGAACTGAGAAGTAAGAAAGGGATGACCACCTTATTGGGAATGTGCTTTAGACCTCCCCAGTAGTCAGCAGGAAATTGAGAAGCAAATTTGTAAGGACATCTCAGTTATCTGTAAGAATAATAGGGTGGTAATGGTAGGGGATTTTAACTTTCCAATTTAAAGCTCTAACTTTCCAAGTGCTAAGAGCTTGGTTGGAAAGGAATTTAAGTGTGAACAAGAAAATTTTCTGATTCAGTATGTGGACGGAGCAAAACTTGACATACTCTTGGGAAATAAGGCAGTGCGGGAGACTGAGGTGTCAGTGGGGGAGGACTTAGGAGCCAGTGACCATAATTCTATTAGTTTCAAACTAGTGATGGAAAAGGATAGGCCAGATCTAAAATTTAAAGTCCTGAATTGGACGAAGGCCAATTTTGATGGTATTAGGCAAGAACTTTCAAGAACTTAGGAGGGGTGATAATCACAGGTAAAGGGATAGCGGGGAGGTGTGAAGCTTTCAAAAATGAGATAACGAGAGACCAGAGACAGTATGTTCCTATTAGGAGAAGGGCAAGGAACAGGAGTAGGCCATTCAGCCTTTTGAGCCTGCTCTACCACTTGTTTTCTCTTTGAATGTGAGAATGGGGGAGAGTGAGTGATGTGAGAGTCACACAGCTGTTAATGCCAGTGAAAGGTGTGAGAAAATTGGTGACATGTCTTGAGTCAGTGACTGGGCAGCATGGAAGACACACAGATCTAGTGGTGTTTCACAAAAATGGAAAGAAATGCAGATGCTGTAAATCAGGAACAAAACAGAAGTTGCTGGAAAAGCTCAGCAGGTCTGGCAGCAGAAAAAAAAAATCAGTTACTGTTTCAGGTCCAGTGACCCTTCCTCAGTTCTCCTCCACAGTTGTACTGCAGCCTTGCCCACAGTAGGCAGCCCTCAATCCTGAGAACTAACTGCTGAGGACCAGTCTCACAGTAATGGCCAATGCACCCCCCCCGCCTCATTAATGACTAGAGTTAACAAAACTTTGTTGTAAAAACTGTGTCTTTTTATTTGTGTCTCTTTCATTGAGGACTGAAATGAGAAAAGAATTTTTTTTAAAAATTAAGGATTGCTGCACGGATTGAAAGCATTTAATTTGATACTGATTGTGGATATTGTTTGTACAGCTGAATTACAGCTGTGTTTGCAGACAACTTGGATCCAAGCAGTTGTATTAAAATTGAGCTTTGGTTGGCGACAAGAAGCTCATTGGTTTGGATTGGTTGTGGATTAGTGATCAGTTTTGATGATAAAGATCTGCTTCCTGCCAATGACCTTGCCATTTGTCCATAGGTAACTGAATGGCTTGGGTCTAAGAACGAGTTATAGAGAAGCCGTAAGGTCTCCAACAGACAAGAGCTCTGTCTCCATTCTCTGCATTAAGCCATTTTACATGTGAAGAAAATCAGTCCATCTTTAATTTAGCAGGTCTGGCAAGCTCTGTCCTTTAATTGATAATTCAGAGACATTTTTATTAGTGAACCAGCCATCCTGTGCCTCTTGCAAACCAATGGAAGCACTCAAAGAAGGACAACTGAGAAGCAGCAACCTGACTAGCACAATAAACATTAGAATTACTTCATCAGACTTTGTGGACAGCAACCACTGAACTGTATCAAACTTTTCCCTCCATCTGTAACCCTTTTTTTCCCCTTTCTAGTACACATGCATATGTGTATATGTGAATGCATATAAGGGGGTGTTCATAAGGGGATTAGAGTTTTAATTAGTTGTGTTATATGCTGACAGTTCATAATTGTTTACCTGTAGCTCGATTCTACTTACTTTTAATAAGTAGTAATTCTTGTTAAGTACTGAAGCCTGGCCCATGTTTTCTAGCTGTGTAAGTTGAGGATTTGGTCAGTATGGGTTGGTTTTCTGTATACTGAGGTTTGGGTCTCCCTGTTGGTCATACGCTCAAACTGGGTCTGAATGTCATGTAAATTGAGGAATTTTTGTATACTTAAAAAAGCTTTAACTTTTGTGATGACCCTGGGAACACCAGGGTTTGATTTCCAGCATACTACCCTAGAGAGTTGTGTTAGCATTTAACAATCATTACGGAGGTTGTTGACTTGCTCACCTAGCTGGCTTATTTTTGTTCACACATTTCATCACTATGCTAGGTGACATTAGCAGTGGAGCCTCCAATGAAGCGATGTTAATCTACACTGCTTGGAATTTATACTGTCCGGTCCGTCGTGCTGAGTAGTGTCGTTTCTGGTTTTGATCTGTATGGGTTTGTATATGGGGTCCAATTCTGTTTGTTGATTGTATTATGGGTGGAGAACCATGCTCTAGGAATTCTCATGCATGTGTATGTTTGGCTCAGGCTACTATGATTACCTTGTCCCAGTTAAACTGATGGCCTTCATTGTCTGAGTGTACTGATATTAAGAAGAGTTCATCGTGCCATTCTGCTGCTAGTTGATGTTCATGTATTCTGATGGCTAGTTGCTTTCCTGTCTGTCCAATATAACGTTTGTGGCAGACTTTGCAAGGTATTTTGTAAACCATGATAACAAGGTGTGGAGCTGGATGAACACAGCAGGCCAAGCAGCATCATAGGAGCAGGAAAGCTTGACGTTTCGGGCCTAGACC